>CM053789.1:215995997-216440997 GCA_028749045.1 Cupressus sempervirens
TTGATTCCTTTGCAGAATGAAGTGCTTGGTAGGAGAAACTTGAGTGTTGGCAGTCGAGTTAAGTTGGCAGATTTTGAGAAGATTGAAAATCAGCATGGGAAGCAGACCTATAGAACAGCTGTGGTGGATGTAAAGGAGAAGAAGAAAAAGAAGGGAAAGAGTGTGCAAGTTGAAGATTTGGAGGACATATACGTGAAGAACCAGTTTGGGATTTATGGACTGAATCCAGAAAGATGTTCTTCTAGCTATTAGAACATCTTTTCAGACCTGGGGAGTCTAATGCAGGAGCATCTTGCATCCAAAATAAAGGGGAGACATGTTGAATGTAAAATTTTTTTTTAAAAAAAATTTGGAGGAGAGAGAAAGTGACGAAAATTAGAGGAGAAATAATAAAAAAATTAAAAAGGGGAAAAAGGAGAAAAGAAAGGAAAAGAGGATTTCTATTTTCGAGGTGCATAGGTGGCATAATATAAATAAATTAAAAAATAAATGGTTGTCATTCCATTTATCGAGGTGTGTGGGTAGAATTATAGAAAGTTATGAATATTGTAGAAAGTTATGGAAGTTGTAGAAAGTTGTGGAGGAATTCTAGAAGGTTGTGGATAAGTCATGTATTGGGTGGTAAGTGCCTATTTAAGCAAGGCATATGAGCATTTCTAATCAAATTTGAGAAGTAGAAGCTAGAAGGCATGAAGACTTCAAGGTGTGAAAGCTCTAAAGGTGTAGCTCTTAAAGTAGAATTCTTGGTGAAGCTCTTGGTGCGAAGACTCTTATTTGGGATTTCTCTTATGTTGAAGAATTTGTAAACTTCTTTTTGAAGAAGTCATATCTATGATATCATCTTGTGGGTGTTGCAAGGATTTTTAAGTATAATAAAATTGCTTGTGAAGATTTATTTTTATTTTTTTTGGTCTCCATATTGTTGCATTTTTGGTTGTGAGTTGGTACGGGTGGTGTGGCCCCTCTATCAGAACCCTAATCACACCCTTGTTCTGGCCACGAAGACCATCCATCATTTGCGGCCACCCCGTACCGAGGAGTCTTCAAGGTGCTCTAAGTGCATTTTGAGGTCGATCCTTTGAGGGTCATAACTCAGAGCTCGTGAGGGCTATCAATGAACCATTAGAGGAGACAAGTTTGTAAGGATGGAGTGGCTTAGTGTTTTTGCTAAAATAAGTTAGTGGGAAGGCTTTATTAGAGGGTCTTGGCCAAACTAGTGGGGTGTTTGCCCACTCTCTAATTTTAGAGACAGGTAGGTTTTGGAGGGAGATTAGGGGAGCTCTACTACAACTATCCTTACCCTAGCTTGGACCAAGGTTGGTATCTCAAACTTGCTTCTTTTCCATTTCTTTCTTTTAGCATGGTTAAGCAAATATGCAAGTTTGGAGTTTATGGAGTATGCATTGCATTGCATTGTGGAGTAGCATTCATGTGAGTGCTTGAACGCTGTTCATTCCACATAGATTAGTGTGACACCATTGTGCATCTTGTTGTATTGTGTGGAGTATTGTGAGTATGAGGTTTGGATTTCGTCTATTTCCTTGTTCTATTATGGGTGTTGATATTGTGTTGTGAAAATGTGATGTGCTCTTGAAAATTTCTTATTTTATTTCTACTTGGTTTTGTTTTATTGTTTTGTGATTGAGTATTGTTATGGGCTTCGGACTTACACTCACCCTTGTGGGAAGGGAAGAGAAGTCTAGGGTGAAGGGCTTAAGTTGGGTTCGAAAAATGTATTGAGAACCTTGGAGTATGGGCTCCATTGTATGCCATAACATTTCATATCTTGTTGGGGGTGATAAGGAAAGTATGGTGTAGAAAGGAAGTTTGAGGAGTTATAGCTGATGGTAGTGGGTTTGGAGGAGGAAATGTGGAGGCCCCGAGAGGGCATCAAAATTGTTTATTGCAAATATGGTTTGGTATGGCAAGTCTCCATTTTAGAACACACCTTCACCCTATGTTAATGGTTCCATCTGTGAAGCCATTGTGAAATAGTCTTGGGGGGAAATTGTTCGAGTTTGAAATGTAATGTTTATGCATTGAAAGATTGTATGTGTATCCTAGTTTGAGCCTTGTTCCCTAGCACGGGGATGGTCTCTTTGAGGCCTATGGTTGGGTGGAAAGCACCCATGGTCCTTGTTATTTTGTTATGTTGCATATGCAGATTTGTGTCCAAGGGAGCAATGGAAATGGCTTGGAATGATCATCTTGCATATTGATGTTGGATGAAAAAACTTGACATTGTGCCCTCATTTGTGAAGGAGGATTCACCAGCTTGTTCATGTTCTCAACGATCATGTTGGACAATGTTCATGCTACTCATTGTCCATATCTTTCAATGTCCATGTTCTTTATGATTTTGAAAAGTCCCTTATGTTGCCCCATTGTGATGGAAGGAGATTGTATCATTGTTACCTAATGTACGTGTAGAAGAAATAATTGATAAGGTTGTATATTCATGTTTCATTTGGAGTTTATATTGTTATGAAAGCATTGGTACGAGTCACAGATTTGCTTTGACATCATTTTTATCATTTGAAAATGTGAAAGAAAGTTTTCTCCTTGTGGTATTGTAAATGACTAGTTGATAATAACAATCCATATATGTTATGTGATACCATTGATTATATAAATTTAAAACTTAGTAGATTGCTTACAATCTTGTTGTGCACTCAATAATTTGGAAGGAAAATTTTATGTTCATATCACATGCATGGATAACATTGATTTTAATTACCAAGCTTAATGCAATTCTAAGCAAGGAAATCATCAAATGAATTTTATGATATAACAAAATGAAGTTTGTTGTAAGAGAAGACATAATAAAATCTATGAGATACATTGTTTTAGGCATGCATTTTCCTCTCTAGAAAATGTATGGTAAAGGAAAATAAATCCCTTCCTTAATACAGAGCAATAAAATATTAAAGAATATTCCCAAATTCTAGACTGCTATCCAATAAAAATAAAAATAATAATAGCATATAGAGACTAATGAGTGTCCTAGACTAATATATTTTCTAAGTGACAGAATGGTACACATTACAATCTTGTGACCTCTAAGTCACATCCAACACTCAAATAATAAATTAGTAATTAAATAAATAAAGGCATATTAGTGTGCATGTTAGAGAATATGAGAAATTTAAATATTTAACTCAAAAATAAAATAAAAGCCAAGATTGATTGGATGTACATATAATAGGGTTAATATGAAGTAAGTTGTCGGGATGATGGGATTGGAGAATCAAGGATAAGGATGGATGGTGGATTAAAATAATAACTCAAATCTAGTTTTATCTAGTCAATAAAGCACATTGATACATTGATACATATATGCCAGAACGACAAGGTATGCTATATACAAACCTTATTTATACACTTGCACCTAATCCTTGCATAAATAATTCATCTAACAAATTTAAATTGACACACTCAATACGATGGTGTAGTAGGATGTATTTAAATATAGATCGTGAATTATTATTGAGTTAAGTACTTTGAATTGGCCCTTAGACTTACTAAGAGTTCCTCATTTTATGTGCTTACTAATTCCTACTATGAAACTACTTTGAATCTTAACATGCTTTGATAATAATAATATTGATAGTGAGAAAGTGAGCTTATGGTGAATAGTTAGATGTAATTTAATGTAAAAAGTAAATGTAATAGTATAGTAATTATAGTAATTAAAATAATAAATGTAAAAGCATGGCAATGTAGCTAGATTAGTTAGTAGTTGATGAGCTAGATAGTTAGTAATTGTCTTTTGTTAGAGTGAGTTTAATTTATGTATTGAAATAGTAATTTTTGTGTTTAGAAAATTGTAGTGAGTGCTAGTTTGGTGAGGAAGCAATGTTGATAGAATGCATAAGGATGACTAAATAGATTAAAGAGGGAGAAAATGACTCAGTATTGGTCCAATCTTCGAGAGGACCTGTAACCAGTAAGATATGGATGCAAGCACATGATACATGTTTGGCACATAAAACAAATTGTTTATTTCATAAGTTGTGTAACTAATGTGTTGAATGATGGATACTATCAATGCAAGTGGCCCCTTCTCCATCATGTAGAGTTCGAAGCTACCTTTGGGGCATATCTTTTCTAATTTCCAATGGTTAGATCCGATATAGTGTGGTAGATAAGTGCACATTTTCTTATTTGACTAAGGGTGCTCACGTGATGAGTACTAAATCTAAATTCTCTAGATACGTGTTTTTAATCAATTAAGATATACTACACTTCCACATCATATGGTAATTGTCACATTAATATATATTGTAATGATTAATGAATGTGTGTACATTGGTAATGAGGATAATAAGTAATTCTGATCCCCTTCCCTTACATGCTAGAATCACGACCTAGTCCATATCATACAACCGATAGACCCTAATAGAATATTAGTATCAGAGGCTTGTTAGGATATGAATTACCTCACTAATTTATGAGTGTTGTATCTTGAACTTGCTTGTTTGATTCGTGACGTTAACTTGAACTAGACTGTCATCCAATCTATTTGAAAACCACCTGTGACTAAAATGTTAACACCTTCACACTATCCACATGAGTCTTGAACTCCAATTCAATGATAACCTTGTTTTAAAATATGTAATTTATTATGCGACTTCATAAGCTACAAAAAAAATAAAAAATAATTGTGTTTTTACTAGTAAAATTTAGGGCATGACACATGATCCACGATAAATTGAACAATACTAGATACTAAATTAATATGTATATCATTGTGCACGTAAATGAAAAAAATATCTATCAAAATACATGTATCCATAGAAAAATTTTTACACAAATATATATCAAAGATCATGTATCCATAGACAAAGTACTCAAATATATATATATCAAAATACATAGATCCATATACAAAATGTGGCTGATCCCACCATCGGAATGTGTATAATATCAATGTTTCTGTATACAATGCGGCATATGCCATCTCAAAATGTCTCATGATGCATCCTAAAAAAACTATAATATCCTAGGGTGTTGGTGGATGATCAAAATGCAGCCTCTTCGCTGCACTAGGTGGATCGGATGCCTCCTACATAAACAAAAAAGGAAAACCCAAAGTTAGACTACTAAATTTATATGATTCTACATATCTAACATTGAATTACTCAAATGCATAATGATCTTTTTCGTAATGGAGATTAATACTATCAAATTTTCATAATAAATACCTCTCTCGTCAACCTCCTGTGCCGGTCAGGAGTTCTCTCATATGCCCTCGGCAATGCTGGTACCTCTCTGATTGTGGGTTGTATATGTTCAAATACCTTTGTCAGATGAATCTACAATTTAAACTATAACATTATAATTCATAGCATGCTAAATTTATAACACATTTAATCATGAATTCAAACTACAACTTACTATTGTAGGCTCCTCCTTAGGAGTGAGTGGCCGCGTCATCAAATCTACATAACTGTCCCATCGAACCTCATGTGCACTAGGAGTCTCCTATGAGATACAAAATAGTAGTTGTTAATATCACAGAAATTAGTTTTGAATTTATTTATGAAGATAAGTGATGCAGGAGCATCCCATGCTCATTAGGGGAACACTGAAGATCCAAGGCATTATAGAGGTCATGGAACATCTCTTGAAGTCAATTGGGCAATCCTTGCACCAATTATGGCTCATGGAAAAATAAAAACTTATAATGTTGGACTCATATGTGGAAAAAAGTTGTAATTGGGCATGAGATAGGATTTTAGGATTTCATATGGTAGATGAGTCATTTGATAGGTTCATGTAGGTTGTCATGATCATATCTTGTCATTAGACAAGTCAAAATGTTCTAGAATTGATTTTTGGGGTTTGAACAAGCAGGCCCTGGTTTTTAAGCCATTTTAAGGAGGGTTTTAAAGTTTGGGTGTTTAGGAGTGTGACCAAGACCTATAATCTTGAAAATCCTTAGTGTGATGGTCCCTTTGTTGAAGCCTTAGCGTGTCTAATTCCTCCTTGTGTGTCCCAGAGTTGAAAGGTACATAAGTGGTGTCCAGAGATTTCTTGGTGAGGAAAGAAAGAGAATCAGTGAGTTGGCCCCTGGGAAGGAAGAAAACATGTTGTGAAAATGCCTCATAAAAATCAAATGGCTAGAGAACTTGAAGAATTGAGAGAAGAGTTGGCAAAAGAGAAAAGAGAGAGGAGAGAACTTGAAGCATCTAGAGTGAGGGAAGAAAGACAGATGAGAAGAGAGAGGCTGAAGCTTATTGCAAGGATGGAATCCTTAGAAAAGGAAAGGCAAGAACCTAGAGGAGAAGAGGTTAGAGGAAGAAATCATGGAGAGAACCATGAAGAAGAAGAGGTTGGTAATGCAAGGCAAGAGCATGAGACAACAAATGATCCTGAAGAAAGGAGATTTATGAGAATCATTAAGGTAGTACAAGGTAATGGTGGGAAGAACCATATTGATTTTCCAATATACCAGGGTAAAATGGATAGTGAAGAAGTGCTAGGGTGGATAGAGGCCCTTGAGAACTACTTTGATCCTGAAGACATAGAGGCAGATAAGAAGGTAAAAGTAGCAACAACAAGACTGAGAGGAACATCACTCACTTGGTGGACTAGTGTTCAGAATGAGAGAGAGGAAAGGTGGTGCAGGGCACCTAACCTATGTGGCAGGGGGGAACAAGTATCTATGTTGCCGGACACCTTGCCACTCCATGAAAGGAAGGATTCAAGTAGATTAGGAAGTTGGAATAAAGGTTTGGTCCATATTTTACAAGTTGGTCTATGTTTTGTAATAAAGGCACATGTAATGCCCACAAGCATTTTGGTGTGGTTATAAACCAAGTGACTCCATGGGACCAAAAGGCCTTAGAACAGGGTATTTAGAGTCTAAACAGTATTAGCAAAAAGTGGTTGTTTGTTTGTTTTATGGTTGTGAATGCCTATGTGGTTGTTCCAATGGTCATGTAGACTTTTATATATGTCATATCTGATCTCAGTTGAAAGGGGGAGATCAGAGTGTACAGTGGTTTGGAGAAAAAACAATAAAAACTTCAATTTTCTAGAAATTTACTAGTAATCGCTCGGTTGTTACATAGGTACAGATCCATATGGAACTTTTATGATTGCTAAGTGTATGAAATAGTTGTAGGGGTGAGTTAGGAAACTTTTTGTTTTGGTTTGACTCAAAAAGGAGTTGGGGTTTAAAAGTTATTTGCATTTTAGTAGAAGGTGGTCTGAAAAGCCTTGTTTCCTAGACCCTTCCACAAATGCATCCCTAACTTGCATTCCCACCAGTGGAACCCTCTAAAACTGAGGGATATGAAAGTTAGGAGACTAGGCAACATAATACCAAAGGTTGGAGGCCTGGAGAGAAGGGTAACTATTTTTCCAAGTCGGCACTAGGTCAAGCAAGCCCATGTGCTTGACCGGTTTTTGCAAGGTAATTGGTGACAGTCATGGTTGCAAGCACTTTTGATCAGTTTGAGTGTTGGAGTTGGATGCATTGACTATGTTTTATATTTCCTTAAGTGTTTTGGGTCTTGGGAACCCACCTTGCCCATTCTTCCTTGAAGCCCTAGCCTAACTTGATCAACTAGGCCTAGGTACCAAGAAGCAGTTTGAAGGGTGCTAGAGCAAGATCAGCCCAAAAGCTTTTGGATTCTTAGTAGGTGCCAAGAAGGGTGTTTGGACCTATGGAGAAGTCCCTATGCTATTAAGGGATACTGGGAGAAAAGTGCAAAGAAGCTAATTGGAAGGCTACAAGGTTTGTAGGCCTAGAAGTGCAAAGGTGTGTTGGGAGTTTGGTGGAACCAAACAAATTGATGAGTTTGGGTTGGAATAGTATGTCCATGATTGTCTCCATTTATGGTGATATTTGGTGAGGCTTTTGAAGTGGTACTTCCTTGTTTGGCTTGGAGGTTGAGTATACCCAAAGTGGGTAAGAGGACTTGAGAGAAGTCCTAGAATCCTAAGTTGGATTGTGACAGCCATTTATTGTCTTGTGGAAGGTAGTTGCTACAAACTCTGCATCAAAAGGGGATTGAATAAGATTTCAAATTAGGAGAGAATGAAGACCATGGTGAGAAATCAATTCTTGCCATCTGATTTAGCAATCTAAATTTAAAGATAAGAAGGAAAAATTTGAAACAGAGGGATATGGATGTCATGTCCTATACTAAGAAATTCCATACCCTGAGTATTAGGGGAAGACTAGAAGATGAAGATGAGAAGGTGGCTAGATAAATTAATGGCCTCAAGTAAAATATTCAAGATGAAATAGGATTGAATGTACCAAGGACACTTGGAGAATGTTTTCAGTTGGAAATCCGGGCAGAGGAGAAGTTGAAAAGAAAGAATGAGAGGCAAGCAAATCAGAGAGGAGGTGGAACAATGAGAGGAAGAGGTGTAAGAAGTCAGTTTGACACTTCAAACAATCAAGACAAAGATAAAGGAAAATAGATTACATCTGAGACAAGAGGAAGTTTTAGGGGAGGAAGATTTGGAAGTGGAAGAGGTAATAGTGTTTTCACAAGTAAATGATTCACATGTGGAGGAGTAGGCAATCAATCCTACAAGTTCCCTAAGAAAGGTGTGGATTTTAGGAAGGAGGAGAGGAGAGTCACCTTGACCCAAGGAGAAGAGGAAGAAAAGAAGTACGATAATGCAGACCCTGAACTTGAAGGAGAATCTTTGATGGTGAGAAGAGGACCACAAATGCAGCAGCAAAAGGAGACCAAACCATCCATTTTCAAGACAAATTGCATGAGCCATGGTAGGATTTGTAAGATGATAATAGACTCTAGTTCCTTTGATGATTTAGTGTCTTATGAAATGGTAAATAAACTAGGATTGAAGAAGTATCCTATTGATAGACCATATAGGGCATTTTGGGTCAGTGATGCACAAAATATTGTTGTAAGGGAGCAAGCAATAGTGGATTTCTCTATAGGAGAATATAAAAGATCAAGCTATATGTGATCACATTCTAATGACATGCTACCATGTAATCCTTGGAAGGCCTTGGCAAGCCTCAAGGAACACTATTCATTTTGGCTCATCAAATGTTTATATAGTACACAAAGATGGTGTGAAGTTTAAGCTAAATCCTTTGACTGGTCATGATGAGGAAAGAGTTATTTTTTTTAGAAAGAAAGAGTTTGTGGACTTGTAGGAGCAGAGGGAGAGTAAACATGATATGACAGATCTTCCACTGAAGCCATCTCTTTTGGTTATGAAGGATGAGATTGTTCAAGAAAAAACTTAGAATTCTACTTACAAGCAGACAGTGACAGCAAAAGGAGTGATGATAGGAATAGTATGGTGTCCTTTGGTGATGAGAGTGAACAAAGAAGTGAACATATCCATGGAGGATAAGAGACAGGGTCAGCATGACCTCAGACAACAAGTTATTCAACCTTTGTCAAGGATAAAACATGACTGTTCACAATCAGCAGGCAGTAAGGTTACCATGACTGGTAACAAGGATCCAATGCTTTTTGTTTCTAATGATTTGTATGCAGGTGTGTAGGGTAATACATTGCAGGTGCAAAGTTGCAAACATCCCTCTAGAAGGATGGGAGGAAAGAAGATAGTACCCCTTAACTCTTGGGACAAGAGTTTCTTTGAAGGTGGGGTTTTTGGTGCAGGGGCACCTATTAAATCATCTAAGAGAGCCTTGGTACCAAATGAAGATAGAGGATCAAAGACATCATTGATTGTTAATTGGGATATATTAAAACCAATAATAGAATTATGTAATAAACAATGTACTTTGAAAGACAAAAGTCATAAAAGTTCTAGTAAGGACCTAAGGGCAACATGATGTAAAATGGCCAAAAGAGCCATATGGGGTAGTCTTAGGATAGTTTCATACTTAGTTGCATTTAATAAATCCATATGACCAATTTTGAGTCAATGGAATAGTTTAGAAAGTTAGGGAATGCATAAAAACTATAGTTTGAAATTTGAATTTCAAATTCAAACGGTCATATTAGTTTTGGAGGGAAAGTAGTAATTTGGTATTTGTTTGATTAAATAAACCTTTGTAACCAACTTGGTCGGTTGGACAGGTGCATATAAGCCTATTTAAGTTGTAATGAACATATTCAAGACATGAATCATTATTGGTATGGAAAAAATCACAAAAATTGTATAGAATAACAATCATACTTTCCTCTACATCAATTAAAAAAATATAAAATAAATTATACTTATGCATACAATGGGGCTCTCTGTGCGAATGAAAATCCCTAATGATCTAGGACGCCGAATCTATACAGGCTCATTGCCAGTAGCCACACCCTATATACAATAAATAATGTAATTTAATGAGATTACCACAAACATTTTACAAGAATGCATCAATATTTAATCAATTAGAAAAAATCTAATTACCTTTCCTTTGTCAATGCATGTTGGCTCACCCCCCGCACTTTGTCCCCCCGGGGCAGGTGGTATCTACAAGATAGAAGAAAGATTAGCAACCATATATGCTACAATATCAAATAGGAAAAAAAAATGTGAACACAACATAATGTACCATAGATGTCTCAAGGCCAAATGAAATGGCCGAGAGTGTAGCATCATCTATCTGTCTAAGCTCCTCCTCGATCATCAACTAAACATGAATGAAGATCACATACATGTGAAAGTCAGTATGGCTTAAAAATTAAAATTAGTCTATTATAAAAATTAACTTTAAATCACATATGTCATAACAAAAAAATGTATACACGTACCGACACCGAAGGAGTCCATGCCTCCGCATTCCCCTCCTGTCTCGCATCAGGGTTTGTAGCCTCTGCACATGCGTCTGGTGTATCCTCGTCTAATACAAAATGATACTCAGGAAGATCACTTATGGGAACTAGGCAAATATTCTTGTATATAATGCAAGTGTGAGGCACACAAACGTGTGATGAGCTAGCCGATGATGAACTGGCACCAACATCATCAACACGAGGAGGCAAGACTGACCTAGCCTAAGATATCATTAGGCTACTTAGCCTATGAAAGGCTCTGATGGTCTCAAAGCTAGCCTTTGCCATAATATCTGGATGTTGCACTCAAGGAGGGGGGGAGATATTAGGGGGGGGGGACAAAAGTGCCAAGTTTCTTCCACTAGGAAGAGGGTCTATCCTGAGGAGCTCCTAGTCCTAAGCCCATGTTGGGCTTCATGCTCCAATAGTTCACTTTAAGTTTCAACACAAATTCTCCATATAATTTTCTAAGGAAATAAAATGGTATGTCTAAATTTCCATGTGGAGGGATATCAAAGACCATCCACCAACGGTCCCAAAAATTTTCACGTATGGCATCATTTGTGCACCATTTAATCGATAGTTTGGTTTTTTTTGGGTCAATTGGTATACCCGTTTTTGGGTTAGCAAAAAGGCTAGCCAAATTGTCTTTGGTTATGTTGAGGGCCGCGACCTCATCATAATCCAAACCATCATCAAACATCTGGTGCATTTCATCACGCCAACGAAGAGAAGCATTTTGTTGGTTTGTAAGGGTTTCAATGTTATCCACTATGGTCTTTAACGTGGATAACATAGGAGCCAGTGCAAGTACATTATTGTATGTTCTATGCAAACCTCTCAACTTAGTGAGATTTTCATTTATCAAATCCTAGATTCGAGGAGGGTTTTGAGGAGGTAGAGGATCATTTGGTGGAGGGTTTTGTGGGGATACTAGATCATTTGGTGGTGGGTTATGAGGAATATTATTCCCTGCCTCAGTGTCATCATTTTGATCAGCCATTCCTATTGAATTGCAAAATGTAATATATATTAAAAAAAAATCTAAATTTTAACCATTTTTGTCAAAAAAACCCTAGATTCAACTAAAACAAACAAAATCATGTTAAAATCTATTAAATTTAGGTTAAAAATGAGTCGGGGGGGGGGATACATACCTGATATCTGATATCCAATCAGTGATGGCAATACTGGCCCCAAATTCGCGTAAAATGAGGGCCCGCGGATTTGTGATTCTATTTAATCCAATGTACAGGTATCGGATATCCGATATGACACAATAACATAAAATGAGTACAATATATATAATATAACATATAATATATAATATATATTACATTTTATATATTTTTATATTATATTTTATATTTATTATATTAATTTACTACATATTATAATATAAAATATTATATTATATAATAATATTATTATTATATTATATTATTATAATTTATAATATATTATACTTTTTATTATATATTATATTATAAGATATTACTTTTTATTATTATATTATATCTTATATATATATTATATTACATTACTATATATTATAATATATGAAATATTATATTATATTATTATAATATAATAATAATAATAATAATATATTATAGTATAATAATAATTATAATAATAATATTATATTAAATAATATTATTATTATAATATAATAGTATGATATATTATTTAATATTATTATTATTATTTAATATGATATTATTATTATATCTTATTATTATTTAATAATAATATTATATTAAATAATAATATCATATTAAATAATAATAATATCATTAAGTAAATATTAATATTAAATAATATATCATACTATTATAATTATTAGTCGGATATTTGATTTAAAATTGAATATCCGATATTATTGGATATCCGATGTCAAATTGGATATCCGATATCATATCGGATATCCGATAAGGCTCGGCTTAACCTTCCAGGTTTGGTTCCTGGATAGGTAAAAAAATGTCAAAGCGGATTTTGAAGTGCTTTTAGGCGTCTTCAAACTCTTTTTTTTCCACATCACCACTTTTTGGCACACCATGATCCTGCACATACCCACAAATTATGAGTTGTCCCCATATCAGTTCTTTCTAAATTTTGTCTCCTTTTGATTACTTAGTCATCTTGATATTGTATGAGTAATGCTTGTGCAATTGAATGCAATCCATTTAGGTTGTATATCTATTCATCACTACCATTAGTTCAATGGATTAAGTAAAAGCTTTGATGAATTTGATAAGGTTGCTACAATAAAAGGAAGGATATTTTGAATGATGAATTCCAATAAGAATTGCTGATAGTATTTGTTGTAAGGCAACAAGTTAGATCCATGGAATTGTAGTAGACTTTGAACCCCAATGGATTAGGCATTGGTCAAATTAATTCAGCTAGAAGAGAAATAGATCATAGATGAGCATCAAATGCAAAATTATAATCAATTTCACTTTTATTTCCTAAAGATCTTCAAAGATGGTCAATAATTGTTTGCATGAAATGTTATAGCCTTAGTTAGCTTCTATTGCTAAGAATATTTGCAAATATATAGAAGAATTTATGACCAAATCTGCTATATGGGATGTATTTTACTTAAAATTTCATAGTCAGGTATATGTTTGAGGATTGAGGATGAGAGTTAAAAAAAAACTAAGATAATTCTCATACAACAATAGTCAAATTGAATCATCCCTTAGGTATACCCACCTTTGTTTTGCAGAGCCTAAAGAGAAGAAAGCCAATTGTGGCTTTGTTAAAGTTGCTTCCAACTGGTGTGCATATATGATTGTTGATAGGAAGTAGCTATTCCTTAGATTCTATAAGTATTATCAGCTTGGTATTGAACCTTTGTTTTCTAGTAGTTTTCAAACACCAACAAAATGGCTACTCTGTTGGGGAGTTGTATAGTTAATTTGTGAAAAGTTCTGCAAATATATTTGGTCATGTTGTGTATGTGATTGTCAGCTTTTGTCTGTATTGTGTTTCGCAAGAGTGGTTTTATTTTATTTGACCAATCTTATAGGTCTTTATCAAAAGGGAAACCTTGTACCACACATGCACATTGACTTATAAAACATTTTCACATGTCTTATTTTTAAGCCTGGGTCGTACTCTTGAGGTATTTTTTATTGTTTTTGGTGTGTATTCATATAGGATTACCATCTTTTGTCCTTTCCTTAAAGCCAGGATATATTTTATTATTTTTTCCTAAGAATAGGGTGGCGACTCAGTTAAGGTTTTGAAAATTAGTGCTAAAATTATAAATAGTGAGTATGGTTGATAGAAGGAAAAAACACAAGAGCCTACACAAGAGCTAATCCTGATGTACCCATGTATACCAACTTACCTCATGGTGGTAGGAAGAATTTGTATAAAAAGAAAGCAAACCCAAACCCTACTTGGAAAACAAGAGGTAGTATACCAGTAAATTCTCAATACTAGCCAATTGCAAGGAGAGCGTATTCACTCAGCTCTTAATTAGAGAACACAAGACTCTTAGAAGGGATTTTTAGTACCCCTATACTAGAGGAAATAACATACTAGGATAAGGATATGTCACCAGTAGGGACTAGATCTCCTAGACAAAAGCTGATAGCCAAAATGAATCAAAGCTTAGGCCCCAAGAGCTCATTTGGAAATCCTTTTAATTCCAAAGCTATCTCATACATATAACCTAACTTGATAGATCTAGATGACCCTATTGATTGATAAGCTACTTCTATAGATCCCAAAGGGTTGCAATTAAAGATATGATTTTTGAAAAAATGGGTTGCTAAGGAAGAAACCAAGTGTATCTCTCTGGAAAAAGAACAAGAGCAAGCTACCTTAGATGTCATTGTTGAAAGAGATAATTTACTCAGAAGAATGGTTGCTTTAAAAGAACAGAACAAGAAGCTAGTAGAAAGGACTTAAGTCCTCCATGCTGATATATTTGGAGATGTGGAAACTATAATATCTAAGGTCTTAGAACAAGAAAAATTAATAAGTAAAAAACAAGAACCTATTATCTCTCAAGTCCAAGCTTATAAGCCTGTTCAAGTTGACCCTATAGAACCTATTATGAAAATTACTGACAAAGGAAAAGGCAAAGCTATAGGAGTCTAAATAAATGAACCACAAGTTTTACCAAGCAAGTCCCAAAAACCTCCCATGTCGAAATTGGATCTAGAATTGGAGAAGGCTAGGAAGGAGAAAGAAGATCTTGCAAAAGAGCTTGAAAAAATTGAAAATGAAGCCCAAGCCACATAAACTAGGAGGAAGATACAATTCATAAAATCTAATTTTTCTTTGGCTTCATGGCCAAATTTTTCTCTCCCAACTCCAACTTCTCTTTCAATTCCTGGTCCATTACTTTTACTTTAGTGTATATCCCAAGTCACTCCTACTTTACCATCTACTATTGGTACTCAAATTCCTCTAAGCCAACCTCAACAACCTTAGAATATTGTTCTTAATCAAGCTAATGTAGCAAGCACCTCAAGTGTTGCTAGTTTTTAGAAGAAACCTATCTAGAAGGAAAAATACAGACAAATTTCATTTGTAGGTATTCCTGGTGCCCCAATTCTTATATCTTTTGATTGAAGAGACAAAGTAGTCAAGTTCTCTAGGAATACTTCTATTATTGGTGAAGAACATCTAAGGGTTTTCATTGATATGCTAAATGACTATGAGATTGAACATGAGGATGTAGCTATGAAGTTGTTTGTTCATTCTTTCATTGAAGATGCATGAGATATGTTCAGGAGATTACCTAATGATAGGATTTGTTCATGGAGTGATTTGTAAAGTTTATTCAGGGGAGATGACACTAGTGTTGGGTTTATGCTTAATGATTTTAACAACATTAAGAAAAGCCCTAATGAATTTGCCTTTGATTTCAATGTAAGATTCCAAAAAGCTATGTACAAATTATTCCAAGTTACATGTTAAATGAGGATGTTTGTCCTACAACTTATCTCAATGCTTTTGATAGCAAGATGGCTTATGAATTAAGGGATAAGGATCTTAAAACCTTGAGAGATGCTTACAAGATTGCAATGAATATTGAAAATAATAGAAAAGCATCTGGCAAGTTTGGTAGGAGAGATGATCCAAAGTTGTTTAATTCTAAAACTAACAATAGGAAGGATGTTTATAAAACCCCTCTTGGAAAGAAAAATAAAGAGCCAACAATAGGCTAGGTACTAGACCTATCAAAAAAGATGAACCCAACTACCTTCAATACATTTAAGCCAAATATTGGTGAGAAAACCCCCATGAATAACAATAATTTCCATAGACCACCCAAAATGTAGAACTATCCCTATACAACTCAATGGAAGGATGGTAAGCCAATTATTAATTAGACCCATACACTAGATCCTTTCCAAAAAAGTTTTGTTAACATGACTGATGATGTGCCCTGGTGTATTATTTGTTAGTCACCTCATTCTTCATAATATTGTGTTGTTTCTTAGTCTTTTGTCTTAGACCACAATCCAAAAAATGATGAAAAGGAAGAAGAGAAAAGCCATGATGATGTAAGTTATAATATGGTGAGCATGTGCAATGAAAATTTGGATTTTGACTTAGAAGAAATGGAGAATGATCTTGAAGATAAGAAAATCACTCATCAGTTACATCATCAACTAGTGTTTTTAGATGATGAAGGGCATGATGAAGATTAGATATGTGTTACATCTTCTAAAGTAGGTCATGTGAGCTTAAGAATGCCTTCTAAAGATGAAATTAATAGGATCACTATAGAGATGATCTCCCAAGTGCATAGTAATTACAAAATGAGAAACTGAACAATCAATAATGATGTTGGGAAATCTTCTGGTATCTTCATAAAAGATATTACACATAAGATGAAAGATGAAGGTAAGAAGGCTGATACAAAGATAGTTAAGATTAAAGACATCAAAGTTAAAAAAATGGGGACCCAAAAAGAAAGTTCAATTCCAGACAAATGAAACTGCAAAAGAAATTGGGCAAGAAAAGGGATTAGGGTCTACTACTGCTAAACAAGTGATAGAACATGTTGTTCAAAAGGCTCATACTCTAGGTATGATTATGAAACCCACTATATCTGATCCTATTGATATGAAGTCCATGTTATCCCAAATTACTATGAAAGTGCCCTTGTCTAAATTGTTTAGAATTGAAGAACATAAGAGAAAAGCCTTGTCATGGTTAGAAGGGATAGGAGATAATAACAACAACATAGAACAAAATCTCATTCAACAGATCCAATTGGTGATAGAAGATAGTGGTATCATGTCTCAAATTTCCCAAATGTTCTTAGATGATTCATTAGTATCATATATAGAAGACATTGACCCATTCTTTCTCAACCTAATTATAAAAGGAAAAACCCCAAAAAATTGCATGATAGATTCAGGAGCTTCTAACACAAGCATGCCATTAAAAGTAATGGAAGCCCTAGGGTTAAAGGTAGACACTCAATAGGGAAAATGTTGGGGCATGGATGCTATAGAAGTTCCATTTATAGGGACTATAAATGCTCTGCCATTTAGGTTAGTTTCATACCCTGAGGTAGAGTTGACTATGTCAGTTCTTGTAGTTGATATTCCCCCACATTATGGGATGTTTCTCTCTAGAAAGTGGAGTGTTGCTATGGGGGGTAGCCTACAATGTGATTTAACCTATGCAACTTTTCACATAGGAGATAAGGTTGTTAAGGTAAATAGGGAGCCAAGGGTTAGTCATATCTTCGGAGAAGAAGTTCATAAGGATGCCACTTCATTTTTAGATATTGGTGTGAATGCATTCAAAGCTGAGTTGATTATTCAAGAGATTGAAAACTTACCTATCGTGGTTGAGCATGAAGTTGAGTTTTGTTTGGATTCACCATTGATATGGACCATGTTCTTTGATGGGGTTAGTTCTAAAGAAGGTATAGCGATAGGGGTAGTGTTTGTTTCTCCAAAGAAGAACACTTTTAGATACTCCACCCTAAATTTCTTGTGCACCAATAACATAGTTGAATATGAAGCCCTGATGTTAGGATTGAAGGTTGCTTCTTAACATGGAATTAATAAGTTGCATGTCATAGGTGATTATGAATTGGTCATCTCATAGATAAAAAGAGACATATGCATCTAAAAATAAAAGCTTAAAGCATTATAGAAATGTTGTTTGGAATTAGATAGAATTATTTGATGCATTTGGTATTTCATAGAGGGATAGGAGTTAGAATAGGATGGCTGATTTGTTAAAAAATGTTGCAATAAAGCCACAGGAAGTATCATTTGTAAGGTTATTTGATGCATTTGTTATTTCATAGAGGGATAGGACTCAAAATAGGATGGCTGATTTGTTAAAAAATGATGCAATTGTGTGCTAGAAAATGTAACTTGTTGAGAGCATGAATCAACAAGAAAACATTAGTTCAAATCAAAACATGTAACAAGAATTCATCAAAATGAAGGAAAACTAAACTAATGCTTTCTTAAGTTTTGCAACTCAAAGCAGCCAACAAATCAAGTCTTCCAGCCACCTCTACAGCTCAAAAAAGGCATGCATGAGAGGCCTTGTTGGTGTGTTAAGATGGAGGGTATGTTTGGTGTGCTCTCCCAAACACAACAATGGAGTGAATCTCTCGAGTGAATGTGAAAATGTGAGTGAATATGCAATATGATCCTAAACTACGTGAAATGAAGAATACTTCAAGAAATGGCTATGGAGAAAGCCATACTTGAAAGCATTCAATAGTGAAAATATGAAATGCAACAAAGAAACTAACAAGATATGCAAGCTAAATTAACAAGTAAATGCAAAGGACATGTAAATGCAAAGGAAAACTAGCTAAGCCAACTACCAAATGGTTAGTATTCTCCTAAAAATCTCTATGAACACTCAAACTACAATGAAAACCCTAGCATGAAAACTCAAAACTCAAAATGGCATGGTAACAATGCAATAATAGGATATGCAAATGCTTGAGACAAGGCCTCTATTTATAAGCTCAAGAGAGGGCTTGGTGAGGTGGCATCTGTGTAGATGCCACATAAGGTAACATGCAAGCCATGCAAGTAGTCAAAAATTCAAAGTTTTCTCACACATGTGTGAGAAAACTTGAGAAGAAGAGTGGGAGACAAGAGTGCAAAGGAGAGTGTGTAGGCATGCCATCTCACACATGTGTGAGCACACTCTTAGGCTAATGAGGGGGATTAGGGAGATGATTAGGAATGATTAAGTGGGATTAGAGAAGAAGTAGGCTTAAGAGGATGAAAATGATGGTTATAGGCTAGGCTCTATGTTAGGTTTAAGATTAAGTTAAATGAAATTTAATTTAATCATGGGTTTAGAGGAATTAATGGGATGTGAGGGTTTAAATAAATAAAATTTATTTGAAAATGGGGAAACATGGAGGATCATGTGTTAAATTAATTTAACACATTAAGGTTAGAAGTATTTAAATTAGATTTAAATACTTAAGAGAATGAACTCATTTAATTAATTAATTTAATTAAATAAGTAGAAGAATGTGAGCAATATAATCAATTATTTAATAATTAATTACAATGTCATAGGGAATATTAAAATTAATTAATATAGTGTTTAGGGATGATTTTAAGCGTCTACAACAATCAAGCCACAAGGCGTATCATTTGCAAGGATCTCACAAATTGAAATTAAAAATAGACTCTCAATACCTGATAAAATTCAACATTGGAAAGTATTTGAAGATGACAAAGACATTGTCAATTTCTTGTTGAACGAAGGTAAATATCATGGTCAGGAGTTGGATTGCGGTGATTTGATTGAAACTATAGATGGGAAGGAAACAATCTTTGGCCAAGAAGTCATACAATGGAAGACTAACAAAGTACCTAAGAGACTAGTTGTTTTGGAGAATATGTTTGATAACCAAGATAGGACAAAGCCCAGGGCTAAGGATTGCAAACCTCAAGAGCTAGAAGAGATAAACCTGGGAACTAACGAGGGTCCAAAGAAAGTTTATATTGGTTAGAATTTGTCAACTAAAATTAGCAAGCCTCTGATTGATCTATTGAGAAAATATAGACATGTTTTTGCATAGTCATATGATGACCTAAAAGCTTACAAAGAAGACCTTTTTCAACATGTCATACCACTGAAGGACAATGTAAAACCTTTAAGGCAAAAATAGAGGCTAGTTAATCCAACCCTATCTCCCAAAATGTAGAAGGAATTGATGAAGTTAAGGGATGGGGGGATAATCAAACCTATTAGACATTCTACCTGGGTATCAAATCTAGTACCTATTAGAAAAAAGAATGGAGATATCAGGTTGTGTGTAGATTTCAAAAATTTAAATATTGCTTTCTTAAAAGATAATTATGGATTGCCAAGTATGGAAGCTATGCTACAATGAGTAACTAGATCTAAACTCATGTCTATGATGGATGAGTTGTAGTGAAAGAAAAAGAGTAGTTCAAGACAACATTTACAACCCCTAGGGAACCTATGTGTATGTCAGAATGCCATTTGGATTGATAAATGTAGGTGCTACTTTTCAAAGGGCCATGGATATGGTTTTTCATGAATATATTAATAAATTCATGGTTGTATATCAAGATGATTTGACAGCCTATTCCAAAAAAATAGAGGACCACTGTAGGCATTTCGAGAATTTTTTTATTAAAGCATTGGAATATGGAGTGTCATTAAATCCTAAGAAGTTTACTTTTGGGGTAATTGAGGGTAAGGTATTGGGACATATAGTGTCAAATGATGGAGTAAACATAGACCCTGAAAGGGTAGCAGCTATTGATAAGGCCACAAAGCCAAAGAGTGTGAAAGGGATTCAATCTTTCTTTGGCCAAGTTAACTTTTTAAGGAGATTTGTTACAAATTTTTTTGAGATTAGTAGACCTATGTCAAAGATGCTCAAGAAAGGAGCTACTATAAATAGGAATGGTGAACCTTCACAAGCATTTCAAGACATTAAAACTGCCATAAAGAATGCTCTAGTTTTGAGGACTCCAAACTATATAAAGCCCATGCATATCTTTTCTTTTGCATCTTTCCACACTGTAGCTACAATTTTGTTACAAAAGAATACTAAGGGATGTGAAGAACCAATTGCATTTTTTAGTAAGTCACTGCAACCAACTAAATTAAAATATGAGATCAATGAAAAGCAAGCATATGCTCTGGTAAAGGTTGTTAAAGCTTTTAGATGTTACCTGGTAGGTGCTATTGTCATTGCATTTTTGCCCAACATTGCTATTAAGGACATATTTTCTCAACAAGAAGTGTCAAGAAGGAGGTGTAGATGGATCAATAGGACTCAAGAATTTAACATTGAGATACAAATAAAAAAATTGGTAAGAGGTCAAGGTTTAGCTAAACTCATAGCTCAATCTAATCTAGATGCTAATTAGATAAATGTGATAACTGATCACTTCAGATCTAAATCATGTGACATGAATCATTGTGATTGGTATGCTAATTTTATCTACTATTTACAGCACATGGAAACTCCATCCCACTTGACTAAAAATGAGAAGAGAAGTACAAAATTGCAAGCCATCAAATACATAATTGTTAAAGGCAATTTGTGGTGGACAGATTTTTGAGGGAATATTACTAAAATGTGTTGATCAAGAAAAGGCTAAAGAAGTCCTGAGTGAAATGCATGCTGGAGTGTGTGGGGGACATTATATGGCTAAGACTATTGCACACAAGGTAATGAGTGTTGGATTCCAGTGGTCATCCCTATTTAAAGATGCTCAAATGTTGGTAAGGAAATGTGACTCTTGTCAAAGGTTTGCTAGTAAACTAAAATTCTTAGGTAATGCCCCATTAAAGCTAGTTGAGGTTCAAGCACCATTTCAGTAGTGGGGCATGGATTTCATAGGTTAAATTTCTCCTATATCTAGTACTAGCTATTCTTGAATTCTAATTTCTACTGACTACTTTATAAAATGGGTAGAAGCTATCCCTACAAAAAATGCAACAAGTAATGTTGTCAACAATTTCTTGCTTAGTAATGTTATTTCCAGATTTGGTTGCCTTCAAAGAATTGTGACAAATAATGCCATGTGTTTTAGGTCTGAGGAGTTTGTAACATTCTGTAACAAATATGGAATTACCAGATCTACATCTTCCCCATATCATCCACAAGGATATGGACAGGCTAAATCCACAAATAAAAGCCTGTTGAAAATCATTAAGAGAACTTTCGATGACAACAAGAAGGCATGGGATACAAAGTTGCAACTTGTAATATGGGCTGACAAAGTGACTATGAAGAAAGCTATTGGAGTAGCCCGTTTTGATCTAGCATATGGGATTCAAGAAAGAATGCCTCAAAATAACTTAATGGGATGCTACAATTTTATGCAGTTGGATGATGAAGATATTATAGATGATATGCAAGAAAGGTTGGATGAGCTTGTAGGGCTAGGAGAGACTATAAGAGAAGCATCTCTTAGGAATCAAAAATTGCAATTACAAATCAAGACACTATATGATAGAAGGACACTAAGAAAGAAATTTCAAGATGGAGATTTAGTCCTTATATGGAATGCCAGAGTTGAGGATAGAGAAAAACATGTCAAGTTTGATCCTATCTAGCTTGGTCCCTATTTAATTGAAAATGCATGGGGAGAAGATTCTTATATCATTAAGGACTTATCAGACAATACTCTTAAATTGCCAGTTCATGGACAATTCTTGAAAAGATACTTTTCCTAAAATTATCTGCTTTTCCATGAATAGTAGCTTTAGGGTTTTTGTACATTTTGTATATGTTGTAATTGCCCCTATACAATGTTTTCCCTATTTATGTGCTTTGTTCCTATGCTCTCTGAAGAAGTTGTCATTTTAAAATTCATGTATGTGGTCTACAAAACCTAGAGATTTTGGATTCTTGCATAGACTCGAGTAGTCTATCATCCCCAGAATGAGCCATTGTTGGTCAATTTTTTGCAAAGTAAAGTCTTTCTCTAATATAGGTGCAGAAAATCAAAAAAAATTCCATTATAAAAATTAGGGTTCCTAAGTTCTTGATCTGTAAAAAAAAAAAACCTAAGTAAACCCTAGGTTTTCTTTCTTTTTTGAATTTGGGCACAAATGTTTTAAAATGGTGAATATTCCTTTCATATGCTTTATCATGCATGCCTCGCATAACCTTTTTCCCTTTTAAGGAGCACCACCTGATCATGGCAAGATCAATGGCGATCGCTTTTTCATTATGAAAAGAAGCAATTGAAATATCTATCATGACATAGTGACTACCAATAAATGAGCCATGATGCTCAAAAAAATAGAGGCGGTGATTGAAAATTTTTTTGTGTCCAATGTTTCAATCACGTGCACTTTGTTTTTGTTGTCTAAGTTAGAAGAGAGACCAGGGATCTTGGAAACTTTTTCAGGCACTGGAGGTCACTATCTCGCTATCGAGAAAATTAAGCCTCTTGCATACAATGATGTGGCAACCAACCCGAAAACCCATGTCACGGCAATCGCCAAACTTCTTGATGGTCATTAAGATTTCTAAGTGGCAAAATAACTGATGATATTATTGTTGTGTCAGAACCATGAAGTGGGTAATTAAGTGTGACATGCTTTTACTTTTTGGTGCCTAAACAGAGCAAGTCTACCGGAGGTTAGCTTCTCATTGTTGGGAAGTTTGTAATCTTCACTGTCAACAACATAGTGACTTGATGGAAGTAGTTATGCGATGGTGTGTTTATAAGGTGAGTCCCAGACACATGTTCTTTTAGATGTGAGTCATATAAGACTTTGGGACACGAGGCATCTAGTGGGTTATAGGTATGCACCAAAAAAATCTAAGTCACTAGCAGTCACATTGTCACTGTCAGAAAAGTCTTGTTCCTTGCTATTAGCAACATAGTACCCAACTGGGAAATCTCAAGGCACAATGGGACCCAAGCGACATGACAACAAAACCAGGACCTGAATATGTTTTTATATGCTAGCTATGCAGTTGTCAATGCCTCATCAATAACTTGGTCCCACTTCTCACTTATAAGCCAGGTAAAGGATCTTGACTATTTAATCAAGTAAGATTGACAGATGTCGCATTGTTGCCATGGAAAGATGCTAGCCTATATACTCTAAGCAACATATTGACTCTGGGACCCACTACCCTTTAGTGTACTCCCTGCAATTCCTCTACCTTTAGATTTATCTCAAATCAACGGTCGTCACTATCTCGCCATGATAAGTTGCTCAAAGGTATGTGTTATGACATAGCAACAAAGAAACCACCACATTTCTTTTAAGAAATACAATAGCATGTCTTACGTAAGATCAAAGATCGAATCAACGACTATCATTACTTTGCTATTAAAAGATGCTCATTCTTTATGTGCAGCGAGGTAGCGACCTATCAACACGTCTCCTCAATCACCAATGGGTTTAGAAAAAAATGCTAACATGGAAGGATTTATACACATGGTTAGTTCTAATTGGGTTAACTGGCCAACTTGTCAAGTGGAATGCTAGTCATCTTTTTCGTATCCCTTGATCATAAGATTTTTGAAGATCGATGGTGTAGTTTTAAACACAAAAGGTGGTGCCACTTTGTGTATTAATGAGACATGAAAGCTTCTTGTGTGAGAGTGAATAGAGTATAACACAAAAGAAAATTCTCAGTTCCACCTTACGCGAACAAAGATTTTGAGTCTTTTCCGAGCAAAAGCAATTACTGAAGAGATTGTATTGATTTTGGCACAATTGTCAAGCAGTTTGTTTGAGGAGAAATTATAGAATTACAGAGAGGAATGAGAAAGAACTTCAAGTAAGTAATATATACTATAATTTCTATTGTGCTTCAGTCCTACAAGATATAGTCAAAAAATGTCTCCAAAGAACTCATTAAATCCTAGGTTGTGGATAGCAGAGGGATTGCTCGATGAAAGTAATTAAGTTTGAGATGCTAATACCTCACAAACTGGTGTAAATCTATTCAAAAAATAGTTTGCTGAGAGGAAGTTGTTTGCCCCACATGCCAGTATATGGAATTTTTACTCAGGAAAACTAGTAATCCCAAGTGTTTATATGGATTATGATTTCCTTGAGACTATGGAAAAGGGCCATGATCAAGCCACTAAGGTAGTGAGAAGAACAAAGGGTGAACATGGAAAAATTAGAACCCTACTAGCAATAACATCATTCTCTAAAGAATTTTTCAAGAAAGCATACTTCAATGCTAGGATAGTAGAGATATATAGGACCTTGTGTAGAGTTTTTGGAGAGAATGAAGAATATTTTATACCCATGAGTTTCATGTGTATGATTACTCAAATCTCCTCTTTTGGCGTCGACATAATCTTTGATTTTGCTGCTTACTTAGCTAATGAGGTTTATAGTAGAATGGATGGGACTGATAAGGGAAAGGTGGAAAATGCTTTTGGCCATTACTTCTGGTTAATGCACATGCTTTTATTTAAGGGGGTGACATATTTTGGTAGAGAAATAGTTTTGAATAGGGAACATGAGGGGCAAGCACTACCATTTCAGTTATGGAGTGCAAATATGAATAGGGAGGCAAAAAATGCTCATTTTGTTATATTTTATAGTCACATTACCTCCAAGCTTAGATGATTCATGTTAAGCGATAATCCCATAACCCTAGGATGTTGATATAACCAAGGAAGAGGGAAAGGTAAAAGTGACTCTCATAGTACAGTATAACAATGGTAAAACCCACGGGTTGAGGTTAGTTTGCAATCATCAAAATAGATTTTATCATTGGTGGGCATAGCAAATGCATACACAAAGGAATCAGAATAACAACCAATCAGAGACTCATCAGCATAAAGAGATATAATAGAAAGGGACCCATAAAAGAGTATTTGATCTTCACGTCTTTCTATTATTTTAAAATTTTGTCTTTTTTAATAGGTGTATGTAAATATCTTTTGTCTAGGACACCTGTCAATTACATTTTCCCTTGCTTGTTGCAACTTATGCCTATATAAATGAGTTTTCAAGGCAATGTGATGGTCTAATTTCTAATGCTTATAGTCATATACTTAGTTTGTTTTTAGTCCAGTAATTTGAGAAAGTTTTCTAATGTATCTTCTCTACAATTTTTTTGAGAATGCATTAATATAGAATGATCTATGTGTCTTTGTCTAAGGTCATTCTAAGTTAACTACAAATGTATACAATTTTCAAGAAAAATGAATACAAATTATGAGTTTTCCCCGTATCAATTCTTTTTCATTTTTGTCTCCTTTTGATTACTTAGTCATCTTGATATTGTATAAGTAATGCTTGTGCAATTGAATGCAATCCATTAGGTTGTATATCTATTCATCATTTCCATTAGTTCAATGGATTAAGTAAAATCTTTGATGAATTTGATAAGGTTGCTGCAATAATAGGAAGGATATTTTGAATGATGAATTCTAGTAAGAATTGCTAATAATATTTGTTCTAAGGCAACAAATCAAATCCACGGAATTGCAATAGACTCTGAACCTGAATGGATTAGGCACTAGTCAAATTAATTTAGCTGGAAGAGAAATAGATCATAGATGAGCATCAAATGCAAAATTGTAATCAATCTCACTTTTATTTCATGAAGATCTTCAAAGATGGTCAATACTTGTTTGCGTGGAATGTTATAGCCTTAGTTAGCTACTATTGCTAAGAATATTTCCAAATCTACAGAAGAATTTATGACAAAAATCTACTATATGGGATGTATTTTGCTTAAAAATGTCATAGTCAAGTATATGTTTGAGGATTGAGGATGAGAATTAGAATGAAACTAAGATAATTCTCATACAGCAATAGTAAAATTGAATCATCCCTTAGGTATACCCAACTTGGTTCTACAGAGCCTAAAGAGAAGAAAGCCAACTGTGGCTTTGTTGAAGTTGGTTCCAACTAGTGTGCATATATGATTGTTGATAGGAAGTAGTTATTCCTTAGATTCTATAAGTATTATCAGCTTGGTATTGAACCTTTGTTGTCCAATATTTTTCAAACACCAACACACATATTCAAAGGGAAGAAAGTGTTCAAATAAAAAAGCCTAGGAAACATCATGTGAACTATATGATAGAATGTAGAAATTACAAATCTCTTCCTGTGATCCAGAATGACAACTTAGATGTAACTAATTGTTGCAATTTGATTTTTTTTCTATAGATAAGACTTGGACCACCAATCTATGAAGTCCAATTAGGAGGTCTTCAAACTATACAATGTTCTTGACAAATGGAATATGGACAAGTATTTGGTGAAATACCTATATGAAGTTGTGTAGATCATATGATGAACTCATATGATTTTTATCCAACCCTCTATGCTACGTACATAAGTGACAATGTGGAGATTGTTATAATAGAAAGATATAGTTTTCATCATATAAGTACACATGACAGGCATGCAAAAGTTGTATCAAGGAATATTTTACCCATTACATTTGCAAATAGTGGCTTAGTAGTAATGGAAAGTGACTCCCATTTTATAAACACACATATATCCATAGGGAGGTTGGGATTGAAAGTTTTCGAGCCTCTTGTCCAAACAATGACTCAAAACTCTTTGGTAACAAACCATTCAATGAAGAATCACCCCTCACATGCATATAGAATCACAAACTGGGTCTATGATCTATCTGAAAAAATGTATAAAATATTTAACTTGTTTCGTATCTCTTCATGCAAAATTTCACCATCACAGAGCCCCCAATGGATAAAGAACCTCAATGATACATCTATCTCAGGTTAAATTGGTGCTATGTGATTATCCTCATTGAGCATAGAGAATGTAGATGTTGATGAGATTTCCAAAGACATACATGAAATAAGTTGTCCAAAACTTATTTGGTAATGGCAACAATACAAAGTACATATGGTGGTACATGTTCATCGAATCACCCCAACTATTAAACATGGGAGTCTTCCCACTATCTAAGATGTACACACTACTATATATTGAGAGTAGTCTGTGTCATTATCAAGTTAACATTGTTGTTTGTATAGACCAAAGGGTTTCTAATTGAATTGGGCTTGATGCATGGAAAGATAGAAAAAACATGTAACTATTTGATCAAATGTCAAGCCATTCATGATGAGATAGCATGATCATTTTAGTGTGTAATAATGCAAAAGTAAAACAAAATGAACCTTATAATTATGGAGGATGCACAATCTATGTTGGTAAACTATTGTGTCAGGCCCAATTGAAAGGGATAGAAATATTTGTACAGTGCTCAAAATATGTTTGACAAAATGCTTGAGTGTGATGAGTTATGGAGGAGTACTTCTACACATCCACTTGGCTTGTGATACCTAGTCCCTCAAATTGAAAGACCTCACATCAAGTCCAATCTCTACACTCAGACATCTAAATCACAGCCTTAGTTTGGGTAAAAGGAGTATGAGCATCAAATTCAAACATTTTAAAGAGAGACACATAATTAAATAGTTGAAGATTAGAACAAACCCTGATAGTTAGAGTAGTATTGTCGGATGTCCATCAATGACATTTGTTGATAGATTTGAATTATCAAAGCTCTATATGGTGGAACAGAAATCAAGAACAAGGAAGGAAATTTAAGTGTCCCAATCATTTATGTAAACTTATTGAAGTATAAATTAAGTAAAATATATTCCAAGGATCATCAAAGATATTATATTCAAAAGCAAAAAGCCACCGTCTAAAGTAAGAGTTAGTTAAAAAGAAACTAATCATTTCCTTTCAAGAATTAGTTTTGTAATTGAAATCTTACGAGAGGAATGAGTTAAATATGAAAAAGAGGAAAAAGTCTAGGATTATTCTTTTTCAAAAGTCATAAGGTTGTCGGGGGAAGGATTATTTTCTGATTGTAACAACGACAGAGGAATTACTTTGTTTCTTTGTATTTCTTTATAATTGCAGGGATAGGTTAATCATATGATTTTCTGTTATGAGTTCATAATAAAATATATTATGTTCATTGGATCTTGTGTTTTGGAGATGTAATTCTAGGATCACTATTGATCGTATGGTCATTACTTTCATATTTTGAATTCAATCCTTTGGTTATTCATGGTTACAGAATAATATTGTGTTTTCTTCATTTCTTTGTGATGTAAAGAGGGTTAAATGATTGGTTATATGGCTATGTTCTATTTGTTCTCTCTTTATTATATTCTTAAATCTAATAATCGCATTCATTCCATGTTGATGGGTGAATGTTAGAAAACCTTCATGTCTTCAGGTAAAAGGCATAACCAATCGTCTAATTTGTTGTAAATCTTTCTAAGATGTATGTCATAGTATGCACTAGGATAGATATTGTACATATTGTAGGAGTTGTTAGTAGATATATGATTCACATTTGAATTGAGCATTATAATGTAGCCAAATGGATTCTCAGATATTTGAGAGGTACATCCAACGATTATTTGAATTTTGGGGGCTCTGCTAGTAGTTTACAAGGCTATGTTGACTTAGATTTGGTAGGGGATTTAGATACTAGACAAAATAGTAAAGGATATTTATTTACTATTGGTGGGATGACAAGAAGTTGGATTTCTTGATTGTAGAAGGTGAATGCTTTATCTATTACAAAGGTAGAGTATGTTATTATCACTAACAAAACCAAGGAGATGATATGGCTACATTATTTCATGGAAGAGTTAGGACACACACATACTAGAATTACTTGTATACAAATAGCTAGACTATCATTCATATTGCTAAGAATTATTTTTTACATTCAAAGACAAAATACATTAAGTTGCAGTACAATTTCATTCAGTCAATTTTGGATGATGGACAGTTAAAGATGGAAAAGGAACATACATATGAAAATCTAGCATAAACCTTTACAAAGATAGTGTCAAGGAAGAAGTTGAACTTATCTTCATCTTTGGTTGGTCTTCTAGACTCAACATAATAAAAAAACAACCAAGTCCAAGGTTTATCAATCTAGTGGGAGTTTCAAGGGTAGCAATGTCACTACAGGGCCAGTCTTCAAGTGGGAAGTGGTTTAGTGTGGAGCTTGATTAGTCCCCAAGTGGGAGACCATTGATTTTTGGTGACTAGTAAGGAAAGTACTAGCCATATTTTTTTGGGTTAACTTGACAAGCATTTTTTAGTTTATTTGTCAACCATTTTGCAAGGTTGACTTGTCAAGTATATTTAGGGTTAAGTTGTTAAGATGACATAAGTCATGTAATATTGGCTTAGGTTTAGGGTTTTCTAAAGTGAATTTATAACTTCTTGCAACAATATTGGATTGTAAGGGAGGTTGAAGTTTGTAATAGGTTGAAGTTACTAGATAATAATATTGGACTTTCTATTTGGTTGGCATAGCCTGGGCATTGGGTAAACCACATTAAACCTTTGTGTCTTTTTTTCATTTGTGTGTGTTTTATTCCTTTATGATATTGATTATATCTGCATGTAACTATTATTTTATGTCTATCAAATCCTAACTCAAGATTTCAACTTTTGGGTATTCATAGATATATTTGTAGGGTCTGTAGGGACGATGGAGCGCAAAGTCATCAAAATGTGTCATTTCAAAATGCTTGCCTAATGCCCTCTATGTTCATTTATCAATAGTTTCTCACTAAAAAAACATCAATACATGCAAATAAATGTCCAAGTCGTCATTATGAAATGTCCTAATAGTGGTGCACAAATTGGTCAATCAATAACTAAAAAAGCTAAAAATGATCATTTCTTAGTATATGTGTGATCGAATATTAGTACTTGTGTTTTCTTTTTTGTGGGTCTTTTAAGAACACTATTTGGGAGGTATGTGTGACAATATTATCATGGTTATTGTGCCCCTCGTCAGTTACTAGGTCTCTTCCCCTAGTACATACATCAAAGTTTTGTCATCTTCCTATCAATAGACATTCTATTTATTCCAATACTTCTCTTCCTTCCTTAAATCTTGTAGTGTGAATTGTTGAAGTATCAGATTGCAAGTAAATACTTTTGGATTTGATTCAATTTAATATTAAATAATATTTAAATGTTATTACTAAATGTAGAGAGAATGATTTAATAATGAATTCACTGAATATCACTAAAGACTTATAGTATTTATGTGTTCGTTGTTTTATCTAGCAAAGTTCAATGTTATATAAATATAAAGGAGGGTAGACAATAAGTCATGACCGATAGGTGTGACACACACTAGAGTCACATCTATCGAGTGCGACTCAAAGTTACCCCCGATATATGATTATGATCGAACATTAACATTAACCTATCACTTTGCAATTCTATTATGTCATCGATTAGTTAAGTCAGCAATGATACCGATTTGAATATTTATTAAATATGTTTATAATTAAATCTGCATATATATATATATATATATATATATATATATATATATATGATTCCATTTAATATCTAAAAATATGTAACAATAATAACATAAATAATTATAAATACAATAAATTTATGTTTTGACTAATCTATACATTAACACTTCCTTCTAGATAAGTAAGAAGGAAATACATAGAAGAAGTCTTTAATTAGAAGACTTCTTAATATCAGATATGGTTGATTCATCAATGAGATGATATCATCAACTTATACTTGGCATTCAGAATATCTATAATAAGATATTCACCAAGCTCTCGAGACTAATGGCTTATTAAAAAATCAATTTAATGATGATCACCAACTACTTAGAAATGGTATTGGCCTATCAAAATATCAGGGCAAGATATACACCAAGTACCAAAAATATATCTATACAAGAAACTTATAGATAATAAAATTAATGATATCAACTACCTAATTGTTGATCTATAAGATAAAGCATTTACATGAAACAATTTCACAAAAATGAATCATGCTACAAGTTATTGTAAGGATGTCACTTTACAATAACTTCTCCTGATACAAGCGAAATCATTTTGAAGTTGTTATTTCTTAATGATTAAAACATGTTATAAATTTATAATATATGAAATGTACAATAATCAATTTCTCTGAGATATTTCCTCACATTTTACAATTATACCAAGTTCTTTAGGAAAATGCTCCACTTTTGTTTTAGCAAGTGTTTGGTAAGAGTGTCTAGAATTTGATCCTCTGTACTAATATATTCCAACTTGATTACATCCTTCTCAACCATGTCTCAAACATAGTGGTATGGTATCTCAATATGTTTTGATCTGTTATGAAACATTGGATTAAGAGATAGCTTGATATAACCTTAGTTATCATAATTAATAGTAGTAGGTGAAAGTGGCTTCCCAAATAATCCAAATAGAAGTTTCCTCAACCATACAGCTTCTCTTGCTCCCATAGATGTAGCTATGTACTTGGCTTCTGTAGAACTCTATGCTACTGAAGACTGCTTCCAACTAAACCATGATATCATTGTTGAACCCAAGGTAAAACAACATCTTGAAGTGCTCTTATGATTCTCTAAATTTCTTGCCCAATCAGAATCTATATATCCTCTTAGATTTAATTCAGTTTTAGTGTATTTGAGACCATATCCACTTGTACCATTGAGATACTTGAGAATGTGTTTTGCTACTACTAAATGAGTTTGCTTAGGTTTGCACATGAATTGACTGAGAATATTTACAACATAATAGATGCCAAGTCTTGTGTTTACCAAATACTTTAAAGAACCAATTATCTGTCGATATAGAGTAGGATCAACACTTTCAAAATCTTCAATTGCTTCTTTTAGTTTTTTGAGGTTTGTTTCCATAGGAGTTTTCATTGCCTTGTAGTCCAACATGCCAAATCTATTGAGAAGATCTAGAGTATACTTCCCTTGATTTAAGAAGATTTCTTTTGAATGTTGCCAACTTCTAGTCCCAAGAAGTAGTGTAGCATTCCTAGATCTTTCATTTCAAATTTAGATATGAGATCTTGTTTACATTTTTCAATTAGATGATCTTCTCCTATAATCAAAAGATCATCAACATATAGAACCATGATTAACATATCTCCATGTATTACCTTGTAATATAGATTTGGATTTGTAGTGTTTTTAGAGAAATCAAGTTTAATTAGATGTTGCTCTATCCATTCATACTAAGCTCATGGAGTTTGTTTTAATCCATACAAGGCCTTTTTAAATTTGCATACATGAGTTTGTTTAGTGTGTACTTCAAATCCTTCTGATTGTTCAAGATAGAATTCTTTTTCTATAACAACATAAAAAAATGCAGTCTTTACATCCATTTGATAAGTTTTCCATCCCTTGGATGCAAGAATGGCTAAAATAGTTCTAATTGAAGTATATCTGGCTACTAGAGAAAAAGTTTCCTCATAGTCCATTCCTTCATTTTGGGAAAATCCTCTTGCTAAAAACCTTGCTTTTTACTTGTCAATGCTTTTTTTGGTCTTAGAATGGTTTTGACAATTGAGTGTCAACACACTTAACCAATTTTCAAGTTAAAGCCAAGTACAATATACATGTCGAGCTATAGTATGTGCCGAGTCAGAAATCCAATAGGTGCTGAGTGAACTTCAAGTGTTGAACAACATACATGTGTCGAGTGATAATAGATGCTGAGTGACTTCAGGTGTTGAGTGAACTACACGTGCTGAGTCACAATTAGTGTCGAGTAGTGAATTGATGCCGAGCAAGACAGAATTACTATATGTGTCGAGTAAGCTAGAAATACCATATATGTCGAGCATCAACAATTAGTATGTGTTGAGTAACATAGAATCAACATATGAGTTTGAGCCTTTACAAACTTAGATGTAAACCATTTTCAAGGTGAATCATGAAGGATCTAAAAGATAAAATTGAATCTTTTGCTTTACCTATGCAATCAGCATGCAATCAATAAGAAAATTGGAGAATGCATGCAACCAATAGGAAAAGTATAAAGATTTGAGTAGGAAAATAAATTTGTGGATTCAAACCTGACCCTAAGTCTTCAAAGCCTTTATAAGAAGGTTAAGACCCCAAGATTAAGATTTTTCAAGATGTTGAGCTGTTGAGAAATTGAAGAGAGCTAATTACAGGATAGAGCATTAGTAGGGGTGTCAAGTCTTAGAGATTTTTTCAGTATTGTAGAATTTAGTTGGTCAAAATATAGAATAAAGGTTACACACAAACATCAAATCATAGAAGATTAAAACAAGGAGAATAGATCAAGACCTTGAAATTAGAAATAAAGGATTGTAAGCTATCAGGTCATTTCAATCTAATACTCTCTAGCAATCGTATTAGGAAGGAAAATCCTATGTTGATAGGTTAGCTTAACAGTTATGTTGTAGAACCTTTAACAAGGTGATAAATCCTTTGACATGGTAATACTTCAACTAATTGTCTCTAAATCCTTTGAATAGGTCACTTTTGATAGAGTGTAAAGCCTTTAACAAGGTAGGCCTCCCATAGGTCAGACCATTGGAACTGGTCAAACTATATTGCTATAGTGATAATTTGTGGGTTTCATCCCCACCCCAATTTTACCTTCTCATTTTGGAGGGTTTCTGGGTTACCAAAATTTGGTGTTATGTGTCTTGATGCATGTTCATACTTTATGTTTACTTGAAATGTTTACATGCATACAATTTTTTCAGTTAATTTTTTTAATGGTTAAAGTGTGTTACTTCTGATTTACACCCCCCCTAGAAGTAATCTTCCCATATGTATATTCCAACAATTGGTATTAGAGCTAAGTTTTCATAAGGAGAAGCCTTGCAGTTTAGAGAAAATATCTAAAGATGGAAGTCTACAAGCTTGGGAAGTTCATAGAGAACTAGGTGATTGACATACACCTCACTCTACACAACTTGGAGGAAGCTAGAGAAGAGTTGAGAAAATCCTTAAAGAGAAGAAAGGATATTGCCATAGCTGAAAATAACACATAGTATAAGGGGAGTGACACCACAAAAGTGTTTGAAAATAGAGATACCCAAGACTTTGATACAACAATAGCTGACTTAATGGAGAAGAATAGAGCTCAAGCAGAAGAGATCAGATCTCTCAAACTTGAGCAAGAGTCACAAGCTATGATGCTTTGTGAGATAACTGAATAGAAGAAAAGAGCCATTGAAGATAAGGATATGATTGAAGATGACAAGATAAATCTTGCCAAAATATTGGAGAAGAAGTCAATAGAGCTTGCAAGAGTTTCCAACATGCAGCCAGACACCCTTAGCCAAATGATGAATGCTCATCATGAGCTAAATGTCAAGGATATTGAGATCTCCACACTGAAAATGAAAAATGAGAAGCTGCAGAATGATTTGAGAAGAGAAAAGGAGATAACAAAGAGCTTCACCAAATCAAGTGAAGCCATCAAGCACTTTAAACAACTGTTGAAATCACCAATATCCAACAATGACACATCTGGACTAGGACTCATCAGCACTGAAGAAGGAGAGTTATCAATGAGTACAAAGGAAAGAAGTGACAAAGGAAAGAACACTAAGCCCACTTCTCATTTTTGTGTTAGAAAGGCACATACTTCTAATTTATGCAGGAGTAAGAAGGCCAGTTAGTAGGACAAACCCAAAAACAAGGGTCACTATCACAAATGCAATAAGCAAGGACACTAGACTCAAGATTGCAGGACCAAAACTATAAGCACACCAAGATTTGATGGTCACTGCTACAATTGCAAGAAATAAGATCATAGAGCTTTTGAGTGTAGATCAAAACCTATGTGGACACCAAACCAACTAGCAAAGACTAAAATCCATGGATACCACTACAATTGGGACTACAATACTATGTAGTGTTGTCACTATTGTCAGGAATATGCGCACATTCCTAAAAACTACGTAAGAACACATTTTAGTGACAAATATAATAGATGGTTGAGTCAAACCACATGCTTTAGTTGTCTAAAGATAGGACACATCAGCAAGTTTTTTCCAACCAAGTCAAAGGAACCCAACTTTGAGTTCAACAAAGGAAAATCAAAGGTTGATGTTGAACATATTAGAGGAGAGATGAATAGAACATGGAAGAGAAGAGATGGAGGCAACATATCCAATGGAGGGATCACTTCACCCAAGAGGTCAAGTGGTCACAATGCATCCAAGTAAGCAAGAGAAGGTGTATGGGACTGATATACAAAGCTATATCATATATCAATCCCAAGAAAAATAAGTACTGGAAAAGAGAAATCAACATAAGTAAAGGTGAAAAGTTATAACTTCAAGTTTTCACAAGTATTTCTGAGTCGCCCTCAGATGTCGAGTAAAATCTTAGTGCATGTCAAGTTGACTATCAAAAATAGTAGAAGCTAAATAATCAATTACAGCTAAGTTGGTAGTGGATGCTAAGCTAATGAAAAACCTAGTTGATGTTGAGTAAGGAAATTTTAGTGGATGTTGAGTGACTAAAAATCAATGGAAGCTAAGTAATGCTGGAATGCTTGAGAAGCTGAGTGAACAACTATAATCGCATTAAGCATTAAATGCAACAAAATAGGGTATATGATCAAATTTTAAACCTTTTTTCTTCATTGTGATCAAGAGCGAAGATGAAAAAGAGAGAAGAGAAATTTCTAAGCAGAGAAACCAGTGTTTGAGTAGATTTCAACTATGATTTGGCATAGTTTCATCGATCTAAATGTATTTTTTCAAGTGTCGAGTTACAGAGTCTATTTTTCTTCAAATTAAAACCATAGAAAGACATAATGGCATCTAGTTCAAGGAAAATATAGGAGAAAGAGCCTTTTGAGGTTCAACTATTGTCCAACTAGGTTAAGCAATCAAATTTTTGCCCCATCCGAGAAGTTGCATACAAAAATGGCCCAGTCAGTGCCCTATCCATCATTCCACCCAAAGTTGTCACGGTTCAGGATGTAGGAAGATGCTACAATTGTAAGATAGGAGCCATTGGTGATATGGAAATTAGGGAAGCATATGATAAGTTATGCATAGATAGAACCCTAAAGGATGAGTACAAAATTGTTGAAACCAAGGTTTGATCCATTATCTCAAATTCCCACTGTCTTTAAAATAGAATGGATAAGACTAGTGTTAAGTGGGATTCACGATGGGAGCCTATGGTTAGAAGATGGCCCAATGAAAATTTTCAAAAGAATTGTGTATATAGTTACAGGGTACCCAATCCTAGATTAGCCAAAGACCCTAAGAAGTGACTCCAAGGAGGTTATTGAGAAAAATACTAGAGAAAAATGGAACAAACGAGGGATGAACATAGACACCATCCAGGATCCCCTCATAAACTTTTTTGTTAGATTCCTCTCACATAAATTCTATCAATCCAGTAGACTTAACAGGGTTCCATGCATTGCAGTGGATGTGGGATACAAATTAGTTAAGAAGGATCACACCTAGGATCTTGCATAACTACAACTGCAACAAATTAATGAAAACCTAGGAGCAATAAGAAGAAACAAAGGTGCACAGTGTAAATTTGCAGTTCAGTGATCACCCAAGTGAATGAATACATCGAGCAGATGGGAACCAATTTTGAAGTATTAGTGACCAGTTATTTTGAGGAGTTTAAGAAGACAATGAAGTAGAGGCTAAGGATTCCTATTTTATTAGTTGAAAAACATGTAAATGATGTATGTTTCCTTGTTGATATAGATTATACTTACATACACGCATCTATGCCAAGGATCAGATGGTTAAGACCTCTAGGCTATGAGATTAACATAGATGAGGCATCTGTAGCAATCACAAATTTGCTTGCAGAAGAAATAGAAAAGAGTACACCTCGATTTGGAACTTATTATGTGGTTAGGTCCAAGGTAGATATGGAATTAAAAACAACTTCCACCATCAAAAGGAAAGATAAATTGGTAGAGAAGCTAAAGGCTAAATTTGGAGAAGGGGTAGCAAAAGCTGAGGAAGAAGAAGATGAAGAGGCTAATGAGGATGAAGATGAATAGGGGCAAGGCACATTGCAATTAACCTAGGGCATGGGGGAGGATGCAAAAGAAGAGGAAGGTGTTGAGCAAGAAGCACCCAAGGCTAAGACAAAGAAGAGAAAGGCACAAAAATAGCCAGTTATACAACCCAATGGAAATAAGAAAGCAACAAAGTCAAGCCCAGCCAAGCCAACTACAAGAGAAGACACCAAGGAAATGACCCAGGTATTAAAAGAATAGGGGAAACAAAAGGAAACAAAGAAAGGAGGGCTTGTAGAATAAAAGAGGACCACCCCACTTGAACTAGACAATTCAATGCCTAAGGAGCTAAGCTCCATTATAGAAAATAAATGGCATTACTACCTTAATATGGAGAAGGAGATTAGGGAAACCACACTAGCTCATGTGATGGAAGATTTGACTAAAGGTCATATAACCAAGGCTAATAAGAAGAATGGGAGCAAATTTTCACCCTAATACAGGGCATTTTAAATTTTGCAAAATCAAATTGAAGATGTTGTGTAGAAATCCACTCTTATGTGGAAGGTTATATATGGATTAAAAATAGTTAAAGAAGGTGAGGAATATCCTTTTGAAGGAAGAAATGATGAAGATGAGGAAAAGGAAGATGATGAAAAAGAAGAAGAGAAAGAGAAATAGGAAGAAGAAAGAGAGAAAGAAGAAGAAGAAGAGAAAGAGAAATAAAAAGAAGAGGAAATAGTAGAGAAGACACAATAAGGTGAAGAGGCAATAGCTAAAGAGAAGCAGGAAGAAGAGAGTGTAAAAGACACTCTTATGCCACCACCAAGTCCTCCACATACAACACTTGTAGAAATAGTAATTGTCAAGGATATTCTTGACACTTTAGGTCAAAAAATCAATCCATTGGCTATAGAGGATCTCAAGAAGATCCTTCACCAAACCACATTGCAATCAAAACTATGCACAAATCTTGTTTTGGTGAGTGTGGAAGAGTTGCAAAAGGTTGTAGCAGAAATCAATAGGGAGAAGGTGAACACACAAGAACCACCTTCACAACCTCCCATAGCTACAAAAGATCAACCAAAAGAGCAAGAAGCATAGGATACAACTGCTAAACTTAATCATACAGTCACAACAACTTCCCAATAGAAAGACAAAGAAAAGACAGAACAAATAGATGCATCTAATCCTATAATACAAACACAAGGTGCACCTCCTCAGATCATTATCATTGATCATGGTAGAAAAGAAGAGGACAAGGAAGAGGAGAAATCCCCTAAGGAGAAGGAGCAAGAGGCAATACAGACATTGGTGAATTTTCCTACCTTAGGGACTCCTACCAAGCAACCAAACACTAATGCAGTACCACTGTAGATTTCAAAACTAGGCTCAAGCTCCACCAAGGTAGCTAGGGTACTTCATTATAGAGACCCTAAACTAGATGAAGAAATAGTCATACTGAGCTATGACTCAAAAACAATGAACTTGGAACAGATCTATGAAGTGCAAGAGACACTAGAGAAAAGAAAGAAGCAAGAGATACTAAAAAATGAGTATAGGCAAAGACAAGCATTAGTTGAGATCAAAGATATATTTCTTGATGCCTTTAGCCTACAAGTACCTGATGAAACCAAGCCCATTATGGAGCAATTGTCCAACATATTGAACCAAGTACAAAACAAAGACCTAGACACAAATGTTAAACTGTTAGAATGATCTAAGAGGAAATTCCAAAAGAAGGTTAATGAGAAGATATCTAGTGAAATAGCACTAACCCAAGTGGAACTGACAAAAAATATTGAAAAGGTCAAGATAGTACTTGAGAATATTTTCTCATTGTACTCCAAATTGTGTGACTTCTCATATTTCACACAGGAAACAAGCCAGAGGATACTAAGTTTGGAAGGAGACTTAAAGGTATCTAGCTCCCAGCTACCTAAAGATCCAACTTAGAGTGAGAAGCATTTTGCTACAATGCTTCACACATAAAGGGAATTAGTTGTGTTAACAGTAGATGAGGCAAACATAAAGGCCAAACTTGCACAAATTTAGTCAATTATCACTCCCCATATGGAAGTACTCCAGAAGGAACAAGGCTATGCTGGGAATGTTTTACAGAAAGATCCCAATCTTTCAACTTTAGACGGCCTTGTTCACCTTGCAGCATAGATAGCTATCCAACTCAAAGCCCTACAAATTGCATTAGACAATTGGGATGCTGCTTTGAAAATCATTTTGGAGGTAAATAAAACATTTTTGGCTAAGTACTCAATTCATCCCTAGGACCCTTTGACATAAGTGTCAAAGAGGGGGAGAATAAAGGAAGATTAACTAAGGGGGAAATATATTGTTACATTATTTCATTCTTTTGGAGAGAATAAATCAAAAGGGGAAGATTGTACATACCCTATGATAGTTGAAGGGGGAGACTTGATGAAAAGGGGGAGAGACTACATAAAATAGGTTAGAAAGAATAGGTCTGTCAAGGCACAACAAGACAAGGCAAAGATATATCAGGGTGAAACAGATCAAGCATAAAGTGTATTAGATTTTTGGATAAAGAAGTGGCACATCAACTCAATGGGAGTTACAAGATTTTGAGGTATATTGTCTTATAAAAAATTTTGAACAAGTTTTTGAAGTTTTGTACATATGCTGAAAAGGATGTATATTGTACTCATAAGATCAGATATATAATGCTTAGTTATGTATTTTTGACACTCATGTCAAATGTGGAGATTGTTGGTCTCAAAATGATTTTGACAATTGAGTGTCAACACACTTAACCAATTTTTAAGTTGAAGCCAAGTACACTATACATGTCGAGCTACAATATGTGCCAAGTCAAAAATCCAATAGGTGTCGAGTGAACTTCAGGTGCCAAGCAGGATACATGTGCCAAGTGATAATAGATGCTGAGTGACTTCAGGTGTCGAGTGAACTACATGTTTCAAGTCACAATTGGTGCCAAGCAGTGAATTGATGTCAAGCAAGACAGAATTACTATGTGTGTTCAGTAAGCTAGAAATATCATATGTGTCGAGCATCAACAATTAGTATGTATCGAGTAACACAGAATCAACATATGAGTTTGTGCCTTCAAAAACTCAAATGTAAAATATTTTCAAGGTGAATCACGAAGGATCTCAAAGATAAAATCGAATCTTTTGCTTTACCTATGCAATCAACATGCAACTAATAAGAAAATTGAAGAACGCATGCAACCAATAGGAAAAGTATAAGGATTTGAGCGGGAAAATAAGCTCTTGGATTCAAGCCTAACCCTAAGTCTTCGAAGCCTTTATAAGAAGGTTAAGACCCCACAATTAAGAGTTGTTAAGATGTTGAGTGGTTGAGAAATTGACGAGAGCTAATTGTAGGATAGAGCATTAGCAGGGATGTCAAGACTTAGAGATTTGATCAGCATTGCAGAATTCAGTTGGATAGAATAGAGCATAAAGGAGATCAAAACAAAGAGAACAGATCAAGAGCTTAAAATCAACAATAAAGGATTGCCAACTATCAGGTTGATTCAATCTAATACTCTCTAGGAATTGTGTTAGGAAGGAAAATCTTATGTTGATAGGTTAGCTTAATAGCTATGTTGTAGAACCTTTAACAAGGTGATAAATCCTTTGATAGGGTAACACTTCAAGTAAGTGTTTGTAAATCCTTTGAATAGGTCACTTTTGAGAGAGTGTAAAGCCTTTAACAGGGAAGGCCTCTCATAGGGAAGACCATTGGAAGTGGTTAAAATATATTGCTACAATGATAATTTGTGAGTATCATCCCCACCCCAATTTTACCTTCTCATTTTGGAAGATTTCTGGTTGACCAAAATTTGGTGTTATGTGTCTTGATGCATGTTTAAACTTTATGTTTACTTGATATCTTTACAGGTATACAAATTTTTTTCAGTTAAAAGTTTTTATGGTTAAAGTGTGTTACTTCTAATTCACCCCACCCCCGAGAAGTAATCTTCCCATTTGTATATTCCAACAACTTCCATCTGCAGAAAGTTTAATTTTAAATAGCCATTTAGAGGAGACAATTGATTTATTTTTAGGTCAAGGAACAATATCCCAAACATCATTTTAAAGTATGGAGTTATATTCTTCTGTCATGGCATCTTTCTAATGTTGATGTTTTATTGCTTCTTTTACATCAGATGGTTTAGATTTGGACAGTTCACTCATTAATGCAATGTAACTTGAGTATATTTTAGGATGTTTTCTTTTCCTAATGAGATCTGAGGGAATGAAATTGTTTTCTTCAATTAGCTTTCGAGCCCATAGTGGTCTTTTCTTTTCCTCAAAAGTGAGAGCAATGTCCATGGGTTCAATTGATTTATCTTCCTCCATTAGAGACTCCCTCTCATTATTAGATTTTTGTTCTTCTAGGGTTTCTCCTGAATTTGATTTATTTTCTTCTTTAGATCTTTTGTAGGCCAAATCTTCATCAAGTATTACATCTTGACTTAGGTCAATATTTCTTTGTCCAAGGATATAGATATGATAAGCTTTAGAAGTTTCACTATAACCTACAAAGATTCCTTTCTTTCCTGAGGGCTCTAGTTTGGTTCTCTTCTCTTTGGGAATATGTACATAGACAAGGCAACCAAAAATTCTCAGAAATTTAAGATCAGGTTTCTTCCCAGTAAATACCTCGTCAAGGGTCTTGAATTCAAGATAAGAGTGAAGAAACCTATTTTGAAGGAAAACAACAGTATTTGAAGCTTCACCCCAAAGAAAAGTTTCAAGATTTTGATCATGAAGCATTGCTTTAGTAGAATGAACTATGGATCTATTCTTTCTCTTAGCTATTCCATTCTGTTGGGGATTATAAGGAACAAAAAACTCCCTCTTGATCCCAACAATTTTACAATAATTTATAAAGATACCGAAAATGTACTCTTTACCACTATCTGTTGTTAATACTTTTATTTTCTTTCCAGAAAGGTTTCCTACAAGGGCTTTAAACTCTTTAAATTTAGTTAGGATTTCTTCATATTCTTTACTTTTAAGAAAATAGATCAAGGTCTTCCTAGAGAATTTTCCCACAAATATGATATAGTATAGAGAACCTCCTAGAGAGGGAACTGACATATGACCACATAAGTCTGAATGAATAAGTTCTAGAACTTCTTTGGATTTGGTTTTGACTATTTTGGAATGTAGTTTTAATATTCTTCCCTAGAGAACAACCTTTACATTTTCTTTCATGGTAAGGATTAAGTTTAGGTATACCTATTACCATTTTTCCTATGGAAGGTAATCCTCAAAAATGAAGATGACTTGGTCTCCTGTGCCAGATTTCATTTTCTTTGAAAGAATCATGAATTAGAGCTAAATGAGATAGAGAGTTGATCTGATAAAGACATTCATGTCTAGAGCCAATTTTAAATGCATTTTTTATGTTAGAATTCTTAGGCCAAGCTAAGACCTTTCATTCCATAAATGTAATTCTGGGTCCTTCATCTTCAAGAGCAGAGATAGAAAGTAAGTTTCTTTTTATGCCAGGTACATATAGTACCTTAGTAAGTTCAATTTTTTTTCCTTGATTTTAGATGAATAGTACATGTTCTTATTCCCATTATGGGGTAGCTTGTATCATCTCCAATGGTTACTTCATCAACATAGTCTTCTTGTAGAGAGTATAACTATCATTTAAAACCTGTGATATGTCGAGAGGCTTCGCTATCAATTACCCAAGTACTAGATTTGGTTAATGCTTCACTGGAGAGAGCTAAATAGAAAGCATTATGTTCATAATTTCTATTTGAGTTTTGAGTGGTTGCAAATGAAGCTTTTGGTTTAATTCTATCAGGACATCTAGATGTCAGATGTCCAAGTTTATCACATCTATAACATTGCATTTTGGGGAAATCAGTGTGCTTTTTCCTTCCTTTGAATTTTCTTTTCTTTTTATTTACTTGAGTGGAGAGAACTTGTAACTCTTCTTTTGAGGAGGAAACATTTTGACCTCAAGCTACTTGCATACGCTCTTCTTGTATACAACCAACTTTAAGTCTTTCAAATTTAGGTAATTTTGACTGAGAGCATACCCCTTGTCTGAAGGTATCCCATGGTGATGGAAGACCTTTTAGAGCTATTATTGTTAACTCCTTTCCATCACAGATGTGTACTATGGAAGAAAGTTGATTTCGAAGATCAGTTATTCTCATAAAGTAGGAGGAAATTTTCTCTCCTTTATTCATTTTAATATTTGAGATTCTATCCTTTAATGTGATGATCCGAACAACATTATTTATCTCAAACATATTTCCAAGAGCATTGTACATCTCATGTATAGTGTCCAGTTCTGAAATTACAGGTAGAAGATGAGTTTTAACATCGTCCACAATAAGTTTCATAGCTTTATTGTTATCACTCTCCCATTTTTCCAGTTCATTAATTCCTTTCAGTAGTGAACCAGAATTTTCAATAAACTTATTTAGACCATGTTTTTTCAGTATAATTTTCAGTAGTAATTTCTAGCCTACAAAATCTGAGTCACCTTCTAATCTGTCTTCCAACCTCATACCATTCACCATTTTTATTTTATAAGTATTTAAAAAATATTTAAATATAAAAAATCTGATTTCAGGATCACTTCTTTAAACCTGCTTTGATACCATGTTGAAGTATCAGACTGTAAGTAAATACTTTTGGATCAGTTCCAATATAATATTAAATAATATTGAAATGTTATTACTGAATGCAAAGAGAATGATATATTGAATTCACTTAATATCACTGAAGACTTATAGTATTTATGTGTTCATTGTTTTATCCAACAAAGTTCAATTTTATATAAATATAAAGGAGGGAAGACAGTGAATCACGATCGATAGGCATGACTCATGTTGGAGTCACGTCTATCGAGCATGATTCTAATATATGATTATGACTGAACATTAACATTAACCTGTCGCTTTGCAGTTCCATTATGTCGTCGATTAGTTAAGTCGGTAATGATACCAATTCCAATATTTATTAAATATGTTTATAATTAAATCTGCATATATATATATATATATATATATATATATATATATATATATATATATATATATATATATATATATATATATATATATATATATATAGGTAACAATAATAACATAAATAATTATAAATACATTAAATTTATGTTTTGACTAATCTATACATTAACATGAATTCTAATGAAAAAGAAAGCATATTATCCCAAATATCTGAATTTTTCCCATTACATTACAATTATAATTTCTAATTTTAAAAAATCCAATAACCATCATATACCAATTTTAGATACTTTTAAGGCCCGTTTGGTTGCGGGAGTATAAAAACGGGAATAGTAATACCTATTCCGGAATACTTATTCTCGAATAGAGAATGGGGTTACGTATTCCTCTTCTTGTTTGGTTCATCCAGAATTTGATGCGGAATACACGGACTCAAAAATATATGTTTTTCTAAAATAAAAAAAATTGGAATAGGAATACGTATTCCTATTCCATCTATTTAGGTGGATTACCAAATCCTCATTTTTGGGTCAAAATTGAAATATGTATTCCAATTTTTTTCCTACTCCTATTCCGATTTGGTGCATCCAAACAGAAAATTAAAAATTTCCAGAATATACATATGCCTATTGTATTCCTGTTGCCAAACAGATTAGGGCACACATCTACACTTGTTCTCCCAAATATCTGTGAGTTTTGCCCATTACATGACAATTACAATTTCTATTTTTTAAAAATCCAGTCACAATCGTATATACCAATTTTAAATACTTCCACTAATATTACCCCATTTTTAAATTGGATTCCTTGGGGCACACATCTTCAAAGCAATTTCCTCTTTCACGCACTACAAGTCAGCCTTCCCGCGTTCTCATTTGCCAAGCTGACGTATTGACTTTTCTTATCCTTTTCCAATGGTACTTCGTCTCATCGTGGGTTCCACCCAATTTCACTTTCACTCTCGTCTCATTTGATTTCTTCCTCAGCAAACCAATTTACTGTGATTATCTTGTCTCATTTAATTTCTTCCTCAGCAAGCCAATTTACTGTGACAATTCGCAAGTACATATTTGGTTCTTCATTAGATTTCGTTAGTGTACCAGGGATAACATAATTAAAACCCCTCCAATATTTTGGCTTCAATCTATCTTGTCGATAACCGCAATAAACATTTGTTATATCCCAACGGAATCATTCCTTGATACACCCGTAAGAACAAGAATACAGAGGAGCTCGAGAAAAAGAGAGGAGGAGCTCATGCCGATGGCCGCGATGGAATGTTAGTAAAATGTTTGATTTTAAGATTGACATTGTAGCTCTATTTCATCTGTTTTTCTTGGTATTCATTACAGCGAATTCTAGTCTTGTTTTTCTTCTGGAGTTATAGATTCATCATGCATAAGTATACAATCAATAAGTACATCGGTGTCATACCTTAGAGTGAATTCATGGATTGAATACATATAAATGGTTAATATCTATATTTTTTCAATAGGAATTGGGTGTAGGAAATAAATGCTTGGGCATCTACTTGTGAACACTAGATGGGAAGAATTTTGGGTTGCTTGTAGTTTTCGGAATGGCCCAGTACTACCTTTTCGTGCTGGCTTTCGTCTGGAATTTCTAGTTATTCAACATTTGTGGTTTTTGAATCAATTAATAGTGATTTCAGCATTCATGTTGGGAATTTGAAATGATCACATCAATTTTTAGAAATCTGATTTGTTTGTGAGTTGATAAATGGGAAAATTCTGAATGGGGTTTGTTTTCTGAGTAGGAGTAAGGGGGTATCGTAGATAGTAACACTTGAAAAAACCTAAAATGGGAATGAAAAACCAATGTTGATATTTGTCTATGGCTTGCTTGTAGTGATGGAGTCCATTTGGGCAACACAATTGATGCGGCTAGGCGGAGATAGGAAATGGAGAGAATTTGGGGATAGTGTTTTTGGGGTTTACATGCGGCATGCACTTGCAATTGTGCTTCACTTGGTCTTTGTAGTTTGCCTTATCCTTCCCTTTTTCTTGAGAATCTGTAGAGTTTGCACACATGGGTTTCAATCCTCTGTTTTGAAACCCACTTACTACAAAAGGTTGCAATTTGGGGTTACGCATAAATTGGTCCTGCTTAGTTGCATTTCTCTATCAGTGCTGTATGCATTACTTGGAATATGGAACCCTTTATGTTGGTGGTTAAAAGAAAGGCCTAAGGATTTTGGAGCCGAAGGGGAGTATGTTTTTCAGACAATAGCTTGGGCTATTATGTCAAGTTATGCATACTATTCTCTCACAAAAGAAAGTAAAGAGAAGATTCCATATCTACTAAGGATATGGTGGGTTTTGTCATTGAGTCTTTATGCATTCTTCCTATAACTCGATATCCAAGAGTTCAAGCAACAAAAACAAATCAACCTGAGTTATGTGGTTGAAATTCTGGTTCTTTTCCTTTCATTCTTTCTGTGTTAAAACATGCGAGGGTTTCGTAACTCAAAGCAGTGAAGAACCTCTTTTGAATAATATTGAGGAAAATACTGAACACATTAAGCCCAAAGTCACTCCTTATGCAACAGCAGGTTTTCTCAGCCTGATGTCATTTGCTTGGGTGAAGCCTTTGCTTGATGCTGGCCATAAGAAACCTTTGGACAAAGATGATGTACCTCAAGTTGCAGACACCCACAAGGCTGATTACATTTACCATAAATTTAAAAACCAGCCGGATGCCAAAGGAAGCGGTGCCTTGTCATTAGCAAAAATGACAGTTGTCATTGTCCAAAAGGATCTACTTTTTACAGCATTCCTGGCATTGATGACTTCTTGTTCATCATACGTAGGCCCTTATTATATAGATAGCTTTGTTCAGTGTCTCGCTGACAAGGAAAAGTTTGGTAGTGAAGCCATTGTTCTAGCTTGTGCATTTCTTCTTGCAAAGGCAGTAGAATCTTTGTCACAACGGCATTGGTTTTTTATAACAATCCACATAGGCATACGTGTGAAGGCAGCATTGACAGCTGCGATATACAAGAAGGGCTTGGTGCTTTCAAGCCAGTCAAGACGAAAGCATACGAGTGGTGAGATAGATAATCAATTACATGAGTGTTGATGCTAAACGTATTGGAGATTTCAGTTGGTCTCTTCATGACATATGGACAGCACCTTTGCGAGTTCTTCTGGCCTTGGGTATTTTATATCAGAACTTGGGATTGGCCTCTCTTGCAGGAGTGGCAGTCATGGCGCTAATTATGATGGCAAATTTTCCACTAGGGAAAATGCTTAAAAAGTTTAATGTAAAGATCATGGAAGCAAAAGATGGAAGGATGAAGGCTACATCAGAAATATTGAGAAATATGAAAATCTTAAAATTGCAAGCGTGGGAGATCAGATTTCTGCAGAAACTCGAAGCGTTGAGGCAAGAAGAATGTAATTGGCTAATAAAGTATTTCTATGGGTATGCTGGGATATCATTTTTCTTCTGGGCTGCACCGGCATTTGTATCTGTTGTAACTTTTGCCACATGTACAATGACAGGAATTCCTTTGACCACAGGCAAGATTCTCTCTGCGCTTGCAACTTTCAAGATACTCCAGGAACCTATATACAATCTTCCCAGTTTACTCTCTACGATTGCTCAAACTAAAGTGTCATTAGATCGGGTAGCTGACTTCCTGCAGGAGGAGGAGCTGCAACAAGATGCAGTTAAACGAATCTCAAATGATTTAACTGAAGTGGCAATTGAGATTAATGAAGGGGTATTCTCTTGGGATCCTACAGACCCTAGTCCAACCATAAGCGGCTTAGATGTTCAAGTGAATAGAGGCATGAGGGTTGCAGTGTGTGGAACAGTTGGTTCTGGCAAGTCAAGCCTTCTCTCGTGTATACTTGGGGAGATACCCAAAATTTCAGGATCTGTGAAGATAAGTGGTACCAAGGCATACGTTAGTCAGTCTCCATGGATACAAAGTGGAAAAATTAGAGCCAATATTCTTTTTGGGAAGGAATGGGACAAGACCAGATATGAGAGTGTACTGCAGGCCTGTGCATTTGGAAAAGATCTTGAATTGTTCCCATATGGCGACCAAACAGAAATTGGAGAAAGAGGAATAAATCTTAGTGGTGGGCAAAAGCAAAGGATACAGATTGCGCGTGCTTTATATCAAGATGCTGATATTTATCTTTTTGATGATCCTTTTAGTGCTGTTGATGCTCACACTGGGACACACATTTTCCAGGTATTTCATTTTAGTTTTGATAGGATAACATTTTTGAATTTGCAAATTTAAGTAATTATTTAATTACATCAAATTTGTTCAAGACAAATTAATGTCTATTAAGTTGTTAACCCACTATTTTGATAAATTCAAAATCTCATACAGGAATGCCTACTTCGTATTCTGGGTTCAAAAACTGTCATCTATGTAACTCACCAAGTCGAATTTTTATATAGAGCTGACCTCATTTTGGTAGGTTTGAATGTCTGTAATTGGTTTATTCCTTTCAAGATTTCATTTCATAGAAAGAAATGGAAGGATTCAAATGTTGCTGACAATACAAACTTATTTACATTTTTCTAGGTAATGCGAGATGGTGAGATCACCCAGGCTGGAAAATATGATGATATATTACAGTCAGGGACAGATTTTGAGGAATTGGTTGGTGCACATCAGAAGGCATTGAAACCCGTCAATGCCATGGAGAATTCTGAGAACCTTTCATCGCAGATACTTGATGAGGGACCATCTACTGGTAATACAACTACAGTGAAAGATGTTGATCGTCAAAACCTCCAGCAGCAGGACAGCAGCGAAAAATCAAGAGAGGTAGAATATCTTGAATCAAAAACTAATGAAGGGAGAGAAATAGACAAAGATGTTAAAAGTTCACAGCTTGTGCAAGAAGAGGAGAGAGAGAAAGGTAGGGTAAGTCTGTGGGTGTACTGGTTATACATCACTGCCGGATATAAAGGGGCTTTGATACCCATCATCTTATTGGGAGACACAATATTTCAGCTACTTGAAATAGGTAGCAGCTACTGGATGGCGTGGGCGACGTCTTTGACCGAGTATCAAAAGCCCCCTGTCAGCAAGTCCCTCCTCATTCTGTTTTATATGGCTTTGGCCTTATGCAGTGCAATATGCATTCTTGTAAGGTCCATCCTTGTTTCTCTCTCTGGATTTAGAAGTGCCCAACAACTTTTTAGTAACATGCACAGTTGTATATTTCGTGCACCAATGTCCTTCTTTGATGCAACTCCAACTGGACGTATACTAAATCGGGTTAGCAGATTTTATTGTTCTTTTTTCGTTGCAAAGTGTGACTGTTTGAAGCTACAACACAATTTATAAACTCTGTGTGGTTTTTGGCAGGCATCAACAGATCAGAGTAAAGTGGATCAAATTATGCCTTTTCAGCTAGGAAGTTTAGCTTTCTCAATCATACAGCTTTTGGGAATAGTGGCAGTCATGTCTCAAGTTGCTTGGCAGGTCTTCATTGTGTTTATACCCATATTTGCAATTTTTATATGGTATCAGGTACGCTCTATCATATTTGAATTTTCAAAATCTTGGAAAAGATTATGGTAGAAACCAAAGAGGAGATAGTTCGATATTCATGTTTATCAGAAAGCTAATTCTAGCAAAAGAAAATTTTCTAAATATGCTTCCTTCCATTCCATGCAGCAATATTACATAGTGACTTCTAGAGAACTTGTTAGGTTGATTGGAGTTTGCAAGGGTCCTGTCACACAACATTTTGCGGAATCAATCTCCGGGGCAGCCACAATTAGAAGTTTTGACCAGGAATCTCGATTCATGGATACAAATCTACATTTGATTGACGATTTTTCCAGACCCAGTTTCCACAATGCCGCGGCCATGCAGTGGCTTTGCTTTCGGCTGGATATTTTATCAAATACTGTATTTGTGATTTCTCTGGTTCTTGTGCTTGGCTTGCCAGAAAGTATAATTAATCCAAGTAGGTAGAAAAGGCATTGATTTGAGATGCATTATTCTTAATGAGGCTAATTTAAACAAACAGGAAGGATACCCCAGTTGACAAAAGTTAACCGTACAGTATGATTAACAGGAATTGCAGGCTTGGGAATAACATATGGGATGAATCTGAACCTTACACAAGCCTTGCTGATATGGACCCTCTGCTATGTGGAAAACAATATGATCTCTGTTGAGAGAATGGTACAGTACTCACGGATACCCAGCGAACCACCATTGGCTATAGAGAATTCAAGACCAAGCTCTTGCTGGCCATCAAAAGGCAAAATCGATATAATTGATCTTCAGGTTAGTACTTACTTGTAACAATCTATTTCTCTTCATGAATGCAAACTGGCGATTCCATTCTTTCTCAGCCCTGGACTCACAAAACCTTTTCACAAAATCAGGTTCGCTATGGGTCCCATCTCCCACTTGTTTTAAAAGGAATTTCATGCACTTTGCCTGGAGGGAAGAAGGTGGGAATTGTAGGACGGACAGGCTGTGGGAAATTTACTCTGATTCAAACCCTCTTCCGAATTATAGATCCAGTGGGAGGCAGAATAGTCATTGATGGGATTGATATCTTAACAATAGGCTTGCACGATCTGAGAGCCAGAATAAGCATTATCCCACAAGACCCGACAATGTTTGTAGGCACTATAAGGAATAATCTAGATCCCTTGGGAGACTACTCAGATGATGAGATTTGGAAGGTGGGATATACATATTTACATACATTTTGATTAGTTTTCAATTTTACTTTCTCTCTAGGGTAACAGAGAACCAATGCTGAAACCTATAAGAATATGGGTTTCTGTTAGTAAATACCCACATTGCTCTGATCTGCTCCAGGCTTTGGAGAAATGCCAGCTGGAGGATGTTGTCCGGGAAAAAGAAGAGAAGCTTGATTCTCTCGGTCTGTGATTGTGCTATCACCTATTTTTGAAATAGGAAACACAATTATTTCAGTATCTTGTTCTACTACTCCCTTTCCTTGTTAGGGTACATTTATTGAATGTTTTGCATTGATCTGCTCTGCAGTAAGTGAGAATGGAGAGAACTGGAGTGTGGGGCAAAGACAGCTTGTGTGCTTGGTAAGGGTTCTACTAAAGCAAAGCCGCATATTGGTACTGGATGAAGCAACTGCGTCGGTGGACACAGCAACAGATGCCCTTATTCAACAAACCATACGGAACCAATTCAGTGACTGCACAGTCATAACCATAGCACACCGAATTCCATCAGTCTGTGATAGTGATTTGGTCCTCGTGATGAGTGATGGTATGAAATCTTAACCTTTTCTAGGCTATTTCCCTCTGAGATTACAAAAGCAAATCCTCTGCTTTTGTGGAAAGGCATTCCTTCCCTTTTTTGATTTATGAACTGAGTACTTCTTTTTAATCAGGAAATGTTATTGAATATGACACTCCAACCAAGCTTCTCGAGAAAAAATCTTCATCATTTGCGAAACTTGTTTCAGAGTACACTCTGAGATCGAGTAGTGTTGAAGAAAAATAGGTCTGGTTATATCAGCTCTCAAATATGATGACGAAAGCAACTCTCCCGCATGGAACTAATTATATGTTTCATAGTCCTATTAGGTGGCATGGATTAATTACTTAAGGAAATTAATGAAATGTTTGGATCATATGTTTATCTACTTCTATATTAATTCGCTAGAATTTATAGATGTTTGATTTTAATAATGTATTTTAGATTTAATATAGTTTTAGATGAAAATTTTATATAAAAACTATATGTGTCCATGTTATTGAAGCTTTTATTTAGGTGGTCATGTTAAGTTAGCATAACTTATGTACCTTTATGACTACATCCTACTAAATATGATTAGAGGCGACCTAATAAACTCAATATTTATTTTTCCTTGAAACTATTTATAAGCATATTCTCCAATCATCTTGATCTCATCTTGTCTTGATGCTAACCAAAATTACAAATTTAATCAGACAAAAAGGAAACAAGCTAAACCTTCAATTCTAGCAATCCAAATGGGTGCCCAATCTCAACTTTTAATATAGAAAATCATTCATGTGGTGATTCCTATTGCCAATTGCCTCAAATTCCCACATCCATAAGCCCTTCACGCTAAAGTAAAATCCATAATTTAGGTATTTTGGTTCTACCCTAATGCTTGCATCATTTGGTGTTGTCTTTTTTGCCCACTTTCTTCCCAAAAGTATGGTAATTAGAAATAAATAATAAGTGTTTGAAACACTTTCGTTTGAATTTATTATTAATTAAATAAATTAGTAATCCTGTTTAGCATGAATTTTTCCAATGTTGTATTGTATTTGTGTAATGCTTGATTGATAGGGATCCGAATGATTACTTCTATAACTATTTCATAGCGCTTTAGAAGGTGTTAAAATCAATTTCAAAGGTAGACAAATATTACTAATTTTGATGATAATTTTCAAAGATGCTCAAAACGCATATAATAATGTCCTACTTCTTAATGCATTTGAATATAAATAATATTTATTTATTATCACAACTTTCTTTCTATAAATTTACTTTGTACCGTAATTAATATAAACACTTGATATGGAAATGTTAAACATTCAAATAATAAGCATCCAATATATTGTAACAACATGAAAATACATAAGTATTATGGTTATATGTTATAACAAGGCATCAACAAATCATAATATATTTAGTTTAAAATGAAATTTATATGAAAACAAAATTTACATAATCATGATAACAAACACAATATTAAAATAAAAATCTAATGATAAGTGAAAAATTGTCATCAAAACAATTGTTAAGCTAAAAACAAACATTTAAATCTCTCCCTCAAGGATCAATTTAGAGATGAAAACTACAACATTTGGTTTTGAGAATTGTGACAATCATGTCTTAAGTTGCTTCGCAGGTGTTTGTTTTGTTTATACCCATACTTGCAAGTTGATGGTGTCAAGGTATGCTCTATCCATGATGAATTTTCACAATCATGGAAAGTATCCTTGTAGTAGAAATCAAAGAGGAAGTGGTTTGATGATCATGTTTATTAGGAGGCTAGTTCTAAACAAGTGTCATATAATGGCTTAGTACTTGTACTTGTCTTAGTTTTAGTACAAAATTAGTTTTCTTTTAATAAATTTATTATAAGAATATTTAAATTAATAAAACTGTTATATATCATTTTTATAATAATAATATATAATATATTTCTTAAAAGATTGTATAATATATGTATATATCATATTTTTAATTGACTAAAAAAATTAATTTGTAAATTATTTATTAAAACTATAATACACATAATAATACTTTAATTTGTTTGTAAATTATAATATTCAAAATAAAATACACATAATAATAATTTAACTTGTTATAATACATCAACCTCAAATTGACAACTAACTTCATAACTTTTTATACAACTAATTTACAAAACTATATGTGTTAGCTTATTATAACTTGATGTAACAAAATTAAGTAACCAAATAGACTCAAATAATAATCTAATCAATAACACATTCTACACTATACTAATAAGAGATCATTTGAAACTAAAGGCTTTCATAATAATATCCAACCAATGTGTTTGCCTTCTCCAATCATTTCAAGTTTACAAATTGGAAGGATAAAAACATTGATTATTAAGATATATGACAATATGCAAACAATTTATTCTTCCACGGTCATTTCTAATTTACAAATTGAAAGGAGAAAAAAATTGATTCTACGTTTTCTATTATCATACTTTAAGACAAGTGAACCATAAATAGTTATAAAATTGTGAAAATAGATTGTTAATTTATTAATATGACATATTAAAACAATGGATTAATACTTTCCATATAAACTTAATTTTAATTTAATAAATTTATTATATTATATAAAATATTTAAAATAATAAAAGTATTATATAGTTATATTTGTTTATAATTATATTAATTAATAATTTTTATTATAATTATATAATAATTACCAACTGTTAATTATAAATTTAATTAATTTAAATTTGAATTTGAATTTTATTTGAAAATATACCAATTGATATATATTTTCTATTACATATATGTTACTATTATATAATAAAAAAATTATAATATCAAAATAATAATATTTTTCTAATAATAGAATATAATAATATTTCTTAAAATATTATATAATATAAAAGCATATATTATTCTTTTAGTACACGTAATAATACTTTAATTTGTTATAATACATCAACTCCAAATTGACAACTAACTTCATAACTTTTTATACAACTAATGTACAAAACTATATGTGTTAGCTTATTATAACTTTTTATTTATTTATTGGAAGAAGAATTTTATTAACAAAAATAAACATTTACAAATATATGACAACATATACAATGGTGTCTGCTATAACAACATTAGCTATATTGCAACAAATGATCATCTGAGTTAACATCGACATTGAGAATATTAAAAATGAATAATGTAATTGCTTCCAAATCTCAATCAATGCACTCAAAAATTCCTTCAATGTATCAGCAGCCATGACTAAAGAAAGCTAAAGCAAAGCTGCAACCAAGATGTACATATTCCAGGGCTAAAAGTATAGACTTGAACACCATATTGCACAAGACTAATTGATGACAACTTGGTTAGCTCGAATTTTAAACTTTTCTTCAAAAGCACAAAGCTGATAATTTATATGTTTGAGTGACCTTTTAAGAGCTATATTAGTCTGAACGGTGACTTTCAGAGTAAGGAGCATAGGAAAGAAATTTAGTAACCATCAAATACTCAACCTCAGACGAATGGAAAGTGTGAGAAAAGACAACCATACACCTTAACTGTGAAATCTACTTAAGGATAATGTACCTGAAGGATTGAATGATAATATTAGGGGCTGGAGAAAAACCAAGTAATGCATTTTTTCAAGACCAGGTTTGAGGAAACAAAGCTAGAAAGGTGGAAAGGAGGAACCTCCGGAGTTTCTAGGCATGAGGGCAAAACCAAAATGTGTGCTTAATAGTCTCTCTTTTATGGCAAAAGGGGCAACTTGGAGGAGGGCTTACAAAAAAGAGATTGTTGCTAATTGGAATTTCAACATGCAAAATTTTCCATGACAACAACTGAGCCTGAGCATCAGCTTTAGACTTCCAGATGAGTGTGCTTAATTTGTTGCAAGAGGATCTTTTGAGATTACACTGCCACTTGGTGTTAAGTCACTGGGAAAGCTGAATGGTAGGGATCAACTATGTATATACAACTCTAAGCGGGAAACTCTAAAAATTATGATTGCTAGGCCATCTCTAGTCCTTCAAAAAAAATCATGGCAAGGTGTGGACTATTGGAAATAATCAAGACTTGCTATGTTACTGAGAGGGGAGGGGTTAATCAGTAACATCAAAACTTTTGAATAAATTCAACACATAACAACATAATCCATTTATCATCAATAGATCTAATCTACTACATGCATAAGAAACATAAAGCAAAAAACACTTTGAGCACAATATTTGGTGACCCAGAAACCTTCCAATAAGAAAGTAAAATTAGGGTGGGGATGATACACACAAAACTTCAGTACTGCAATATAAAGTTGGCATGTTAAGGCTTACATTGATCACTTCTAATGATCTACCCTGTTAGGAGCAATTAGGACTACTAGGTCCACCTTGTTAGAGGTTTTACAAACATACAATGAAGCATGCACTCAGTAAAGAGATTTAGAAAAAAGATTGTTACGTATACCTTGTTAAAGGATTAGAATCTGATTCACCTATTAGGATGAAATAATAGATCTAACTTACAACTTTATTGCTGATTTAAATCCTTGAAGTACTGATCACCTCTTTGTGATAGATATAAGTTGACTGTTCCTGATTTGACCTTGATATATACTCTGCCTTGCTATTGATTCACATTCACATTCTTATGCATCAAAACGTTACATCTACTTATCATCATACATCTTACATTATTTTTTTTTTACATATGTGGGTATAATACAATACATTACATATATATCAACCCAATTCTCATAATAAAAAGGTCGGCCAAAATACAAGTTAACACCAATATTACTGAATCAGCCCAAATGTAGAAACTCGGGTTATGAAAGCTGACTTGGTGACTTTTTGATACTCAACATCCACTGCATTACTTGGCATCATAATGCACTCGGTAGAAGTAGAGGCTCGGTACATACTAATCACTTAATTTAGTTTCAAACTCGGTATACACCAAAGACTCAGGAGATACAATGCCACTCGGTAGAAACTTAATCATCTCATCACTCGGTTAGCACTAGTTTCACATCACAAGAACTGATGACTCTATGAACACTGCAAAGCTCAGTAACCACTTATTGCCTGGTGAGAACTGATCTACTCAACTTGAACTACTAGACTTCACACTACCTAAATTCACTAGGTAACCACTAGAATGCTCAGTATGAATTGTGAAACTTGGTAACCATTGAATTGCTCGACATGAACTGAAGATTGATTGAAGAGCTTAGTAACCATACAAAATCTAATAAGTGTTGTCACTAATAAAAAACATGACTTAATGCCAACAATCTTCCCCTTTGGCATTAGTGACAAAAAACATTTATTACCCAAAACTTATGTATAGTGTCATGCTGATTTTGATTTTTTGATTTTTCAAAATTTGTCTTTGTAACTCTATTGTATATACATGTATCTCCCCCATACAATGTACATATCATAACATACTGAGTGTATAAATATCTTTCATCCTTAATCTCTCCATATTATGCACATATACACATATCTGTCATATCTCTCCCCCTTTATTATATTAAGCACATAGTCTCTCCCCCTTTACATGTCTTTCCCCCTTTTTGATAATGATGCCAAAGATATATACACAATATATTTATACAGAGACACCAAAATGTGAGAGAAACTCATAATGCACCTTAAGAATGAGAGTTAAGGTCTTGTCCTAGTTTACTTACAAAATTTTGCACGTTTGAAGTGTTACTTGGACTTTTGTAGAGAGTTTAATCATATGATCTGCAATAGAGAAATTATTGTCATGGATCAATGTTTTTGAATGAGCAATGTGCTTCTGCATTGTATCCATGATAGAAAGGATCATGCTCTAGATGTCTATAAGTGTAGACCGTATCCTTGTTTCCTCTCTTAGTAACTCTGACTGCATATTAGATAGGAATCTGATCTTCATATGGTGTGTAGAGCTTGAACTGGGGTTGAGTTGCAACTCCTGTGTACTACCTTTCAAATCCTCATTGATCTTATTCAATTTATCCTTAACTTCCTTGGTAAACTTGGTAACATCACATTACTTGACAAAAAGAGATGTTACATTAGTATAGGTGGACTCAAGATTTGACAAAATTGAGGAGAGCTCTACCTGATGAATGGCTATTTGCTGAGAAATGTGCTCAAACACTTTATTGTCAAACTTTCTCTCTGCCTTCTCCATTAATTTATCTCGGCCTATTGAATCCTCATTGAATTTGTTAATTGCGTCCTCTAATTGTAACAAAATGTGTTGTGTAGAATCAACATCAACACCTATAGCCTCTGTCAAAATGTTCTTGGCACTTTCTATAATCTTGAATTCTTTATCTATTTCCTCTTTGAGTTGCTTCTGCTTGGATTTTTTCTCAAGAAGATGATTGGCTAGTCTCATTTCTTCTATAGTAGCTTTATCAAAATCGAACTTGGGAATTTCAATTTCCTTGTCTAGATCTATGTCTTCTTCAGTTACTTTTCCACTTATCAAAAGTTTTAGCTGTGTCTTTGGTTCAACTTCTAACATTGATGCTTTAGATTTGGAAATAGAAACAATGGTGGAAACAGTAGGGCTTGCAAAAAAGACTTGTATAGTGCTTACTGATGGAGTGCTTACTAGAGCACTAGAAGAATCCAAAACTGATGTGCTTGCAAAAATTTCCAAAATTGAAGTATTTACAGGTGGAATACTGATTGAAGTATACACAATAGAATAACTTACTGGAATCTATACAGATAAAGTAGACAAAATTGAAGAATCCAGAACTGTAGAACTTGAAACTACACTAATTGCTGATGAACCTAACTTGGGCACTGAAGAAGTAGAAGGTTGCAGCTCGATAGATGAAGTGGTAGACACTTCCATTACATATAAGTGGAGCTGTGAGGGAGTGAAGAGTGATTGGACAATTGATGCATCTGGTGTAGTCACGATCAAGCTCACTAAAGTTGTCTCCATGCTTGATGATGTAGTAGTTTTTGCTAGAGAATGAGGAAGGGAAGCTATGACTTTCGCAACTATCCTAACTGGATCACTTTCCTCTTCTTCTTCTTGTTCCTCGACTTCCTTTTCAGCTTCATCCTCTTTCTTTTTTTCATCAACCTTCATCAAATCTTGGTAATCTTCAGCATCTATGGTGACACAAGGAGTATTGTCTTCTTTATTATCTTCATCCTTGTCACCATCATCATCATCATCTTTGATCTCAACTAGATTTTCACTAGGTTTGTGTGGCTGATAGATATTTTTCCATATTTTTATAGCATCTATGACTACATTCTCTATGTCTTTTATCAAAATTAGACAAGTATTAAGTTTGATAGTCATTTTCTCTTCATTTTTCTTCATTGCCTCCTTTACCTCAACATTGGTAAGACTCGGTAGTAACTGTCTCAAAGATTATTCATATATATCCTTTGTTGTTTGCATTGTAGATTCCCATCCTTTATCCTTGTTAATAGCTCATTGGAAATTTGAGGTGCCATCTGATCTGGGGAATATTTCCATTTTCCCATCTTTGCTAGTACTAACTCCTCATTCTACATTTTCTCTACATCTGTCCTGATTTCAAATTTTAATGCCTTGAAGTTTGCAATACTAGAACTTGCTTCCAATTGTTTCATCCTTTCCTGGAAGGTAAGAGGGGGCTTGCTAGACACAATATCACTGCCTCTTTTCTTCTTTGATTTCTTGGTGAATATAGCTATGCAGGGCTTGGGAGGCTCAGTGATAATCACCTTGCCTTTCTTCCTTACAGGCTCTTCCTCCTTCTCAGATTCTTCTTCCTCATATTCATCTTCATCTTCACTTTTTCCTTTGGTAATCATAAGAGGGGCTTCTATAGTTTTTAGTTTTGATACCCTCTTCTTACCTCTACTGATTACCTGGGGAATGTTAATCTGAAGTTCTATCCTGGTTTTGGCTTCATCATATGTTCCAAAGGTGGGACCATTGGATCTATTGGTTCATTAACCAATTCTTCAATTATCTCCTTTGTCTCATCAATATTGACCTCATAAGGAAGAGGTTTTACCCATATTATTCTAGGCCTTATTGCCTGGATGTATAGTTGGTCATTGTCAACCATAAAACAAACATCATCCTTATACTCTTTAACAAACTACTTGGGTATCCTGAATTTTTTATTCATCTTTTCTTTGAAAATTTCAAAATAATTATCCATGATACTGTCAAAGTTTTCACCCAATTTTGCTATGAATTCATTAATTTGATACAAAACTAGAGTGTCTTTTCTCCATACCACAGATTCTTTTGAAGGGAAAAACTTTTGAACATAAAAGAACAAGCATGTCAACAAAGAATTGAATTTGCATGGATTGTTCTTCGATGTCCTGATACTTTCCATATTCTTGTTCAACTATTTCAACATTAAGTCCGCTAAATTAAAATCCAAATTCTTCTTAACTATCTTGAAAGCTAGGTCAACTACCTCACATGGCACACTATTAAGTTGACTAAAGTTATAAATCTTGTGGGCTATGATATGAATGGAAAAATTTAGTTCCACATTAGATACATTGCTTATCTTTATTCCTTTGTTGTTCCACTCGGCTAGGGTTTTCTTTTGTAGCTCATCCCAACCTAGGGTTTTAGTAACCTTAGTCTTGCTAAGCATAGGGAGACTAGTAACACACTGAATCATTTTCTTTGTAATTAAAAATGGCTGCTCTAAACACAATTGAGCTATATGAAATCGGCTCAAGATATACCTAATCCATTTGATTTGGAAGTTTCGTGGTAGGTGAGGTACATGGGTTAAGCCTTTCTCCTCTAGGTGTTTATGCTTGGGCTTAAGGGTTCCATCCACACAAATTTTTCTAGGGCACTATCCATCTCTAGGGTTCGTATCTCTTGGACTTCACATTTGAAATGAGTTCTAATATCATTGATAAGAAGTAACTTTGGAGAAATCTAAGACTGAGCTCCATTAGGGTCAAGTGATTTAGCAATCATGGGTACCAGTTTGAAATTCAAAGCCTTCCACTCAACACCTCGCACCAACATTTCAGATCCTCTCTTCACCTTGTTGCTACTACTGGATGCCATGATCACTCAATAAATTAAAAATTATTCAAAAAGTTCAACTGCAAATAATACTCAAGATTGTTGGAATGCTCTTCAAATCGCTCTGCTGTAAATTGCTAAATTTCACGATGAAAATGAAATCGAATTCTTGCCTTTTGATAAAAATTTCCCATTAATGCTCGATTTGAAGAGAGTCATTATTACACGGTGTGTGATAGACTTTCATCCACTATCTGCATAGATTGCTCGATAGAGACTTGTAACTCGGCAACCAAACAAATCTTTGTTACTCCTAACTTCACTCGGTATAACCTTACCTTACTCGATAATTACTAATGTTGAACTCTTCTGATCCGTTTGTATCTAGAATACTGATTTGGATCTTTTCTTCATTTCAACTAGAGTTGTTTAAGAGTTTTCCTTGAAAATATAGTTCCAATTCTTTCCTTAAGAACTTAATTGGAAGTGATGAAGTCACCCACTTCTTGAGTGACTTCACTACCATGACTTGAACTGGTTTCCTTAGTAGATTTAGGAATCCACTACTGTCTCATCTGTTTCCTCATGTTATCTGCTTTTTCTCTCTTTTCATCTTCAACTTTACTTATATTCATGCAATTCTTAGCTACATGACCAAGTTTAGTGCATGTGTAACATCTTATGGTAGTACCTTTCTTTCTCAAGTGATGTCTTGCACAATTTATGACAATGTGTCCATATTCTCCATAGTAGTGACATCTACACCAAGTATTGTGGTCCCAACAAAATATTGCCTTTACCAATTGTTTAGCTGGATTGGGTGATGTAGATCTGCATTTAGATGCCTTGTGACCATGTTTCTTGCATTTATGGCATTTGCCTTCAAATTTTGGTTTCTCCTTGCATTCATTAGCTTTATGACCATGCTGACTGTAATTATAGAATTTTCCATTGATTTTTTCCTTTCCATTGCTCCAACATTTATTTGATGTGTGACCTATCTTGCCAAAGTGATTGCAAGTGGGTTTGTGATTCTTTTGAGCACCTTGTTTGGAAGATTCACCTTCTTCTTTGTATCCAAGTACTGCTTTACCTTTTTTCTTATTTTGTTGATTCAACTAATTCATGTCTGCTTGCGATTTCATCATTCTCTCATTGACTTGTTTTTTCAATGTTTAGGTCATTTTTCAATCTTTCACTTATTTTCTTTTCAGATCTCATCTCATTTCTTGTTCTTTCATTGACTTGTCTTTCAAAATTCAGATCATTTCTTATTCTTTCATTTTTTGCCGTTAGAGTCATGATTTCTTCATTTGCATTGGAGATTTAATCAACAAGGCCTTCATGTTGAAGGGATTGATTTTGATCTTCATTGTTCCTTGCCTCCAAGTCTTCTTTTTCCTTATTTCTCTATTCCAAAATTTCACATAATCTTATTGACTGAATTTCTTGTTCTCTTTTGAGTTTCCTTACTTCTTCTTGCAGAGATCCATTCTTTTCTAGGAGCTTTGATTGCATTGTTTGCTTCATTTGAGCTGCTTGAAGGGAAAAAGTCTTCAATCTTCTCTTCAACATACTTGTGGTCATTCATCTGATTTGCAAGTTCCTTCTTTCTTTTTAGGGATTCAAAAAGATGCTCTTTTGCTTCTTTGAGTTGAGCTATGTCCATCTTGAGATCTAGCTTTTCATTTTCAATTGCTTTGTCAAGTCTAAATATCTCCATTGTCCTTGATCTTTGCTCAAGCTGTCAAACTTTTATCCTGAGAACCACACATCTCTTATATCAATTGTTGGAAATAATCAAGACTTTCTATGTTACTGAGAGGGGAGGGATGAATTACTAGCATCAAAACTTTTGAATAAATTCAACATATAACAACATAATCCATTTATCATTAAAAAATCTAATCTACTACATGCATAAGAAACTAAAAGCAAAAAACACTTTGAACACAAGATTTGGTGACCTAGAAACCTTCCAATAAGAAAGTAAAACTGGGGTGGGGATGATACCCACAAAACTTTAGTACTACAGTATAAAGTTGGCTTGTTAAGGCTTACATTGATCACTTTTGATGATCTGTCCTATTAGGAGCAATTAGGACTGCTAGGTCCACCTTATTAGAGGTTTTACAAACATACAATGAAGTATGCACCCGATAAAGAGATTTAAACAAAAAACTATTAAGTCTACCCTGTTAAAGGATTTGAATCTAATTCACCTATTAGGATGAAATAGTAGATCTAACTTACAACTTTATTGCTGATTTAGATCCTTGAAGTACTAATCACCTTTTTGTGATATATATAACTTGACTACTCCTGATTTGACCTTGATATATACTCTGCTCTACTGCTGATTCACATTCACATTCTTATGCATCAAAAAATTACATTTGCTTATCATCATACATCTTACATTATTTTTCTTCTTACATATGCAGGTATAATACAATACATTACATATATATCAACCCAATTCTCATAATAACAAGGTCAGCCAAAATACAAGTTAACACCAATATTATTGAGTCAGTCCAAATGTAGAAACTCGAGTTCTTAAAGTTGACTTGGTGACTTTCTGATACTCGACATCTACTGCATTACTCAACATAGTCATGCACTCAGTAGAAATAGAGACTCGGTCCATACTAATGACCCAACATAGTTTCAAAGTTGGTATGCATTGGAGACTCGGTAGATATAGTGTCACTCGATAGAAACTAAATCATCTCATCAGTCAGATAGAACTAGCTTCACATTACAAGAACTGATGACTCAGTGAACACTGCAAAGCTTGATAACCACTTATTGCTTGGTGAGAACTGGTCTTCTTGGTTTGAACTACTAGACTTTACACTGCTTGAATTCACTAGGTAACCATTCGAATGCTCGGTGTGAACTGTGAAACTTGGTAACCACTGAATTGCTCATCATGAACTGAAGACTAATCAAAGAGCTCGGTAACTATACAAAATATAATAAGTGTTGTCACTAATAACAAACATGACTTAATGCCAACAATGGACATGAGGCACAATAATTCAGAACTCAATAGTTGAAGGATTTGAAGGATTGGTCTTTTATAAATGGATGACAGATTAAATTGTGATTTGATTTGCTCCCATGATTTCTAGTTAAATCTAAGGGGGTCCCATAAGTCATGAAACACACAAATACCTTTCTTAAACAACTGTCTTCCCTTGAGATATTTTAAGATAGCCAGAGGGCTATTGTTTTCCTGGACCAATCTATTCCACCAAATGGAGGAAGAAAAACTTAAACCATAACTTAAAGTTTGATCATACCAACACAATTTCTTTGAAGTAATTTGCCAAGCCCTCTAAATGGAATTAAAAGGAGTTGAACCATGGGTTTTAAAATAGGGGCCCAACAACACTTTATCTTGCCAACTAACTATGTTCCATGATTTCCTAGTAGTAGCTATTTGAATACGGTATCAAACTAGATGTTTCCAAGGTGTATCATCCTCTAAGGCCCTTAAAATCCATTTTGTGTTGAGGCAAATGCCTTGTTTGTATGGATAACCACCATTGTCCCTTGGTTGGATACAATGCATCCAAAAAGTTATTGGAAAATCTTTGGTATTTCCCCATTTGTTCCAAAGAAACCTTCTAATAAGCTGAGTCAATTGAGTGTAATAGGTTTGAGAGGGCAGACAACAAGATGAGATGAAACATGACTAGCCAACAAGATCTTATTAGCAACTTGGATTCTACCAACCATTGATACAAACTTATTTTTCCAATTAAGAAATTTATTTTTTTAATTTATTCATGAATCAAGACCAAATCTCTTTGAGTGAGACCCTAGTGCCAAAGGGAATGCCAAGATATCTAGTGATGGTTCCATGCTTAATCTCGTGTCATTGACTAGGAATCCATGGGGATCAGGGGTTTAGATGGGTCATGATGAATTCATTTTTATGCATGGCTAGTTTGGACCCATAAATATTGCAAAAAAATCCAAAACATCCAAAACATTATTCACCTCCTCTACTAAATTCTATATAAACGACATACTATCATCTGCAAAATGAGAATTGAGTATTGTTGCATTGTGAGGCAATGAAATACCATGAATGAGTTTTTTGGAATGAGCATGTTGAAGCACTTAGCCAAGAGCATTGGCTGTGAGTGCATAAAAAAAGGGTGCAAGTGGATAACTTTGTCTGATGGATTTTTGCAATGGAAATGGCAGAGAGAGCATGCCATTGACAGTGACCTAAGCTAAAGCATCGTGGAAAAGCATATTGATTTTTTCGCATATTTTAGGTGCAAAAGCTAGCCATTTAAGCATATTAAGGATGAAAGGCTAGCGAATGTGATCATAAGCTTTGTCAAAGTCAATCTTAATAATAAGGCCATCCTGAGCAGTTTCTTGCACCCATTCAATAATTTTGAAAGCAAGGATTAGATTGTCAAGGATAAATCTTCCACCCAAAAAGCCTGTTTGCTCTAGATGAACAATCTTTTGAGATATATATTTAATTTTGCATGCAAGAGCTTTAGCAATGATTTTATAAGAGGTTTCAAGAAGGGTGATAGGACACCATCCATTAACAGTGTCCTCATCTTTGCCTTTGGGAATAAGTTTAATCAGTCCTTGATTAATCCCTTCTCCTAATGATCCATTATCAACTCCCTCAAGGTAGACATTATCCCTCAAGGTAGACATTATAGAAATCCTCTTGAATATGGGGTCAAATAGTTTTGTAGAATTCTACAAGCAGCCCATCAATTCTTGGACTTTTTTTTAAGGCCATGCTTTGGAAAGCTGCATCAATTTCCTCTATTGAGAGAAGGTGATCAAGAAATTTGTTGTAGTCAAGATCTATTTTATGTGGAAAATAGGCAGTTAGACTCTCCTCAAGACAGGGGAGAAGAATATCATGAGCTGAGTCATCAGTAAAAAGATTTTTAAAATGATCATAGAAAGTATTCATAATCTCACAGTGATTAGTTTGTCTCGTTCCATCAGCAAACTTAATAGCTGTAATGTGTTGAGCTTTATGCTTGTGGTTAAGATACTGAAAGAAAAATTTGGAACCATGATCATTTATCTTTAATCCATTATAAACATGCATGACTTTGTGCACCTTTTTCTTTGTAAGCATCCATTTTTTGAAGCATACTTTCATCCTTGGCTACATTTTGCGATAGTGAGATGTTGAATGGATCATAGGCCAAACATGATCTTCCAAGTTTGAGTTGACCTTGAATAGATTTCTCAAGTTTGTGACATTTTGTAGCTGCTCTCTGCCCTTAGTCATAGAGGAAAGAGGAGAAACACTCAATAGTTGTCTTCCACCACTTAACCCAACTGTCCTACTGTGATTTTGGCTCAACTTTCCAAATAGCTAACAGTCCATCAATGCAGTCCTGATTTTGAAGATGAGATATATTCAACTTAAAAGGCGAGTGTTTGGAAAGAGGGGAAGAGTTTGAGAGTGAAAGTACTATACAGATGGGAAAATGGTCAGAGAGGGTGGTAGAAAGATCTAAAGAGACAAGATGACCCTCAAATGATGGGAGGATATTACAACTAGAGGATATGTGAAAGAAATTTAACCTACTCATTCTACGAAAAGATCCTTCTCTACAATGACTTCATGTAAACCACCGAGGCATGTGGATATCATGTTTTCCCACTAGAGGGTCATGAACCCCAAGTGAGTTTTGGGTTAGTGTCCAAGCTTCAAATTCAGACTGACACAAGTCGAAATAATCAATCCAACTATGATCCAATGAATATTCCACCATATTGAAGTCACTTCCTAAAACCCACTCCACATTGGGAAGGCTAGTGCGAAGCCACTTCCAAAGCACAATTCTCTCATTTGAAGAGTTAGGGGCATAGATGGAGAAGAAACCCAAAAGCTTGTCATTTATAAGAATAGTTTCCTAGACACTAATTATTTGGATCTAATCCAACTACCACAATATATTTGGCAAGCCATGGAGCAAGTACCAAAACCGCACCACCACTAACATTAGTATGATTGGTATGCAAAAATTGAGCCTCTGCCTATATGTTTGTGAGGGTAACCTTAAGAGGAATCACACTAACTTTCACTTCTTGTAGCATAAGAACATCAATTTTATTGATCTAGATAGACTTTTTGACCTAATACTTTCAAGTAGGGATGGTCAAGTGCTACACGTTCCATGACTAAATGATGCACTTCATTGAGAAGAGTCTAGAAGGATTTCCTTAACAAACTAGAGCACATCAAACTATTTAAAACTTTTCTAGCTAGCTAAACTAGAGTCTTGTTCAATTGAATCCATAAGGGCAGTGTCTTGAAGTGACTCAAGAGAAATTTGTGAAGATTGATCATTTAATGGAGCCTTCTGATGGGAAGAAATGAAGGAGTCAGAAGAGACGTCCTTACCAGGACTAGTTTTACTAGATTGAGGAGTTTGCCTTTTCCTTTTAGAGGCTCGATTCTATGCACCTGTTACAGCATTTTTATATGAGCTGAAATTTGGATGAGGTGTGGACTGGGGAGTGGATGAAGGTGTGCAAGAAGATGGTTGAGTGGAAGGAGTGGGGTTAAGTGGCTTAGTAGGGGAAGTAAGAACTAGGGAATTAATTTGAGTAATTTCATTATTATTGCAAGCATTATCAGCATATGACTGAGGAGCTTGGGGTTTACAGAATGGGTAGTTATGAACGAGATGCCCTTCTCTTCTATAGTAGAAGTAGACATTGGGTTTATTAAGATAGTTGAGACATTGTTCAAATTCAAAGCTGGGACCAACTAGATTAATAGAGTTGGTCAGGGGTTGAGTTAAGTCCATTTCACTGCAAGTCCTAGTATGGGTTCATAAGCTCGCCCATTTGTCAAAGTGTTGTTTACACTAGAGGAACTTTCCTAGCTTCCCTACAATGTTTTGTGGGAAAGGGCAAAAAGCCAAATTAAGAAAGGGGAATTCTACCCACATAGGATATTTGGATTTATTAATCCCCTCTAGATGAAAATCAAGATCTCAGGCTTACACATAATAGGTCCGACCAAAAATAATCCAAGAGCCATATTGTAGCACCACATAGACATGTTCTAGGTCAAAAAATGTATAGGCAACATATCCCTTGCCAAAACCCTAAAAGACTCAGTTACCCATCCCTTAAGTTTCCAGTTGTTGTGTGCCCATTTAAAAAACTCTTGTTCTGTAGGTAATCCTTTCAAGAAAAACAAAATGATCATTTTTTCTCTGTATTTTGAAATAACTTCAACAATATCATTTGGGAGTTGAAATGAGATGGTATTACCTTGCTTCTAAGTGTCTTGCTGATCATCGTTGCTTGGCATATAAGCATCATCTTTGTTTGATAGTGATGTAACAACATCAAGACTATGGTAAGTGGCCACATTTCCACATGGCACTATTAGGTTATGAGGGCTCTCAGAAACCACTATTTCTAGGGTTTCCCTAGACACCAATCCCTGAATAGACGACATACCTTCTGTGGCAGTATCATGGTTAGAATTGCCCTTTTCCTTGGCTACTTCCTTTATACTTTTTGGTTAGCTGCTTAATGCTAAGTGGGCTCCAGTCAAAACTATCTGGGATGAGACTCCTTTCAACATTTTCCCTAGCTTTGATTTGCAGATTATGAAGGGTGAGGGTTTGTAGAAAGTCTCTTCTCATCATAGCAAAATTAAGGAACCAAGTAGGCTCAAATAATAATCCAATCAATAACACATTCTACACTATACTAATAAGAAATCATTTTAAACTAAAGACTTTCATAATAATATCCAAACAATGTGTTTGGCTTCTCATACCATTTCCAATTTACAAATTGGAAGGATAAAACTATTGATTATTAAGATATATGACAATATGCAAACAATGTATTCTTCTACAGTAATTTCTAATTTACAAATTGAAAGGATAAAAAGATTGATTCTACACTTTCTATTATCATATTTTAAGACAAGTGAGCCATAAATAGTTATAAAATTGCAAAAATAGATTGTTAATTTATTAATATGACATAATAAACAATGACTTATTAATTTCCATATAAACTTAATTTTAATTTAATAAATTTATTATATTATATTAAATATTTAAAGTAATAAGAGTATTGTATAGTTATATTTTTTTTACAATTATATTAATAAAGAATTTTTTATTATAATTATATGAATAGTTACCAATTGGTAATTATAAATATAATTAATTTAAACTTGAATTTGAATTTTATTTGTAAATATACTTATTGATATATATTTTCTATGGAACATATATTACTATTATATTATAAAAAAATTTATAATATCAAAATAATAATATTTTTCTAATAATAAAATATAATAATAATTCTTAAAATATTATATAATATAAAAGTATATATTGTTGCTTTAGAATTTTTAATTGAATCACAATTTAATTATTTCTTCAAAATTTAAACCAAACACATTTAAAATTATTAAATATTAATAAATCATACTATGATTAATAAAAAAAATCTCTTTCAAAAGGTATTATGTTTTAAAATTCATGAAATTGTGCGCATATAAGAGTGAAATGGATTCATCCAGTAAAATCATATAAAAATATGTTGTAAAAATTACAAAGTTAAAAATGTTGCATCTATGCTATAAACAATGCAAAAGTTTTATAAAAAGCCTTTAAAATGATTAATTCTAACAATCAAAATGAAAAAAAATGTTAACCACTAGTTAACATATGAAATCCAAAAATTGTCACAATAGTACTTAGCCTATTTGCAAGTACTAATAAAGATGACACTTCACTAAAAAAATCAATAATATCAAGTAAAGCAATCAAATTTTAGATTTTATCAATATCTTTTAAATTTTCAAGGTTGCACAAGGATGTGATACATAGGGTACAGGTACACGGTAGGACTATTTTTCAAAAATGGGGATTGGATTACTAATTTAAGATTTGTAGAAAATTTGAAAATATTGAGTCATAACAATAGTTTATCAAAACAAGAACAATGATAAAGTTTGCAGATGTAATGTAGGGTCCATATGGTTTGTGGAAGTACACTGAAATTGGCATTGCATATTTTGCATTTGAAAAATTTTGTGTCAAAAATGACAAAATAGAATTAAAATTTTGGAATTCTAATTTTGCCTCAAATTTGATTCCTAGTCTTCCATCTACATATGTAGAATTAAAGATTGTATTCTAATTATGCTTTTTTGAGGAGTGCAAAACATTACATTCTATTATTTTTGAAGTTCATCCACAACATTGTTTTTTCTAGCATTTCAAATTGGTTTAGTTTGCACAGAGCTTTGATACACCTCTTTGCATTGATCTGCCCCACATTAAAAAAAATCATACATCCAACTCATAGTATTCTAGAAAAATCATCCTGGCTATGGATTGCAATGGAAAAAGATGCATTTTTAATGATTAAAGCACAATATTTAAACTGTATCCATTGCCATTAATGGGATTCAAATGTTACCCTTTTTTTGCAATTGTACATATGATTTGAGGTTATTAGGCTTGTTGTGAAAGTTTATTTGTTCTCAATTGTAAATTTTCTAATTTTTTCATTGTGAAACATTATCTCCATAGTTTATAAGAACAGATTCTAAATTAAACACTGTGCATAATGTCAAGATTGATGAATGGTAATACAAAATATAATGTCAACTCAAATCTATTTTATCATTCCCTTTCAAAATTTATGTGTCATTGAACTTTTTTTTGTGTTCTACATAAATTTTTCTCTAGGGTTTTTACATTGTATTAGTTGCTACCATTGGGTTTTTCTTAGCTTTTAGCACCTTTAGAACATGGTCTCGTGATATATGTCATGATAAAGGTGTTGGCACCATTGATAGGATTCAATTGGCTAACTACATGGCATTCCTCCCACAAGGTTAAATCACATAGGTGAAGTTGTGAAGTTTCAAGAATTTTAATTTTCTTATAAAAACATTTTAATTCTAATTTCAATTTGAGGAACCAAATGCATAAAGTGTAGTTTTCCACTCATCTTCCATGTGAGTCAAATGGTTCTACTAAAATTTCAAAAATTATTCTGAAGGTTCTCGATTTGACTAATTCGAGATTTGCAGAAATCTTGATTTCTGTAATTCCACATATCAAACAAACCCATAATTTTTAAGTTTCAGATTTCCAATATGTTTGTAATAATAGTATATGCTAAATGTTTAGATGAATAATAGAGAAGGTAGACTTTAAACATGAACAAGAAGATCATAAATCATATAACAATAACATATTATAGATGATAAACTTTTGACTTGAACAATGATAATTTTTATTGTTCATTATTTTTTGTATCAAGTCTTGAACTGATTACATATTGAACAAAGCTTGATAAAAAAAATGATATGCAAACAAAAAATAGAAAGAAAAATAAGAAATTTGAATCAATGTCCTTAGTTATGATGTTCTACTTGGATAGGTATACACGATACTTGAATACACATTCTAGAGTTGTGAATATGCTTACCCATGCAACCTTGGAAATTTTTTTTCTTGGAACTTTCTAAGTTGATTGGAGTTTACAAGGCTCTTGTTATACAACATTTTTCTGAGTCAATCTCTGGGGCAACCACAATCAAAAGTTTTGACCAAGAATCTCAATTCATGGATACAAATCTACATTTGATTGATTGATTTTCCAGACCTATTTCTAGAATGATGCATCCATACAGTGCCTTTGCTTTTGACTGGATATGTTTATCAAATATTGTATTTGTGTTTTCTACGGTGCTTGTGCTTGGCTTGCTAAAAAGTATAATTAATCCAAATAGGTAGAAAAGGCATTGATTTGAGCTACACTATTCTTAATAAGGCTAATTTAAACAAGCAAGATGGATACCCCAGATGAAAAAAGTTAATTATACACTATAATTAATAGGCATTGCAAGCTTAGGAATAACATATGGGTTCAATCCAAACCTTGCACAAGCTTGGCTGATGTGGAACCTTTGCAATATGGAAAATAATATGATCTCTATAGAGAGAATGGTGCAATACTCATAAATACCTAGTGAATTGCCATTGGTTATAGATAATTCAAAAGCAGGCTTTTATTGGCTATCAAAAGGAATGATCAAAATAATTGATATTCATATTCTAGTTCTTACTTGTAACAGTCTATTTGTCTTGATGTATGTAGACTGGTGATTCCATTCTCCTTTTCTCAAAATTAGGTTCACTTTGAGCCCTATCTCCCACTTGTTTTCAAAGGAATTACATGCACTTTTCATAGAGGGAAGAAGATGGGAATTGTAAGATGAATAGGCAATGAGAAATCTACTTTAATTCCAATCCTATTCTAAATTATAGATCTCGTGGGAGTCATAATAGTCATTGATGGAATTGATATCTTAACATTAGGCTTGCATAATCTAATTGAGAGAGAGGGATTGTAATTAGCAAGAGAATTATAGAGGATAGGAATTAGTGAGAGAGAAATATTAGAAGTTAATAAGTATGTGTGTGTATAAGAGGGAGAGGTTCGGAGTTAGTAAGAGAGAGATCTTAGGATTTTGTGTGTGTGTGTGTGTGTGTGTGTGTGAGAGAGAGAGAGAGAGAGAGAGAGAGAGGAGAGAGAGAGAGAGAGAGAGAGAGGTTGGGAGTTAGTGAGATAAGTTAGGAGCTAGTAAAAGAGAGATTATGAGTTAGTAAGAGAGATATTTTAGGATTTTGTGTGTGTGTGAGGGGGGGGGGGGTGGTTTAGGGGTGAGTCAAAGAGATTAAGGGTTATGAGTTAGATAGAGAGGTTACAAGTTACCAAGAGAATGAGAGAAGTTAGGAGTTACTGAGAAAGAGATATTGGGATACATTGAGTGGATGAGTGTGTGTGTGTGTGTGTGTGTGTGTGTGTGTGTGTGTGTGTGTGTGTGCGTGTGCGTGCATGCGCGTGAGTGAGTGAGTGAGTGAGAGTGAGAGAGAGAGAGAGAGAGAGAGAGAGAGAGAGAGAGAGAGAGAGAGAGAGAGATGCCATCACTCTTATCAACCTATTAACTCCTTGTTTGGAAAACAAAGACTACCTATTTTAGAAAATATTTGATTCAAATGGATGGAAAACAAAATCTTGATCTCCTATAAATTATTTTAGCTCCATTATGTTATAGATATCTTCAATAAGATTTCAATACATTTTGAATACAGTCAATCAAACTCTGGATGTGAAAGTTATAGCTTCTAGAGTAGAGCCTATTTTTATTTCTTCAAAACCCGATTAGGTTTTGAAGGATCAAGCTTTTACTTCTTCAAAACCCCATCAGGTTTTAAAAAAGGATGCAAGTGCATTTTTTCCAATAAAAACCCAAAACCTATAAATTAATTCAGGGTATGGGTTTGTGGAAGGAGAGTAGGAATAGGGAAAATGATGCAAAGGATTGCAGAGGTCCTTAGATTCTAAATCTATTCATGGTTTAGATTTTTCTAAATAGAAGGAAAATACAACAAGAAAGATAGAAAAGATGAAGGGATTGATGATTGGCGCAATTGATGAAATCCCTATGTTGAATTAGCATTAGGTAAAGAAGTCTCTAGCATTTAACCAATAATTTTATTTCATAAGTTATGATGATTCCTATTCTTAATTTTGGACATTCTAATTTTATTATGTAGGGATTCATTTCACATTTAGATGTGATCAATAGAACATTTATTGACAATAAATATGGGTAAGTGCACCAATTTGTGGTGTCAAAAGGGGGGTTTAAGTGGACACCTTTTTTCTGAAATTAGTAATTTCTGAACTTCAACAAGAATTTGAAGATAGTTATGCTCAAAATTTTAAGATATGACAAAAACACAAGTAGTAGTGCTTTGAATATAGTTTCTAAACTAGTAATTTCCCCCCAAAATGGTTTAGTTTTAGGTCCTCAAAAAAGGGGACTACAGAAAGTGGTACTATTTATTCATAAAAAACATAACATAGTACAAAGTGTGGCCCCACTTAAATCCCATATTTTTCAAGTAATTTTATAATGTGTATTTTTTTTATTTTTTAAAATTGGAGACATTTGAAAAATAAGAAATATCTATGTGCTCCCCCTAGAAATGATTGAAAACTAATCTAAAATCAAAACTTCTTTTTTTTCAAATTGTGTAGAATGGAATCTAGTTTCTAACAAACTAAGTTGTTGGAAAATTTGATGAACTAGCTAAAATCTACAGCTCAATTAGCACATGTTGGTTTTTGACAAAAAATTAACATACATTCAAAAGAAATTATAGTTGAAAGACTTGAAATAGTTCAAATAAAAAATAAATTATATGGTTATAAAGCTAACATAGAGACCTACAATATCATATAACCTAATTTTATCGATGCTCAACCATGAGGAAACTTGAAGGAAAGAACACAAGAAAACAATCATTTTTTGTATGTTTGCAGCAAAACATGTCTCAGACCAATTTAGAGACTCCAAACCTTTGGGTTGGATCCTCAAGGAAAAACCAAGCCTTAGGCTTGGTAGAATGAAAAGCTTTAAATAACTTTAAATAACATTTGGAGAGAGTAGGTAGTGGGGGAGGGAGTGGGAGAGGGGGAGAGAGAGGGGAGATGGGAGTGTCTATCTATGAAAGAGAGAGAGTAAGGGATGGTAGAAGGGGGAGAGAGAGAGAGAGTGTGTGTAGGAAGTTGGAGAGGGAGTGGGAGAGGGGGAGAGAGAGAATGGGGGGAATGAGAGTGTGTGAAAGAGATATAGAGACTAGGGGATGGGAGAGGAGAGAGAGGGGGATGAGAGTGTGTGTCTATGAATGAGAGAGAGCAGGGGATGGGAGAGGGGGGAGAGAAAGAGTAGCTTAAGAGAGAGATAGAGATAGATTAGGGGATGGGAGAGAGAGAGTGTGAGTGGGGGATGGGGGAGAGAGAGTAGAGAGGGAGGAAGGGAGGGAGAGAAAGAGATACTAGGTAATGGGAGAGGGAGAAAGAGAGAGGGGGGATGGAGTGTGCGTGAGAGATCTAGAGATTAGGGAATGAGAGAGAGAGAGAGAGAGTAGGGGATGGGAGAGGAGGGAGAGAGAGGGGGGATGGGAGTGTGGGTGAGAGATCTGGAGAGTAGATTATGAGAGAGGAGAGAGAGAAGGCGGGATGAGAGTGTGTGTCTATGAGAGAGAGAATAGGGGATGGGAGGGAGAGACAAAAAGTAGCTCGAGAGAGAGAGAGAGAGAGTAGAGGATGAGAGAGAGAGAGAGAGAGAGAGAGAGAGAGAGAGAGAGAGAGAGAGAGAGAGAGAGAGAGAGAGAGAGAAAGAGAGAGTGAGAGAGGGAGAGTAGGTTGTGGAAGAGGGAGAGGGAGAGGGAGAGAGATAGGGGATGGGAGTGTATGTCTATGAAAGAGAGAGTAGGGGATGGTAGAGGGGGGGAAAGAGAGTAGCCCGAGAGAGAGAGAGAGAGAGAGAGAGAGAGAGAGAGAGAGAGCAGGGGATGGGCGAGAGTGTGTGAGAGAGAGAGTAGGCAGTGGGAGAGGGAGAAAGAGAGAGGGGGATGGGAGTGTGTATGAGGGATCTAGAGAGTAGAGAATGGGAGAGGAGAGAGAGGGGGGATGGGAGTGTGAGTCTATGAAAGAGAGAGAGTAGGGGATGGGAGAGGGCAAAGAGAGAGTAGCCTGAGAGAGAGAGAGAGAGATAGAGAGAGCAGGGAATGGGAGAGAGAGAGTGTGAGTAGGGGATGGGGGGGTAGAGAGATTAGAGAGGGAGAGAGAGAGTAGATAGTGGGAGAGGGAGAGAGAGGGGGGGATGGAGTGTGTGTTGGAGATCTAGAGAGTAGGGGATGAGAGAGAGAGGGGGGATGGGAGTGCATGTGAGAGATCTAGAGAGTAGGGGATGAGAAAGGAGAGAGAGGGGGGATGTGAGTGTGTGTCCATGAAAGAGAGAGTATGGGATGGGAGAGGGGAGAGAGAGAGTAGCCTGAGAGAGAGTAGGCGATGAGAGAGAGAGAGAGAGAGAGTACAAGATGGCAGAGGGAGAGATAGTAGAGAGGGAGAGAGAGAGTGAAAGAGAGAGTAGGCAGTGGGAGAGTGAGTGGGAGAAGGAGAGGGAGGGGGGATGGAGTGTGTGTGAGAGGTCTAGAGAGTAGGGGATGAGAGAGAGGGGGGGATGTGAGTGTCTGTCTATGAAAGAGAGAGAGTAGGAGATGGGAGAGGGGAGGCAAAGAGTAGCCTGAGAGAGAGAGTAGGTAGTGGGAGAGGGAGAGGGAGAGAGAGAGAGGGTGAATGGGAGTGTGTGTGAGAGATCTAGAGAGTAAGGGATGGGAGAGGAGAGAGAGAGAGGGGGGATGGGAGTGTGTCTCTATGAAAGAGATAGTAGGGGATGGGAAAGGCTAGAGAGAGAGTAGCCCAAGAGAGAGAGAGTAGGGGATGGGAGAGAGAGAGATTGTGTGAGAGAGAGAGAGTAGCTGGTGGGAGAGGGAGTGGGAGAGGGGGAGAGAGAGAGGGAGATTGGAGTGTGTAAGAGAGAGAATAGGGGATGGGAGAGATTGTGAGACTATGAGAGAGAGAGAGAGTAGGGGGTGGCAGAGAGAGAGAGTACAGGATGGGAGAGAGAGTAAGAGAGAGTAGGTGGTGGGAGAGGGAGTGGGAGAGGGAGAGTGAGAGAGAAAGAGGAGGCTTAGAGTATCTGAGTGAAAGAGAGTAGGGGAGGGGAGATAGAGAGTGAGAGAGAGAGTAGGTGGTGGGAGAGAGAGAGGGAGAGGGAGACAGAGAGAGGGGGGTGGGAGTGTGTGAGAGATATAGAGAGTAGGGGATGATGTGTGTATATGAAAGAGATAGTAGGGGACAGGGGGAGGGAGGGAGGGAGGGAGGGAGGGAGAGAGAGAGAGATTAGGGGATGGGAGAGTGAGTGAGAGAGAGTAGGTGGTGGGAGAGGGGGAGAGAGAGGAGGGGGGATGGGAGTGTGTTTAAGACAAAGAATAGGAGATGGGAGAGAGTGTGAGACTGTAAGAGAGAGAGTAGGGGGTGGTAGAGAGAGAGTAGCGAATGGGGGAGAGAGTGAGAGAGAGTAGGTGGTGGGAGAGGGAGTGGGAGAGGGAGAGAAAGAGAGAGGGGGATGAGAGTGTGTTTTTGTGAGAGAGAGTAGGGAATGGGAGAGAAGAGAGAGAGAGGGGGGATGAGAGAGAGATTGAGAGTGAGAGTAGGCAGTGGGAGAGTGAGAGAGAGATATTAGGGGATGGGAGAGGGATTTGGAGAGGGAGATAGATAGAGAGAATAGCAATGGGAGAGGGAGTGTGAGAGGGAGAGTGAGAGAGAGGGGCGAAGGGAGTGTGTGTGTGTGTGTGTGTGTGTGTGTGAGAGAGAGAGAGAGAGAGAGAGAGAGAGAGAGAGAGAGAGAGAGAGAGTAGGGGATGGGAGAGAGAGAATGAGAGAGAGTAGGCAATGGGAGAGGGAGATAGATAGAGAGAGAGTAGGGGATGGGAGAGGAGAGAGAGTGAGTTGGAGTAGGGGATGAGAGAGGAGGGAGAGAGAGAGAGCGAGACAAAGTAGGGGATGGGAGAGGAGAGAGAGTGAGAGAGAGTAGGTAATGGGAGAGGGAGATAGATAGAGAGAGAATAGGGGATGGGAGAGGAAAGAGAGAGTGAGAGGGAGTAGCGTATGGGAGAAGAGGGAGAGAGTGAGAGAGAATAGGGGATAGGAGATAAGAGAGAGAGTGAGAGAGAGTAGGGGGAGAGAGAGAGAGAGAAGGGGATGGGGGATGGTGGGATAGGGAGAGATTATTTTTTAAATAGTGCATACACACTGTAGTGTTTATGCACTTTATAGTGCATACACACTATATAAAGGCACAAAAAAATGGTCATAACACAAGTTTGGGTCCATGTTGATCTATATTCTACTTTTTGTCTATTGTGTATTCTATTGTTCTAACAGAAAACATGGGTTTCAAGCTATTGGAAGTTAGCAAACACTATTTGAAGGCTTTTTGAATGTTCTTTCATTCTATTTGAAGCTATCAAACACCAAATTCAATCATTGGATACACTATTTGAAGGCTTTTTAAATATTCTTTCTATAGAAAAGGTTAGTGCAATCCTTTTTAAATATTCTTTGTTGTTATATAGAGACAAATTTGATTTGAAATGTTGTTTAACATATAGTGAATTCATTGAAATTTGTATGTTTGAATGAATTGTTATTTGGAAATGGTTAGAAATTCGATAAGTTATTTAATATATATTGTGTATTCATTGAAATAATTATAATTTGTATATGTATTTGAATGATTTGTAATCTAAAAATTGTAAGTAATTCAGATGTTTGAATAATTTAACATATAGAAATCATCGTCATGCCAAGGAAGAAACCAAAAAATCAAACAATGGAAAAGAGGAAGAGAGATTTGGCAATTAAAAGAGATAAAATTAAACTACTACATGAACAAAGAAATAATGCAGAATTGACTTTTGAAGAGGAACAAGAACCATCTATACAAAGAAATAAAGAAGAATAATTGGAAAGACAAAGAGAATGAATAAGATTGTTACACTCAAGAGGACAATTAAATTGTGAGGCTACAACACCTTCCAATGTTGGAGTCATATCATCATCTCATGTTGAAGAGATGTTAATTTGTAGATCTAATGATGTACACACTCCATCATGTCACATTGAAGGCACAACATCAACATATCAAGTAGGTGATATTCTATCTTTTGCAACTTATTGCCAAGGCACATCATCTTCTATTCAAGGTATGCAAAGCACTCAATATTATTTTGATGTTTAAAATGTTGAGGGAATGGAAGAGATTCTAAAACTTTCTAGAATTTATTTTAGAAGACCAAATTATTTGATTGATATTGATACTAACATTTTGAAATCAATGTCTGACAAGATTAGCAAGTGTACTTGTCAAAGAAAAGTTAATCGTATGTGGAGATTATTTTTTGAAGATTTAAATATAATAGGTCAATGCCAATTATTTGTTGAAATGATGAGGAATTTAAAATTTAGGCCTATCATGAAGATTCTTAGGCTAAGAATGATGGACAATTCAAATGAAAAAAAAAAAAAAAAACATTATAAAGAATCTAATGTGTTCTTATGAAAAAGTTGGTTCTAAATCATGCACCAAAGATAGTAATATCATAAGATGGGTACTTACATTGACAATAGTAAGTATCCAAATGAAGAAAGATCAACTCATGAGAAAGAAAAGAAAAACATTGAAAATTGGTAGAGGTACTCTAAGGAGAGCCATGCTAAGGCACGAGAGATGGGAAGATCCAACAAAAAATGTGTTATGGTTATTTAGTGGCACTACTATGAAAGAATAAATAAATTAATGAAGCTTTGAAATTATTGATCAAAGATTTTTGGACAAATAACACACGTGTTTCCCCTAATCAAAAAGATGTTGTAAGAAGGAGGATTGGTAGCCAAAATCATGACACATATGTGAAACATTTTTTGGACTCAACTCAGACACAATTTTTTACAAAATTTATTGGTATGTATCTTCAAATTCAAATAAGTCAAAGCTTTTTTTAGATGGTAAACCTTTCTATGTGAAGATAAATCACACATGCACAACTTCTTGTTGTAGGATACACATTGAATTTTCTAACCATTTTGATGTTTTTAGACATATATGTGTGTTTTTACATTCTAAGTTTTTTTTACAAGATTGTGACATGAATGAGCCACCTAGATCTTCAAGGGTATTCATATCCAACATTTTATGTGAAATAGGGGATGACCAAAATTTTTACAAGACATAATACTTGGATGGTACATGCTTATTTTGTAGTTTCTTGCAACTTTTATCAACTTGTGAACATATGGATAGTACACATGCAATTGGAAATGAAATAGTAGATTAGAAAAATATAAGACAATGACATATGCTTTAAAATATGGGAAATAGGGTAAAAGATGTCATTTAGTCATTGAAAAGATTCCAATGTATGAGTTCATGAAGATTTTTCATGAAAAGATTATTTACGAGCATGCAAGGCATACACATGGAGGTCGATAGTTGGATTTGCAATTCAAGTTGTGCAAGGACACATTTCTACTAGATACCATTGTTTCAGTTGTAGATGTCATAGAGAACTACAGACTATAACCACAAAATGAGATGCAAGCAAAGTATTATACTTCTCAATAAGTTTCCATATTTATTCACATAACATTCATGCATTCACCTACAAGTATAGAGGATGACAAGAAGATTTTTAGGGAGTACCATTTTTACGTCAGTGATGATCGATCACATTCTATGGAGTTTGTACATGGTTGTTTTCAACTATTTTATGGAGATTTGGCTAATAGGGGAATACCATATCATCAACACATTATTTGGTTAGATAATTGCACATCTCAATTCAAGAATGCACGGATGTTCTATTGGTTGAGTAGGATGCCATATTGTCTAGAATTCAATATATGTTGAATTTCATAGAGGTTGGTCATGGAAAGGGAGAGCACGCTGGTGTAGGCACATGCATCAAAAGAGCCTTAGCTCGTAAAGAACTAAAGTACAAAGATGGAATAATATTAACAGATGCAAAATCCATCATGCAGTGGTATAACACTACAATGGGTCCAGGTAAGGAAGGTAAGTCTATGGTTCATCGATTTTTTTGGTTGATAGATAATACTAACATTGCAGCATAGGAGGATTGTTGCACACTAATAGGATAGGCAAGTTGCACTCTTTTAGAAGCTTTGATGCAGGTTCATGGAGTATCTACACACGAAAAGTGGCATGCTATTGTCCATCACGTGTAGAGGAAAATTGGGATGAATGTGAGTCGATTGAATGGGTGGACAAATGGGATATATAGGTTTTGGACCCAATTGACACCCATTGTCCCCCACAAGCACTGGAAATGGTAGAGATGGATTTGTGCATTGACTTTGACTGCTTGTCTGATCTAGTGCAACCTAGTAATATATATATTTATATATCTTTTTTAATTTCAATATGTAACTTTATAACTTTTACCTAAGTATTTTTTGAATTAATGATTGCATTTTGTACATTTATCATAATAGGCCATGTTTTTTCTATTATTGCACCTCAAGACAATAAAGAAGGGATAGATTATCATTTTTGTCATTATGTCCAAGCCAAACAAAAATTGGAACACTCAATTATAGATAGTGAAGGTTTAGAGTACCATATTGGTGCGATGGTTGTAACTGAAACATGACTTAGATGATATTCTATGAAGAATCCTAACTTGTGGTTACTCAAGGATTGGCAAACAGAGAGGAAGATTCTCCATTATTAGAACCTTGTTTTCACGTCAAATGTCCACTTGATAAAATATGGTGGAAAACTACATAATGAGACTATATGGAAATTAAAGTTTTCGAGTCAGACCATGAGGCAATACTTAAGACATTAAAATGTAGAGCAAATCCAGTTGGTTCATTAGATTGAATAGAGAGAGAGTAGAGAGAGAGAGAGAGAGAGAGAGAGAGAGAAGAGAGAGAGAGAGAGAGAGAGAGAGAGAGAGAGAGAGAGAGAGAGAGAGAGAGTGGTGTAGGGTCACCTTGAATCATAGGGCCCTCAACTTTTCAATTTTTTGTGTGTTATGCTCCAAGTGAGCCTTGTAAGTAGAATATGTGTCATTGGACCTAGGTGTGGCAGTTAGGGTATTGGATGTCATTTAATGTTCTTAGAAGAGTCACTATTTTGGCCTAAAAATCAAGGCATACATTTCCATAGGGAAATGAGTAACCTAAGGGATGATTCATTAGCTTAGAGAAGGGTCCCTAGCATGGAATTGCTAAGGGATAGTCTAAATAACAAGTTAGAAGTGTTAAGACTTGAGAAAGCAAGAAAAATCCAAAAGTTTCTATATTGCAATTTTGCAAGAAATTGTGGATTTGCCTTTTAAAACTTGAAGGAGGATGATGCAAACCATAAGGATGAAGGGGGAACACCTAAGAGGAGATACAAATACTTTCTGTACCCTAAAATGAGAGAAGTTGATATCATTGTGTACAGTCAACATATCATGATATTTGAAGGCAAAATTACTGAGTTTCTAAGTTTTAAGGTGTTTTTGACATTTTTTTTTATAGAATGTACTAGTTTCCATGGTAGATTGGGTTGTTTAGAACAAATTTTTTTAGGAAGTTTGGTTTGATTATCTTTCTTTTCATAGTTGCTCAAAAAGTTACTCAAAAAGTTACTTGACAACTTTTGAGAAACTTCTTAAAAAGTTGTTAAACTTTCAAAAACTCTTCCCCAAAGGGCTAGTTGGTTCAAACCAATCTTATAACCATTGGGTAAAACCTATATTAGCCCTTATAGGTGGGTGATAGGTATGATGTACTTATTTTGGCAAGAAATCAATAAAATAACCTATTTTTCCTACAAAATTTTGTGTTTTAGAGAATTCTGTGGACAGATATGGCTGTTGGGACATGTCTTAATGACCCCAAGAGTTAGAGGGGCGAGTTACCTTTCATTTTCACTTGGTTTCATATTTTTATCTTTTGTAGTTTGCAAGTTATTCAAGTTTTGCTGAAGGTGCCTAGAAATCAACATTAAACCAAGGGTTTCACCTAAGGCCTTGTTGTTTTGGCACTTTCCACCATGGAAATTTGATGCCTCTTAGTGGAATACAAGCCCTATCAGTGTAATTCATGATTTTTTAGGTTTTATAGATGGCCAAGAAAGGAATGAATTTTTCCACCATACCCTAGGTGTATGGCTCCATACATGCACCATTCAACATTTCACTATGTAGTCACTATAACTTCTTCTCTAGAGTGATCCAAGGTCTATAAGTTTGGATTTAGGCTTTTTTCACATGCCCCTAGATGTTCTAATAATTTTTTTTTCAGATTTTCATGTGTGAAAAAGTACCTGTAATGTAACTGTAGCCTAATTAGGCCTATCAACACTTTCCAAATGTTGTTACAACAATGGCTTCTTGTCTCTTCCAATGTGTGAAGTTTACATATGTTTTATATGTCCTAAAAGGGCATTTGAATATCATTTTAAACTGTATCTTCATGTGGGGTTTTTCCATATTATGTTCAATTTATAGTTTGAAGGGCCACTAGCCTTTTCAATGGCAAACTGCTCTAACTATATACCAGTGTTGTTTGGACACAACATAATCACTTTATCTACTATATACAGACCTTAATAGGGCTAAGGTGTGTTTGTATTCCATTCCATGTTCATTGTTCTCTTTTCATTCATGTTTGGGGGTATGTTCCCTTATTAGGCTTTTGGAGAGTCCTTATGCTTTGGTGCTTTTGAACTTAGGCACACCTAGTGATTAGGTTCTTGCCTTGTTTGGGTTGTGATAACCTATGATAAGTTCATTATTGATGCTTGCGATAAGTGTCCCAATGCTACACCATCTTTTTGGGAAATTTAAAGGATTCCAACCTTGTCTAATTGCCTAGTGGCTTGCCTTTTAGAAGCTTCCACCATGCACTGTTGCATCACAACCTATCCTAAGTAAACTATATAGGACCCTTACCTGTGCCTTCTTTGATGAGTCTAGAATGGATGTTCCTGCACCAATCATCTACTGGAGTGGGACATGTTTGGGAATTGACAATATCCATTTAAACTAAAGTCTCCATTTAATGTTGGCAATGAGCTTTTTGTTATTTTGTTAAGATCATCAATATATTTGGATGAGAACTTTGAGGGATCATGCCCAACTTGAGGGATCATGCCCAACTTGAGTATCCTAGCTTCCCAAGTCTTGTAAATGCAAGGCCATTAATGAATAGACATTTATAATTGAAACATTTGTGGTGCTGGAATGAAGTGCTTGACTAGATTCTTCCCCTACTAATGAGCCAATTTGAGGCTTCACTTCACATTGCTCCATGGACAACTCTATAGCACTTGTTACTTCTCTATCTTAAAATTTTGTGTCTATGTACATGTGCACTCTTTCCCAATAGCTGTAGGTTTTGTCTCTTCATCCTAAGTAATTGGCATACCCTGGATGGCACTAAGATAACCATTTTCTTTTGAAATGTCCTTTTCTCTCAGATTAATCTCCATATTAAGCAGGTTTTCTATATCTTCCTTTGTATAGTTAATAGATGTAGCTACAATTCCTCTGTGAATATTCCTCTGCATATTAAGCTTTCCTCTGTACAAATGAGAAGGCATGAGGAGTGAGGCCAAATATTGGTCACTATATTAAAAAGGTAGTTCTTGGCCATGCCACTAATGGGAATCATTTCAATCTTAATTTCAAAATCGATACCTCATTTTTCTTGAAAGAATAATATATGTTATTTTCAAAGTCTTTGAAATATTTGTAGCTGGTATCCTATTTATTATTCATTATCTTTCAATATTCATGGGAACCTAAGGTATTTGGTTACCTAATAGGTTCTAAGAATCTTAACTAAGGTCCTAGAATATTCCTAGATGGACCCATTTGACCTAAATATGTAAAGAGAAAAAATAGCTCAAAAGTTGCAATGTTGCTCAAACTTTCGCATTTTTTGCAAAAAAGTTGCAAATGGAAGTTTGGGAAGTTGTAACTATCCATGCTTGGGTTTATGAGGATGGGAAACATTCTTTTAAGGTTAGAAGGTTTCCAGTCAGATTTGCATTTTTAAACAACTTTTACAACTTTTGCAATTTTGCACAAAAAGTGCAACTAATGCAAAGTTCACTAGATTTCACTTCTAGGATTTGGAAAAGGTTCCAAACTATTAAAGAACAACTAAAAACACCTAATCCTAGGCTATCTTGAACAATAACTCAAAAAGACCCAATTTGGCCTAATTAGCAACTTTTTATCATATCTTGCTCATTTCTCTCACCATTCATTATGGGGTCAAACTGCCTATTCTATTAGCTCTAGGTGGTCATGTAAACCCTAGTCCCAAGGTTGTCCCATCTCATTGAGCACTCAAAAAATCTTAAGCATGTTGAATCGAAACGTCTCTTATAGTCACTAAATGTGATAATGCAACAATTTTTGATGGCACATATCTTGAAGCTCGTGCAAGGTATAGATGCAATTCTAGTGCTATAGGACCATGTTGTAGAGACATACAATAACCTCTCTCTTTTTTTGTAAATCTTACTCCATTTTGATTTTACGATGCCATCCTGGGTGATGCTAAAACTTGTAGTATTGGCCAGTACAAAGTTGCCAACTACGAAATCTCCCTCATTGTTCATCATGGGATTGAACTGTCTATTCTGTTATCTCCAAGTGGTTGGGGAAACCCTAGCCCCATTCTTGTTCCATCCCATTGAGTGCTCAAACATTCTCGGTTACGTCAAACTGAAACATCCCTAAGAGTTACTAAATACCATAGGGCAGCGATTTTTGATGGGGGATATCTTGGAGCTTGTACGAGGTATGGATTTGATTGTAAGTGCTATAAGACCATGTTGTAGAGACCTACAATAACCTCTCTCTCTTTTTGGAGATCTTACTCCATTTTGATTTTGCAATGCCATCTCAAGTGATGCTAAAACTTATAGTTTTGGCTAGTAAAAAGTTGTCAACTACCGAATCTCCCACAACGTTCATCGTGGGATTGAGCTATCTATTTCATTAGCTCTAAGTGGTTGGGTAAACCCTATCCCCAAGCTCATCCCATCCCATTAAGAGCTCAAACATTCTCAAGCATGCTGAACTAAAATGTCCTTAAGAGTCACTAAATGCCACAGGGCAGTAATCTTTGACAAGGCATATCTTGGAGCTCATATGAGGTATGGATGTGATTCTTAGTGCTATAGGACTATGTTGTGGAGACCTAAAATAAACTCTCATTTTGAAGATCTTACTCTATTTTGATTTTGTGATGCCATCTTGGGTGATGCTGAAACTTGTAGTGTTGGTCAGTAGAAATTTGCCAACTATCAAATCTCCCTCACCATTCGTCATGGGATCAAACTTTCTATTTTGTTAGCCTTGGGTGGCTGATTTAACCCTAGCCCAAAGCTTGTCCTATCCTATTGAGTGCTTGAACATTCTTGGGCATGCCGAACCTAAATGTCCCTAAGAGTCACTAAATGCTATAGGGCAGTGATCTTTGATGAGGCATATCTTAGAGCCGTATGAGGTATAAATGGGATTTTGGGTGCTATAGGACCATGTTGTAGAGACCTACAATATCACCTCTCTCACTTTTTTGAGATCTTACTCCATTTTGATTTTGTGATGCCATCTTAGGTGATGTTGAAACATGTAGTGTTTGCCAGTACAATGTTACCAACTACCAAATCTCCCTCACCATTCATCATGGGATTGAATTGTCTATTCTATTAGGTCTAAGTGGTTAGGTAAACCTTAGTCCCAAGATTTTCCTATCCCTTTGAGTACTTGAACATTCTTAGACATGTCGAACTGAAATGTCCCTAAGATTCACTAAATGCCATAAGGCAGCAATATTTGATAGGAAATATCTTAGAGCTCATGCGAGATATGGATGCAATTCTAGGTGCTATGGGACTATGTTGTAGAGACCTACAATAACCTCTCTCTTTTTAGATATCTTACTATGTTTTGAATTTGTGAAGCCATCTCAAGTGATGCTGAAACTTGTAGTGTTGGATAGTACAGAGTTTCCAACTACCAAATATCCCTCACCATTTGTCATGGGATCAAACTTTCTAATTTGTTAGCTCTAGGTGGTTGGGTAAACCTTAACCTCAAGCTCATCTCATCCATTTGAGTGCTCAAACATTCTCGGGAACATCAAACCAAAATGTCCCTAAGAGTCACTAAATGACATAGGGAAATGATCTTTGACGGGGCATATCTCAGAGCTCGTGGGAGGTATGATTGTGATTCTATGTGCTATAGGACTATGTTGTGAAGACCTACAATAAATTCTCTCAATTTTTGGAGATCTTACTTTGTTTTGATTTTACGATGCCATCTTGGGTGATGCTGAAACTTGTAGTGTTGGCTAGTACAAAGTTGCCAACTGCCAAATCTCCCTCACTGTTCATCTTGAAATCGAAATGTCTATTCCATTAGCTCTAGGTGGTTGGGTAAACCCTAGCCCCAAGATTTTCCTATCTTGTTGAGCACTCAAACATTCTCAGGCATGCCAAACCAAAACATCCCTAAGAGTCACTAAATGCCATAGGGCAACAATCTTTGATGAGACATATCTCAGAGCTTGTGTGAGGTATGGATGCAATTATAGGTGCTATAGGACTATGTTTTAGAGATCTACAATAACCTCTCTCTCTCTCTCTCTCTTTGGAGATCTTACTCTATTTTGATTTTGAGATGTCATCTCAGGTGATGTTGAAACTTGTAGTGTTAGCCAATACAAAGTTTCCAACTACCAAATATCCCTCACCATTCATTGTGGGATCGAATTGTCTATTCTATTAGATCTAGGTGGCTGGGTAAACCCTATCCCCAAGATTTTCTTATCCTATTAAGTGCTTGAACATTCTTGGGCAATGCCAAATCGAATTGTCCCTAAGAGTTACTAAATGCCATAGGGAAATGATGTTTTATGGGGCATATCTCAGAGATTGTACAAGGTATAGATGTGATTCTAGGTGTTATAGGACCGTGTTGTAGAGACTTACAATAACCTCTCTCACTTTTTGGAGATCTTAATCTGTTTTGATTTTTCAATGCCATCTTGGGTGATGCCGAAACTTGTAGTTTTGGCTAGTACAAAGTTGCCAACAGCCAAATCTCTCTCACCTTTCATCATGGGATCAAATTGTCTATTCTATTACCTTTGGTTGTCCAAATAAAAACTAGCCCCAAGATCCTCCTATTCTGTTGAGTGCTCAAAAATTCTCAAGCATGCTAAACCATATCATTCCTAAGAGTCACTAAATGCCATAGGGCACTGATCTTTGACAAGGCATATTTCAGAGCTCATGTGAGGTATGGATGTGATTCTAGGTGTCATGGGACCATGTTGCAGAGACCTACAATAAATTCTCTCACTTTTTGGAAAGCTTACTCTATTTTAATTTTGTGACGCCATCTTGAGTGATGTTGAAACTTGTAGTATTGGCTAGCACAAAGTCGCTAACTGCCAAATCTCTCTCACATTTCATCGTAGGATTGAACTGTCTATTTTGTTAGCTCTAGGTGTCTAGATAAACACTAGCCCCAAGCTCCTCCCATCATATTGAGTGCTCAAATATTCTCGGGCACATCGAACCTAATCATCCCTAAGAGTTACTAAATGTCATAGGGCAGTAATCTTTGATTGTGGCAACTGGATATGTCATCTCATCCAATGATAGAGACTTATGATAGAAGGTAAAATGGTGATCATACACATCATTTGTAATATCGCTATCCAAATCTGATTGAAACTTGCTATATTTTCTTTTAGAAATTTTGTCAAACACTTGTATAGCAGAGGGATATATGACATCTATTCAATGCAAATTAACACTTACAACCAAGTGACATTATGTCAAACAGTTAGTATGCAAACTAATATTATATTCCAAACTTCAAAATCAATATTTTGCTAATATAAAAATTTAGATATAAAATTAGGGTACAATTTCTTCAACAATCTAACTAGACTATCCATACAAAACCTTGCAGATGTATTTTTAGATAATGCATAAACATGAAGATAAAATGAAGGGAACTTGAGATTGGTAGGCAGATCATAATCTATCATGCACTATAGTAGATGGTCATAAACTTCCTAATATGCCTCTAAATCAATTGCTTAACTCTTGCTAAAGTGTAGATAAAATGAGGGCATAGAATGACCCTTAAATGTAAAGTGCATCTTCTTTATGAATTGCTACAAAAACTCAATAAGCTTCAATGAGATGACTGAAATATCACCTCCAGAAAATGCAACAATATCAACTGATAGTTTCATAGCCTCAAAGTTGCCAATCAAAGAAAATTATCATTCTTAATTTGATTGAAATGTCGTACAGAAACCCTTGGCTCCACAAGTGCACAAGAAAATGTCAATGTCAAATTTGGATGCCCTACAATGAGGCTCTCTCCTCTATTTATTCTATTCCTCCACCCCTTCTAGAAGAACCTAAAATATTATTTTATTGCACTTTTCTAGAAGCTTCCTCCTTTCCAACAATAATTAGTTGTGCTTCTAGAAGATTTCCTTTTCCATATAATATAATATTATTTTAGTGACATATGATTTAATATTTATTTTAGTCACTTTTAAATTAAATTAATTAAATATAAAGTAACCTTTTAATTTTTAAATATTTAATGACTTTATAAGAAATTAATTTGATTATTTCACCTTATTTCTCCACTTAACCTTCAAAGAATGAAAGGCTAAGAACTCTATTGAGAGGCTTAAAAGATGAGGACATTACAGTCTACCTCTTTGGAAATTGCTTGTCCCCAAGCAATCTCAACTTTGGATGTTGTAGAATCTCTTCACTCTCCCATGTAGTATCCTCAATAGGTAGGTCCATCCATTTAATCAAATATCCTCTAATGACATGACTTCTCAACTACTTCTCTCTAAAATATAATATAGCCTCTGGTATCAAAATCAACTTACCCTCATCATATAAGGGTGTTAGAACTACAAAAGGAACCACATGATGTCCCAATGCCTTCTTGAAGCGTGATACATGGAAAATATTGTGCACTTTTCTGTCTGTCGAAAACTCTAGCTCATAAGCCACCTCACCCACACACCTAATGGACCTAGAAGGGTCCATAGCATCGCGGCTTGAGCTTCTATACACCACTCTTCCAATTTTATGATGTGTTCTATTCCTCTATCTGGAGGTCTACCATGTGGAATCTTGCTAAAGACCTTATCATGCTTGATCTTCAACTCTTGTATATCAGGAGGTTAAATAGATTTTTGCTACTCTTCCTGTGTTGGCTTCAAAACATAACCTACTGCCCACTCAACCATGTCATGATGTAAGAAATGTTCTATTTTCCTAAAATAAATAGTCTTGCAATTGGTGTCTTTGAGTTCTTTCAACACATGAGTTTTTCCATATATCTAAAATCTCATTTCCATCTCACAAAGGTTGAGGGTGAATATTCCTATATCATGTAACCATGTCATTCCCAAAACCATATCTATGTCTCCCATGTTCACCACATCAAAATCTACCTTGAACTCATAATTATTCAAGCACATGGAAAATTTTGAAATTATCTTGTCACACCTAAGAGTGAAAAAATCAACAACCTTAACAGAAATTACCTCAAAATCCTCGGTGTGTATACCACACCTCTCAGTAAGCCTAGTATCAATGAAATTGTGTGTTGCACCTGTATCAAGAAGGGTAATAATCTTTTGACCAACAAGAACCTCTCGCATCCTAAAAGACCATTCTCGTTGAATAATTGTGAGATGAGCCTCTTTAAGCTTCACTTCTTCCTCTAATTCTTCATCATGTTCTAATTTTTCTAATTCTAAATCATTAATTTGAGATTGCTAGTCTAAATCAAAATCTTCAATTAGTGCTCACATTGCATGATTTGACTTCCCCTTAGGTTTCATAGGGTAGTCATGGTTAATATCATATGGTCCATTACAATAGAAGCATAGTTTCCTCTTCCTTAAATCATTAAGAGTCTCATGGTCAAGCAAAAAAGTAGACTTACCTTTAGCTTTGTCCTCCTTCTTAGGAAACTTTTTGTTGTCATGATTGGAAAATGTTCCCTTTGATGTAAAATTTTTGGTAGAGGCAATGAACTCGATGCATTGTGCCTTCTTCATTGCTTCCTGTAGTTGAGGGAGGATTGAAATCTTTCAACCAACCCTTGAATGGCTCCATCAATCCTTCCATGAATAAGACTACCAATCTTCTTTTACTGATGTTAGGAACCATGACCAATAACTATTGGAAGTCATTCACATAAGTATCAAGGGAACCATGCTATTTTAGTTGTGCCAATTCATGAAAACTCACCTCAAGATCTTTGACATCAAACCTTTCAATTACCCTATTGGTAGACTCATCATATGTAGTGATAAGGTTGTGTCCAAGTGTGACTAACCCATGATACCACCACTCGTGAGTAGCTCCTTCAAGATGTAGTGTGGAAAATCTTATGGCATCCTCTTTAGGCATTGGTCTCAAAGAAAGATAATTGTTAAGCTTTTGAACCAAGATCCAGCTGTGCATTTGTTACTTCCATCATAGTAAGGCATGCAAATCTTAACAAGTGTTTGTTGATAGTATGGAGCATAGTGATCATTCCTTCCTCCTCTCCTATTCCTTTACTTCATGAATTGATCAAACATCCATATTTCTCTTATATCAAGAGGGAGAATGGTATACTCCAAGTAGGCTTGTCTAGGTTCATGTCCAAAAGAAATAGCTAGAGTAGCAAGTGGTTATTCTTCTCTTGGTGTAAAGGTAGGAAAAAGAGGCCTAGAAGTTGATCCTATAGTGTCTTCAGTGCGATGTATAGATATTTACTCATTATCTCCACTATGTTTAGCTTTGTTTTGGTTTTGAGTGGCTTGATAATCCATTTTTGCTAATAAGCATGACATCATATCAAGCATGGTATCAAATTTCCTTTCAGCTCTTGCATCACTATTTTCTTCTTCTACCATACTTTGAACTATTTTGCCAATATCTCTTTCTCTTAATGCTTCTAAGAATGCATCCCCTTAAACCTAAGTATTTTGATATTGTTGTTTCCATTGTTCCTTGCTATAACATCTAATTTCTCTCTCACTCATCAATTGTTTGACTAATCATAGGATGGCAGGATGAAAGCTCTAATACCATTGTAATATCCCTTTCCAAATATGATTGAATCATGTTATATTTTCTTTTAAAAAAAATTTCAAACACTTGTACAGTAGAGGGATATATGACATCTATTCAATGCAAATTAACACTTACAACCAAGTGACATTATGTAATATAGTTAGCATGCATACTAACATTATATTCCAAACTTCAAAATTGATACTTTGCTGAAATAAAAGTTTTGATATAAAATTAGGGCACAATGTCTTCAACAATCTAACTAGATTGTCCGTACAAAACCATGTGGATGTATTTTTAGTTAATGCATAAACATGAAGATAAAAAGAATTGGTAGGCTGAATAGAAGATGGGTATAAACTTCCTAATATGCCTTTGAATTAGTTGCTTAACTCCTTCCAAAGTGAAGATAAAATGAGGGCACCAAATCACACTTAAATTTGAAGTGTATCTTCTTCATGAATTACAACAAAAAAATCAATAAGCTTCAATGAGATGACAAAAACATCACCTCCACAAAATGCAACAATATCAACTGATAGTTTCATAGCCTCAAAGTTGTCAATCAAAGCAAATTATCATCTCAATGACTAAAATGTCCTACAGAAACCCTTGGCTCCACAAGTGCACAAGTAAATGTCAATGTCAAATCTAGATACCCTACAATGAAGCTCTCTCCTCTATTTATTCTATTCCTTCACCCCTTCTAGAAGAACCTAAAATATTATTTTATTGTAGTTTTTTAGAAGCTTCCTCCTTTCCAAAAATAATTAGTTGTGCTTCTAGAACATTCCCTTTTCCAAATAATATAATATTATTTTAGTGACATGATTTAATATTTATTTTAGTCACTTTTTAATTAAATTAATTAAATATAAAGTCACTTTTTAATTTTTAAATTATTTAATGACTTTATAAGAAATTAAATTAACTATTTCACCTTATTTCTCCACTTAGCCTTCAAAGAATGAAAGGCTAAGAACTCCATTGAAAGTCTAAAAAGATGGGGATATTACATCACTTTGAACATATTTTTTATGGTAATAAGGTAATCCTTTTTTGTAAGGTCAAGGAACATGAGGTCGCCTATAAACCTAAGTTGCCTTTGTCCTAATAATTTGTTTTGTTGTTGTTTTTGTTAATAAGTTGACTCAATAACTATTTGGAGAGTCATTACACCTTATATACTTACATGTTATCACTGAATGGAGCTAGTGAAATATGTTAATAATCTTCTTGGTTGTCTTAATAGTCATTTCATGGGTTTGAAACATAACCACTTTCCTTTGTGAAGAGTTGTTTGAAAATCAGCAAATTACATGTTGTTGCAAAGAAAATACAGTTATAAGATGTCAAGATTGTTTTCACTCATAGGATATTGAAGAATCTCTTCGAAGGATGGAATAGATGATAGACTAAAGTTTGTGAGATAGTTATTAGGTGTTCCTTGAAGTGTCTAAGATGTTAGTGTTAAGTATCAGAATTTGAACCTAGTATTGAACTGAAAAAGTTTAATAATTCTGACCTAACATGGGAATCACTTCACTATGTGGGACATGAAAATGAGGTGAGACCTCTGGGTTCTAGGCCAACTCTTATAAAATATTTAGTGAAATCTCCATGAACTTAATTTAAATTTGTAGGGAAAAAGGAAAGAGATTACTGGAAATAAAGCTAAAACCTACAGTTTAACTAACAAATGGGTGATACACCAAAAGAGATATGAAAGTTTAAACACAACTGACATAGAAGGATTATTCAACTATTTGAACTACAAAAAAAACACTTCTTTCTGTAAAGACTTGCATAAGTAATTTTTAATTAGGTTTGAGGAATGAATTAGCAAAAGGAGGAATATAGATGCCTCTCTCTTACCAATTTCACCTTTTAAAAACATAGATTACGACCTGCAAAAATACTTACTTTTCTACAACTGGGTGTTGGAATGAGACAAAATAATGAGGAACATGAATAGTTCACAAATTGTTTTATCAAATCATTCTATCATTACACACAAAATTGCAGAAAGAAAGAAGGTCCAAAAATTGACACAAAATAACATAAATACAGGAGCAACAATCAAGAACATTTAACTCTGTCAAAGGCCGAAAGGCAATGACTGTTTATCTCTAACTCTACTTTCCTGTGCTATGTTTTTCTTATTCTCAATATGTATAAAAGGTAGTAGTTAGATTCACAGCTTGTGTGAGATATTTCATTTTCAGCATTCTTCAATTCATTTCATATTTTGTAAAAATAAAAATTATACATATCAGTTGATGATTTATACAATGAACATTATATCTCTTTTTGCTCATGATTTTTATATGATTGCAAAATGATGAAATGTAAATGAATAGAACATGAATATTTCCTTCTGCAATGTAACTTAAAATAAAATTTAGCATATGTAGAATTTTACTAATAGTTAGTTTGAATCAAGAAGTTAATTATGATCCATTTTTCAAATTTTCTTATCTTTCCCTTATTGATTCCCAAGTCTTGAATAAGGAAAGTGATCAAATAGTTTTGTGAAGTTGGGTAGAAGTGTGTTCAATGTTGTAACCAAGTTGTGAAGAGTCTTCGAAGACACTTATGAAGGTGGGAAAAGTAGTTTGTCTTAAAAGTGTTCTTGCTAGTAATCGACTAGCTTTTGGTGTGAGCACTCTGCATCATTTTAGATGCAATTTACATTAAAATAAAATACGTGAAATGTACTTAAAAAATAAACAATAAAAACAAGATATATATTATGATAACCAATAATTTCATACATGAACAAACATATAATATATTATGATAACCAATAATGTCATACATGAACAAACATATATTATATTATGATAACTAATAATGTCATACATGAACAAACATATAATATAAAATGATGACTAATAATGTCATACATTAAAACAAACACATAATATATTATGATAAACAATAATGTCATACATGAACAAACATACGATCATATATTAACCAATAATATCATAAGTCTAATAATGTCATGCATCAAATATATGTCATACATCAAATAAAAAATGTCATATATACATCAAATATATATTGAATGTGTCCATTGACATAAAATCCAATATATATGTCCACTAATGCCTAGACATGCATGTCTATCAACTATAGCTTCTCCTTCCCATGAGGGAAGGAAACAAATCCCTAGAGGTCTTTAGTTGCTGTGTGGATGGAGATGATGGGGATGATGGGGTCTTCCTCACATGCTCACTCATCCTCTTGTTTAGGTTCTTCTCTAACTCAAGTTGATACAAACAAAGTAGATATAAATCAATAATTATCATACATTGACATCAAATATATGTACACACAAAATTAATTATTTTCTTACCACCATCAAATAGTCACTCTGTATGTCTACCTCAAAGGCTCATAGATGATCGAGTGTAATAATGTCCTACAACAATTCAATCAATATAATCACTTGTAAATAACATTAGAAATTTTGATACTAACTATTATAAACAACAACTAATACCAAAATAATTCTTTCATACCTTAGTCAATGGCTCTAAACTAGACATCACTACAACAACTCCACGATTGATGGACTGGTGAAGATGAGGAGGAGTCTCAGATATCAACAGTTGTATGTCATAGAATACAAATTACATGTAACACGAAACATGAAACAATGGTAACTGCACCAAGTTGTGGTGCCAAAAAATAGACACCCCTTTTTTGTATAGTGCGTACATGCTTTTAAAAAAGAAAAATATATAAATGGGTTGCATACTCGTAGCCCATTTATTTTAACTTGTTTTTTTAACCTCTCCTCATAGCAGCATGTACATGAATTGGAAGAAATCAAACTTTTCACCACCTACCTTGCCAATATGCCTCCTCGTCGGTGAAATTCAAGATCACGAGTATGTCGTATGTTATCTAAATTTTATTTTGCATTGTTTGATATGTTTTTTATATTGTTTTGTAGGTTTTTTATATTGTTTTGTAGGTTTTTTATAATTTTTCTTTAGATTTATTTATTTATTTAGATTTTAATTGATTTCTTATTAGGAAATATTAATAATCAATCAGAAAATCCCCAAGAAGCTCAAAAACCTCAAGAAAATGAAAACCAAAACCCTCCCCAAGAAGAATAACAAATTCCACAGCCTAAACTAATTGCAAGACCTCTGCCTAGCATACAAGAAAATATAATAAATGAAATAGAAAGAGGCAAAACTGAATTAGAAGGACTCATTGGTTGATTGAAAGAATCTGGACAAACCAATCTAACGAGAGCTCAATTGGCATCGTCCCTCGAATCCATTAAGACCTAGATAGCTTCAATTAGTGGTCAGTTAGATGTTTGGCAGGTTAAGAGGGATGAACAAAAAAGATTTTATGCAAATAAATTGTCATATAAACATGTTAAAAAAAAGAAATACCAAAAGGTACAATATGTGCATTATTTAGAAAACCCGATAAGAAAAATACTATTAGAGAGGGTACTAAACAATTCCCCATCCATTGGTGCATACATGATGCTATTAGAAATATTTTTTGGGATAGATGGAGGATGGTTTTTGATGCCCCCCTTGCAACAATCATGAGGTCCCCATTTATTTTTTAAAGAAATTGTATTGTGAGTTTGTCCTTGGGGAGATCCCTAATTATTTTGATATATGAGACTTCTAGGGTAGAAGTTGGTGGGTCATCATTTGAGAGGTTGAAAGCATGTCGTGACCTTAATGTACTTCGGGCACTTATGGTCAAGCCACAAGGTGATCATGTGACTATTCCTTCAATTGTGAAGGAACATGTAGAGACCAGCACTCTAGGGATCATTAACGCTTTGACGCAGACTCTCATCCATTGCACAAGTCCATTAGTTGAGGTGGAGCTTTCTATGCATTGCAGTCACATGTGCACATCATGTAGATCCTTATGCACATTTGGAACTCATGCTAGAGATGGTGCGAATAATGGGCTCATCATTGATCAATTCCTGAATGACACATTTGACATTGATACATAGGTAAATTACAATTATAATTTACTAATTTGATCACATTTCATATGTATAGTGAATTATTAATTAATTAGCATCTATTAACATTGTTCAAAATTCAGGGTCAGAGTGTTGGCGGGCCTAGAAGCAATCCCATGGCCCCATTTTTTGTCTCATCCATGAGTCTAGAGGTATGTATCGATTTAATAATTTCAATTAATACATATATTTATTAAGTAATCATATTAAGGATTGATAAAAAAAATTATGCATGTGCATCAGTTCCCTACAAGACTATCGACATTTACTATGGACACAGAGCATAGACATCATACGAGCTACGTAGAGGTACATTTGTTTCATGTTAATTTAATTTATTTTATTATATTTGTTTCATGTTTCATGTTACATGTAACGTTTATTGTATGACATGCAGCTCGTGAAATTGGACACTCCTCCTCATCTCCAGTAGCTCATCGATCATGGAGTGGCTGTAGCTATGGCTAGTTCATAGCCATTGACTGAGGTATGAAAGAATTTTCTTGGTTTTTGTTATTTTTTATAATAGTTAGTATCAAAATTTCTAATGTTATTTATAAGTGATTATATTGATTGAATTTTTGTAGGGTCCCATTACACCTGATCATCCACAAGCCTTCGAGGTGGACTTACAGAGCAACTATTTGATGGCGGTAAAAAAATAATTAATTTTGTGTGTACATATATTTGATTTTAATGTATAATAATTATTAATTCATATCTACGTTGTTTGTATTAGCTCAAGTTAGAGAAGAGCCTCAACAAGAGGACGAGCGAGCATGTGAGGAGGACCCCATCATTGCCACCATCTCCCTCCACACGATGACAAAAGACCTCGAGAGATTTGTTTCCTTCCCCTCGTTGGAAGGAGAAGATATAGTTGATAGACATGTATATATGTAGGCATCAGTGGACATATTCAATATACATTTGATGTATATATGACATTTTATTTTTGATGTATGACATTTATTTGATGCATGACATTATTAGACTTATGACATTATTGGTTAATATATGATATATTTGTTCATGTATGACATTATTGGTTATCATAATATATTATGTGCTTGTTAATGTACATGACATTATTGGTTATCATTTTATATTATATGTTTGTTCATGTATGACATTAAATTAGATATGTTTGTGTATGACATTAAATTAGATATGTTCATGTATGACATTAAATTAGATATGTTCATGTGTGACATTGAATTCAATACCTAATCAATTCAAAACTTTGATAGAATATTGATTAAAAATAAATGTTATAAACGTTTAAGCATAAATTTATCATTTCCAATATGTCATCGTCATATGATTTATGATCTTGTTCATGTTTAAATTTTTCCTTCTTTTTCATTTGTTTATCAAGTTTAATTCAATACCTAATCAATTTGAATTTTTGATACAATATTGATCAGCAATAAACTTTATCAATGTTAAAATAGCTATTTTATCCCCTTGCTTATGTTTGAACTTGGTGTGGGGCCTTGTGTTATCTCCTAGCTTAGAGGAGTGGGGCAGTAAGGTTCCATGGTTGGGTGGAAAGTCTTTTATCCATTGAGTATTTTTCCAGAGTTTTCAAGAGCCTTGGATGATCTTTCTTCACACATTCCAATTTTGCATCATATTTGTGTATAACTAGATGTTGCAACATCATATTTTTGTATCATGACTATGATATAATAATTATGTATCCATTTTCTATAGAGATCATGTTGGATGAGAAAAATGTTAGAAGTATATGAAAACATGATATATAATGATTACTTGCTCCTTGTAATATGCACATGTACACATGCTTAGTTGCAATAAAGAAGAATGGGTATATCAAGATGATTGTCCTTGGTATGTTTATGTGATTTTTACGCTATCTAATTGTAATAATGGATTCAATTATTTATAATGAAATCTTGTTCATATATTTATGATGGTTTTTACTTATGGGAACTTATGTATGTGTTTCTAGTAGTGATGTTTGGGAACCTATAAGAACTTGGTTGTTGAGTTAATATAGAATATTCATATATTTAATCAATAAGATATATCAAAATATTTAATGTTAGAATAATTGAAAATGAAATGTATGTGTTTCAATTTTGTGTTAAAAATAGAATAAAATTTATTCCACTTTTACCCTTATTAGTTATGTGATCTCTTAGGTTCCCTACTAGGGGGATACAAGGAAGAATTACTCTTTAGATTTCTTAGATTACTAGATGGATTTCTTGTAATATTGTGGTTATTGAAATTGAGACTTGTGATGCCTTTGATTCTTTAGGTGTAGATAGGCCACAAAAATTATAGGCAAGTTAAATTTATTGCTAGTCTATTTACTTTTTAAATAGCCTATATATATATATATATATATATATATATATATGGTGTAGGGTACTCAAGGCACTCAAGGTCTTCATGAAGAATTTTCAAGGACCTTGCATCATACCACCTTTCTAGGTGTCTCTTCAATAAGTTGATACAGTTTTTAGGTATTAGGAATAAGATAATGTCATAACAAGCCCATTTGTAAAGGCTCAAGGTTCATTTGGTGTTCATATAAACCATGAATCCTTAGAGACCTATAAGGGAAAAAATAGGTTTAGAATAGGGAATATAATCCAAAGAAGGTTGAAAAGAACTTAGAATAGGTTTAGGTAAGTCTTAGGTAAATTTGAAAGTCTTAGGACTTCTTGGTTTGAAAATTGCAAAAATGCAACAAGAGTTGCTATGCAACTTTTAAAAGTTGCTAAGCAATTTTTTGTCAAAAGTTGCTAATTAGGGAAGAAGAAGTTTTAACTCATTCCAAATATTTATATGGTATTTAATTGGTCAACAAAGCATATAAATGTAACACCCAACCTTCCCAAAAGAATAGGTTGGTCTAATGTATGGATTTTTGCAAGTTTTAATAAAATTTACTAGTTTTTTGGCTTAGAATTGCTACATTCTCGCTTCTACATGTGCTATACAGATTGGGATAGGAGGTTGAATAGTCAAAGGAGAAAATTCATTGAGTTCTCTATCCTATGCACTTTATTGGAGGTTTATTGGTGATTTCTAAGAAAAGTTAGAGCATTTTTTCTAAAATCAGTCCAGAAACCCTAGGTTCAGGAGGGTTTTGTTCAAATGGACCTATAGCTTTAAAATGTACAGTTAAAATGGCACAAAAACTAATGGAAATGAAAGCCCTGGGAGTGTTCTTATAGATTCAAAAAGTTGGAGTTGAAAAACCAAGGGAAGGTAATTTTACTTGCAAGCCCTAGGCCAAATATTTGCATGTATTTGGTCCTAAATTGTAGGAATTTGAGTTGTTAGAGTTGTAGGTGAAGGAAATAAACTAAGTAAAGGTGTATTTGGTGTTTAAATAGTCCCTAGAAGAGATCCTAAGCCCTACACCTGATTCATGAACCCATTCTTTTGGTCCTCCTTTGAAAACCAAGCCTTTTAGGGCCCTATTAGGTTTGTGTACTTTGGTGGATCCTTGGGGTGCTAGAGTGGATCAAGTTTTGGTCTTGGGATATGTTTTTAGGGGTATTAAACCTCACCAAAATCCACTATACCTTTAGTGATTTCATATACCATTCAAGTGAAAACCTTAAAATTTCATGTTTTGCCTAGTAGCCCTATTTTTGCAAAGTTGCTATTTGGTCACCATGCTAAATTGTGGGTTGTGTTCAAAGGATTGGTTTGAGTTCCTAGAGGTTGGGAGAAGCCCTAGAAAATACCTCTAATCATTATAACTCTAGGTGAGTCTTTAAGGAGATTATTGGTGATTTAAACCTAGTTGCCTAAAGGGTAAAGGAATTGTATCCTTCCACTGTGCCACTCTGTATCAATATATATAAGAAATAATCATACTTCAAGAGTCAAAACAAAATTTCAATTCAAAACATAAATTATTACATATAGCCAAAAATTTATCATTTTCAATTTATGTCATTGTCATATTGATTTATGATCTTCTTGTTCATGTTTAAAGCTTGCCTTCTATGTTATGCATCTAATAATTTATCATAAATTATTACTACAAACATATAACAAATCTGAAACTGAAAATAATACACTACATTATTTCCAAGGTTTAGTTATGATGTAGAGCCAGAATAGGATTCTCAAGGTTTAGTTATGATGTAGAGCCTAATAGGACTCTCAAGGTTTCATCAATACCATTTGTTAGCTTTTCCTTCATAGAATACCAATTGTAATGGGCACTCACATGTAATTGTGGTAAAGGATTATGCAAAGGAATGAGCCTCGTGATTTTGGCATTTACATAGAAGCAAAACTTGCTTTTTCAACTCCTTACACTCAACTCTTCATTGAAGTTAATCTTATAGTACTGAGAATAGATGCTACAAATTCCTGGGAGCCAAGGGACCCTGAACCTATGCTACATTTTCTAGAGACATAGGAGAAGTTACTATATGCTTCAGTACTTCATAACATTCTGGATCATATAGTGACGCCCAAATTAATAACATCAATAGATACTTGGGATCCTCAGTACTTCATAATGTTTGAGCGCTCAACAAGATGAGAAGAGGTTGGGGCTAGTGTTTACCTAGCCACCCGGAGCTAACAAAATAGATAGTTCGATCCAAAGAGGAAAGGTGAGAGAGATTTGGTAGTTGGCAACTTTGTACTAAGTTTTAGCATCACTTGAGATGGCATTGCAAAATAAAAAAAGAGTAAGATCTCCAAAAAGTGAGAGAGGTTACTGTAGGTATCTACAACATGGTCCTATAGGAATTGGAATTGCATCCATACCTCACACAAGCTCCAAGATATGCCTCATCAAAGATCACAACACTATGGCATTTAGTGACCCTTAGGGACATTCTTGTTGGGCATGCCTGAGAATGTTTGAGTGCTGAAAGGGATGAGACAAGGTTGGAGATAGGGTTTACCTAGCCACCCAGAGCTAACAGAGTAGACAATTCAATCCTATGACGAAAGGTGAGAGAGATTTGGCAATTGGCAACTTTGTACTGGCCAACACTACAAGTTTTAGCATCACTTGAGATGGTATCACAAAATCAAAATGGAGTATGATTTACAAAAAGTGAGAGAGTTTATTGTAGGTCTCTACGACATGGTCCTATGGGAACTAGAATCACATCCATATCTCACACAAGCTTCGAGATATGCTTCATCAAAGATCGCAACCCTATGGCATTTAGTGACCCTTAGGGATGTTCTAGCTCAACATGCCCGAGAACATTCGAGTGTTGAAGGTAATAGGATGAGGTTGGAGATAGGGTTTACTCGACCACTTGAAGCTAAAAAAGTAGAAATTTTGATCCCACAAAAAAAGGTAAGAGAGATTTGGTAGTTGGCAACTTTGTATTGGCCAACACTACAAATTTTAACATCACTCGAGATGGTGTTGCAAAATCAAAATGGAGTGTGATCTCCAAAAAGTGAGATGGGTTATTGTAGGTCTCTGTAACATAATCCTATAGGAACTAGAATTGTATCCATACCTCATACGAGCTTTGAGATATGCCCCATCAAAGATTGCAGCCTTATGACATTTAGTGACGCTTAGGGATGTTCTAGTTTGGCGTGCCTGAGGATGTTTGAGCACTAAACAGGATTGGACAAGGTTGGGGATAGGATTTACCTAGCACCCAAAGCTAACAAAGTAGACAGTTCAAACCCACGATGACAGGTGAGAGAGATTTGGCAGTTGGAAACTTTGTACTAGCTAGCACTACAAGTTTCAACATCACCTGAGATGGCATCACAAAATATAAATGGAATGTGATCTCCAAAAAGTGAGAGAGATTATTGTTGGTCTCTGCAACATGATCCTATAGGAATTGGAATCGCATCCATACCTCGCACAGGCTCTGAGATATGCCCTATCAAAGATCGTAGCCCTATGGCATTTAGTGACCCTTAGGGACGTTTTGGTTCAGCGTGCCCAAGAACATTCAAGCACTGAAGGGGATAGGACAAGGTTGGGGATAGGGTTTACCCATCCACCCAGAGCTAACAGAGTAGACAGTTCAATCCCACAATGAAAGGTGAGAGAGATTTGGCAATTGGCAACTTTGTACTGGCCAACACTACAAGTTTCAGCATCACCCGAGATGGCATCGTAAAATAAAAATGGAGTAAGATCTCCAAAAAGTGAGAGAGGTTATTATAGGTCTTTGCAATATGGTCCTATAGGAACTAGAATCACATCCATTCCTTGCACGAGCTCCAAGATATACCCCATCAAAGATTGCATCCCTATTGCATTTAGTGACCCTTAGGGACATTTTGGTTGGGCGTGCCCGAGAATGTTTAAGCACTAAATGAGATAGGATGAGGTTGGGGATAAGGTTTACCTGATCACCTAGAGCTAACAAAGTAGACAGTTCAATCCCACAACAAAAGGTGAGAGAGATTTGGCTATTGGCAACTTTATACTGGTCAACACTACAAGTTTCAACATCATTGGAGATGGTGTCACAAAATCAAAATGGAGTGTGATCTCCAAAATGTGAGAGAAATTATTGTAGGTCTCGACAACATGGTCCTATAGGAGCTAGAATCACATCCATACCTCACACAAGCTCTAAGATATGCCTCATCAAAGATCGCAGCCCTATGACATTTAGTGACCCTCAGGGATGTTCTGGTGGTGTAATACCCCAAAATTGGCTCATTGCCATGATACCAATTCTAGTCTATTCAGATCAATGCTAAAGTCCTATTTCATTAGGCAAATTCTTGTTCCGATATTCGCTACTTGGCTTAATTGTTAGATGCAGAAAACCCACATCTACATCCATCATGCTTCTTATTTAATTTCTATAGTGCGTACTCATATTAGTCACATTAAACCTATTTGATTTAATTATACTTTAATTTGAAGTATTTATACTTTATTAAATTAAATTATTTATTAAGGCTAATGTGCTAAGGAATTAAATTTATTTAATTTAATAAATACGCCTATCTTAATTAATTAAATGGAATTATTTAATTAAATAGGAAAGGTATTTCTAATTAATTAAACAAAATTATTTAATTAAGTGGAGAAGTTACTTATAATTAATTAAGCAAAGTCATTTAATTAAATAGGAAGTTATTCTTAATTAATTAAATGAAGTTATCTAACTAAATAAAGTGCTTCCAATTAATTAAATAGAAAATATTTATGAGAGTATATCTCATTTTATTAAATTAAATATCTTTTCTAATTCTCTCTTAAGTTCATAAATGGAAATTCCTAGTTCACTATTGATCAAATTAGAAGTGACCCAGCTCACTTGCTCTCACACTGAGGTCTATCTGAGTTGACTGACTCTTGCACTCAGATCTGAGCCAGTTAACTCCCCCTAATTTGGGAATCTTCCACCTTAACTGAACTTCATCTTCAATCCTGACTGTTGATTGAAATTGATCTCAACCATTAGAGGTTTTCAGGAAAATCTATTTAAGAGACCCTCATCTCTTCATTTTGAGAGGTTGAATTGAATTAGCACCGAATTGCTGTCGCATTTTGCACTCATTTAGCTTTAGCATATTCTCATATATTTTCATTGTTAGCTTACTTTTCATATAGATTAAATATGCATACAATTAGCATAATTTTTGAAATATGCTTTTAGATTAAGAATGCATAATTCATTCTAGATTAATTTGCACAATCATATAGACTAGCTGCATTTTATCAAATCCTTCGTTCTTAGAGGGTCTAGTTGCTTGCACCTCGATTCTGAGGATATTAACAAGAAAAATCCTTCTAGATAGAAGGCAACAGGTCACCTTTTCGGTTGATTCTTGGATGAATAATTCAATGTTCATTCTAGGATGAATCCGCATAAAAGGACCATGTTGAAGTGTGTGTGTGAAGCATAAGGCCACATTCTGCATATACATTACAATCACGCTAAATTGACTTCAAATTTTCTTCTGATCATTCTGATCTCTTCTATAGCCTTTTTAAACATAGATTTCTTCTGTATCTCTTGATATTCTGTCTACATCATATTTCTAGTGTGTCATCTTTCGATTTCACTCTCGAAGGAGTAGGATGATTACATCATTGAACTGGACTTCAATTCCTTCTGAATCTCATTGCTTGGGATATTTGGTTCTTGTCTTATGTCCTCATCACTTGGGGCATCTTGTTCCCCTCTTTTGAGTATCTTTGTCATCTGACTCATCTTTCGATCAATTGATCACATCTTATAACATTTCTAGTTAGAGTTTGATGGATAGGTATCGTGATAGTCTAAAACCTGACTGGACTGAGGATCAAGCCTCATTCTGGGGATAATTCTATGGCTCATAATTGGATCTTATCAATTTAGGTATCTAGGTGTTCTATCTAGATCCCTTAAGGTTAAGCTTCGTGCTGGAGATAACCTTTAAAAGCTTATTCCATTCAGGTATCTAGGTGTTCTATTTGGATCCCTTAAGATTAAGCTATATTCTGGAGATAATCTTTAAAATCTTATATGTTCCATTCAAGTATCTAGATGTTCTATCTAGATCCCTTAGGGTTAAGCTTCATGCTGGAGATAATCTTTAAAAGCTTGTTTCATTCAGGTATCTAGGTGTTTTATCTGGATCCCTTAGGGTTAAGCTTCGTGCTGGAGATAACCTTTAAAAGCTTGTTGCACCCAAGTATCTAGACGTTCTATCTGAATTCCTTAAGGTTAACCTTCGTGCTGGAGATAACCTTTAAAATCTTGTTTCAATTTAGGTATCTAGGTGTTCTACTTGGATTAAGCTTTTTTCTAGAGATGGTCCTTAAAAGCTTATCAGTCGGTCTTTGTGGAATCAATTTCATTTCTTGATCTACGCATCATACTTTCTAATTTTTCTTTGAATTGAACGTGGTACTTGCGCATTCATTCAAAGAGGGGCAAAATGTAGTACCCCAAAATTTTCTCATTGCCATGATACCAATTTTGGTCTATTCAGATCAATGCTAAAGTCCTATTTCATTAGGCAAATTCTTGTTTTGTTATTCGCTACTTGACTTAATTTTCAGATGTAGAAAACCCACATCTGCATCCATCATGCTTCTTATTTAATTCCTATAGTGTGTACTCATATTAGTCACATTAAACCTATTTGATTTAATTATAATTTAATTTGAAGTATTTATACTTTATTAAATTAAATTATTTATTAAGGCTAATGTGCTAAGGAATTAAATTTATTTAATTTAATAAATACGCCTATCTTAATTAATTAAATGGAATTATTTAATTAAATAGGAAAGGTATTTCTAATTAATTAAACAAAATTATTTAATTAAGTGGAGAAGTTACTTATAATTAATTAAGCAAAGTCATTTAATTAAATAGGAAGTTATTCCTAATTAATTAAATGAAGTTATCTAATTAAATAAAGTGCTCCCAATTAATTAAATAAAATTATTTAATTAAATAGAAAATACTTATGAGAGTATATCTCATTTTATTAAATTAAATATCTTTTCTAATTCTCTCTTTAGTTCAGAAATGGAAATTCCTAGTTCACTGTTGATCAAATTAGAAGTGACCCAACTAACTTGCTCTCACACTGAGGTCTATCTGAGTTGACTGACTCTTACACTCAGATCTAAGCCAGTTAACTCCCCTTAATTTGGCAATCTTCCACCTTAACTGAACTTCATCTTCAATCCTGACCGTTGATTGAAATCGATCTCAACCGTTAGAGGTTTTTAGGAAAATCTATTTAAGAGACCCTCATCTCTTCATTTTGAGAGGTTGAATTGAATTAGCACCGAATTGATGTCGCATTTTGCACTCATTTAGCTTTAGCATATTCTCATATATTTTCATTGTTAGCTTACTTTTCATATAGATTAAATATGCATACATTTAGCATAATTTTTTAAATATGCTTTTAGATTAAGAATGCATAATCCATTCTAGATTAATCTACACAATCATATAGACTAGCTGCATTTTATCAAATCCTTTGTTCTTAGAGGGTCTGGTTGCCTGCACCTCAATTTTGAGGATATTAACAAGAAAATTCCTTCTAGATAGAAGGCAAGAGGTCACCTTGCCGGTTGATTCTTGGATGAATAATTCAATGTTCATTCTAGGATGAATCCACATAAAAGGACCATGTTGAAGTGTGTGTGTGAAGCGTAAGGCCACATTCCACATATACAGGTGGGGTGTTCTTGAGAATATTAAGCATCAAATGAGATAGGACAAGGTTTGGGATAGGGTTTACTTGGCCACCTAGAGCTAACAGAGTAGACAGTTTGATTACACGATGAAAGGTGAGAGAGATTTGGCAGTTGGCAACTTTGTACTGGCTAACACTACAAGTTTTAGCATCACCTGAGATGGCATTGCATTATCAAAATGGAGTGTGATCTCAAAAAAGTGAGAGAGGTTATTGTAGGCCTCTACAACATGGTCCTATAGGAACTAGAATTGCATCTATACCTTACACTAGATCTGAGATATGCCCCATCAAAGATCTCAGCCCTATGGCATTTAGTGACCCTTAAGGACATTCTGATTAGGCGTGCCCGAGAATGTTCAAGCACTAAAGGGAATAGGATGATGTTGGGGATAGGATTTACCTAGCCACTTGGAGTTAACAGAGTAGATAGTTTGATCCCATGACTCTTTTTACACTAAGTTGCAAATTTGAGCAACTTTTACAACTTTCAACAATGCAACTTTGCACAAAAAGTGCAATTTTTACATTATTCATTTGATTTCAATTCTAAAACTTTAAAAAGGTTCGGCAATAGTAAAATAACTTATTTACAAATGCTCAACCCTTCACCAATTCCCAAACTCCTGCAAAGTTGTCAGCCATTTTGCAATTTTGCTTTGAGAACTTTTGCAATTTTTTGCAATTTTTGACATCTTAACTCCTAGATGCGTAAAACTTAACCTAATGACCCTACTGACCTTTATAACCTACTAAGAAACATAAAAATCTTTTTTCCCTTGAAAATCACCTATATTGATCATTTTTATGCCTAAAAAGTCGCCCATAGTGTAACAACAGAGACTTGGCCCAAAACAATGATACCTCATCTTTTGGTATGTTATAGAGGAGTGAAATGGGTATCCTAATCTTCAGTTTAATTTCTTGATGTTATGGAAAAATGTGGGGAAAAATGCAAGAGGACAACATTTTATGCAAGAGGACAACATTTTATGCATTTTTTTCTCTTTTTACATCATCACAAATGGAAGAAATGAGGAAGGAGCCTAATGTTTGAGTATAATAATCTAAGTACCCTGTAAGTGGACTCCACTCTACAAGCCCAACCCTCAAACCTAGGGTACTCAAAAAACTTAGATCAATCACACCCTTTGCAATCTTCCAGTAACTGTGTTTATATCTGACACATAAACTCATTCACCCAAGAGGGGTGACTCTTCAAGGAGGTCGATCATGGGGGCATAAAGCAAAGTAATTTAATTTACAAAACCTTTCCATATTTGGGCACCCATATCAAGAGACACTGGTTCAACCAAATATATTTAATTCATTTTTTTGTAGTTTCCAAGAGGGTTGCTTAATCAAGGGGGCTCTGCCTCTAGAAATATTTTGATTTCATTTGTAAATTAATCTAATAATGCTCCTAACAGGTCAACCCATAGCAGAAACAGATACAATGTATCTATTTAAACTTTGAGGTCTTCAACTTGGGTACCATGATGAAGGGCGATCAGCCCAAGTTTTAAGACAATTTTTTCCATCCTTCAACACAATTTATTTTTTATTGGTATAATAGTACAGATATTTAACCTTCAATTAATTTATCTTCTGATTTTGCATTTCTTCTTCTAGATTATTTGAAAGTGAATGATAATGAGAAATTTTTATTGTTGCAAATCTTACCTTGGCCTTCTTGAGAGGAGTATGCTAAAAAAACATGGAGGCCAACTAAGAAACATCATCCATTATAATATTGATCACTCTCTTTTTAAAATGATTTGGTCAAACCACATTGAGGTGTTTTGTGAGGCTAACCCTCTTGGTTGTGCCTTAGCTTCCTACTATTGCTTATATGATTCTTAGGAGGGCTCGAGGGAGGAATAGGTGTCTTTTAGGAATATTAGAAGATTTAGTAAAGATTATCTTGGGAGACAAGTAGATGACCTAGTTGGAGGGACGAGAGTTTTTTGTGGAGAAACCACTAGTGGAGGAAATTTTCTAGTTGAAAAAATTGGTTCAGGGGTGATGCAGGAGCATCAAGGCTCCAAGAAGACAATATATCTAATGAAGACATGATGAAGATTGATAATGTAAATTTGCATTTTTAAAAACCAATAATGGCCTTTGAAGGTTTTGGAAGAAATCAAAATAATAAATTTGTAAAAGATCCTAAAGGACCTGTCAAGGGCCTTAGGATCCTAGATGGTGAAAATTGAATAAATTCATAATATGATTAGATCATAAGGATTCTATAAGGTGTTTAGATGTGTTTAAATTAGTCTAATTAGACTCCTTGACAAGTTTTAGAAGGTACTTTAATCTTTTACTAACTAAAATGTAAGTTGGTTGATTAAAAAATTTGAATCCCAACGGTCACTAGTTCAGGAGGGAGATAGATTTTTGGAATTTTAAGAGTCAATTAGGGAGTCTAAATGGTTAGAGAAGGTAGATGAGGTCATTTGGATGATATTTAACCAGGTTTTGATCATTTTGTACAGATACATTGCATATAGTAATTTCTGGTGTACAAACTGGGCTTAAAATCAATGAAAATCTGAATTTTGCTTCAAATTTATGAGATCATAACATTGTTTGGTGATTAAATTTTGTTCATTGAATGTTTTAATGCCATAAGGGAAATTAAATATATCAATTTAAATCCATTTTTCACATTTTGAAGTTGGTTTAATAGGCTGATTACAAGAACAAGGCTGACTATCCCAAGTAACACAATGATTTCTTCACAATTTTGATCTAATTTAATGGAAAGATCATCACTCCATGAATGATAAAAATCTGATTCTGATGGAGTGATTGATCCTTGATATATACAATATAATTTCTAACTTTTAGTATGTAGATGAAAGGTATTTGGTTGGTGATCACTGAGAAGAGTAGTGGAAGGGTTAATGGAAATGGATGGTTGGGAGTAGCAAAGAGAGATCTGCTTGAAGGTGGCATACTTTTTATGGTTTGAGGAGTATAGTTACATCAAATGAATGGTGTATCCACCCTCAATTTATCCTAGAAAGGTGCGGAAGGTAGTTTATTGAGAGGCCCTGGTTTTGAGGCTTGTTTATGAGCAATTTGGGGCTTTTGTACTTGGAAGCATCCAAGGCCCAAATTGGTGACATATTTGGAGGTTTTTCATCATCTTTGGAGATTGTCTAGAGTCTTGAGATCAGGGAGTAAAAATAAATTGTAGTTCCTTTGTAAAGTGACATCTTTGTGTGTTTAAAGATAGGGCTATTGTGTAGAATGACCATATTGGTCCAAAATAACCATACTTAAGTTGTATATATGTTATGTATCTTTGAAAAGGGTATCCAAATATATATTTTATTTTCCAAGTCGTTTGGAAAGTGTTGGAGTCAAGGGCTAAGAATCGTTGCTGCCATTATGATTTGACGTTAAGGCCTAGAAAGGATAGTTTTGGGTTTGAAGTATTGGGTTTTGTTGAGGGCCCTAAAACCTATTGGTTAACCTTATATTTGATGTTTTAAGACCATTCAATCACCTTGGAATAGGGCATAGGTCTTGGTTAGCCATCATAAGTGTTGAAGGATTTGTAGGTCATTTCCTTGCATTGAAATATTGTGAAAACTTATGTATTCCTTACTCTTGTTGTTTGGCCCTTATCCCTCCATTACCCTCTGCATTAGGTGGGCTGGTGGGGACTTAGGCATTGAATGTGTAGTAGAAGGGATTAAAAGAAGAGAATGTGGTGGTGATAAAGAAAAGGGAAAGATAGTCCTAAGGTGATAGAAGAGCTTCCTTGAAAAAGGAGCAAGAGGACATTCCTACCTTAGTTTGTATGGCATGAAGGGGCCTTGGGATGAGAGAGATTATTGGGACTTGTGAGGGACATCCTTTTTGAGTCAAGCTTCAATACAAAAAGTCAATTTTTGGCTTCTTCTTCTTCCTTTCTTTAATAGTTGTTTAAAGTTCTTTGTATTCCATTGTGTTTATTGCTTTGTACGGTGCTTCTTTTTATTGTTCTTGCTACTACTCTTCTTCCTTCACCTTTACGTAAAATAGGGAATTATGTGAGATTTAGAAGATATGGGGAATTTTTATACATCTTTTGGTTTCACCAAATTGGGTGAATTTTTCTGTATAAAAGGGGAGAGTGTGAGTGAGTTTGGACACTAATAATTTTTCAAGGGAAATAGGTGACATAGTGGAGAACCTATGGAGAGTTTTTGTTAAAGGAGATTTTTGGAGCCATGTTCGTACTTCAGAGGACTATTATGCTATCAAAGTGCTAGAAGAAATGGTCTTAGTGCATAATTGTAATTGATTTTTGGAGATTAATCGGATCGGTTGTACTCTATTGGAGTTGACCCAAAGACATAGTCACATTTGTGGCGAACTTCAAAATCAAAATTAGTTTGCACTTTCTATCTTCTTCTTCTTCTCTCTCTCTCTCTCTCTCTCTCTCTCTCTCTCTCTCTCTCTCTCTCTCTCTCTCTCTCTCTCTCTCTCTCTCTCTCTCTCTCTCTCTCTCTCAATTCTTTTTATTTCACCTCAAGTTTTTAAGTTTTGATGCATAATTTCATTTATATATAAATGTATTAAGAGTTCCGCTAATTTGATTTTATTTAAGCATTCAATACTGCAATTAGTCTAGATCCGTTAACAGATCATTTGGTAACCTGCAAATGAAGAATTAGCACAATAAACAATCTAAGATAATATTAATCCACTAAAACTAGAGAATGACAAAAAATGAATCTAGCTTGTCATTAAGAATCATCCATTTGTACAAATCCTTGCTTTCTAAGTTTTATGATAACCCTTGCTTGATGAGTATTGAAAACTTCTCCCGTTGTATCCTTGCTTTTGCCAGTTTGAATTTTTTGGTTACATGCACACAATCATGACTTTACATCACAAAGAATTCACATTCTAAAAATTTTAATGCTCTTTCATTACATTTTAATCTAAATAAAAAATTCTAAACTTTCACTTATTCAAATAATGTATCTAGATCCTAAACAAATCAAAACATAAAATCTGTGATTTAAATTTATCTCATCACTTACACATAATAACAATACCCACCTTGTCATGTGGACAGTCTTGGGGGAGAGGTTGGAACATTCTATTTGGAACCTGGAATTGATCACTCTTTCTATCTCTCACTCTCTCCCTATTCAATCTAATGAGACAATTGGATCCGCTCTTCATTTTAATGTCTCAAGTATTGCCTCTTGGTTTGACTGGAAAACTTTCCAAAGAAACTTATTATGTGTTTTTCCACCATATTTTATCAAATGGACATTTGATGCAACAAAAAAGTTTGAATGATGAAGAATCTTCCTCTCTATTTTCCAATCCTCGAATAACCACAAATTAAGGCGCTTCATAGAATATCATCTAAGCCATGTGCCAATTAAAACCACTACACCGACATGGTACTCTAAACCTTCACCATCTTTAACCAAGTGATCCAATTTTTATTTGGCTTTGACACAACAACAAAAATAAGAATTTGTCCCTTCTTTATTGTCTTCAGGTGAAACAATAGCAAAAATATGGCCTGCAGTGACAAATGTACAAAATGCGGTCATTAATTCAGAAAATACTTAGGTAAAAGTTATAAAGTTACATACTAAAATTACAAAGATACATAAATATATATATATTACTAGGTTGTGCTAGATCTGACAAGCTATCAAAGTCCATAAATGAATCCATCTCTACCATTTCTAGTGCTTGTGGGGGATGATAGGTGTCAATTGGGTCCAAAACCCATATATCCCATTTGTCCACCCATTCAATTGACTCACAGTCATCCCAATTTTCCTCTGTACATGATGGACAATAGCATGCCATTTTTTGTGTGTGGATACTCCATGAACCTACATCAGAGATTCTAAAAGAGTGCAAATCACTAGATCTTGTTAATGTGCAACAATCCTGATATGGTGCAATGTTAGTATTATCTATCAACCAAAAAAATCTATGAACCATAGACTCAACTTCCTTACCTGGACCCATTGTAGCGTTACACCATTGGATGATGGATTTTGCATCTATAAATATTGCTCCATCTTTGTACTTTAGTTCTTCATGAACCAAGGCTCTTTTGATGCATGCACCTGCACCATTATGCTCTCCCTTTCCATGACCAGCCTCTATGAAATTTCACATATATTGAAATTTACACAACCTGTGCATCCTGTTCAACCAATAGAACATCTATGCATTCTTGAATTGAGATGCACAATTGTCTAACCAAATAATGTGCTGACGATATGTCATGCCCTTGTTAGCCAAATCTCCATAAAATAGTTAAAAACAACTATGTATGAACTTCGTAGAATGTGATCGATCATTGCTAATGTAAAATGGTACTCCCTCAAAATCTTCCTTTCATCATCTGTACTTGTAGGTGAATGCATGAATGTTATGTGAAAAAATATGGAAACCTGTTGAGAAGTATAATATTTTTCTTGCACCTCATTTTCTGGTTGTAGTGTGTAGTTCTCAATAAAATCTACAACTAAAACAATGGTATCTAGTGTAAATGTATCCTTGCACAACTTGAATTGCAAATCCAACTATCAAGCTCTATGTGTATGCCTTGCATACTCGTAAATAATCTTTTCATGAAAAATCTTCAGGAACTCATACACTGGAATCTTTTCAATGACTAAATCACATCTTTTACCTTGTTTCCCATCTTTTAGAGCATATGTCACTACCTTAAATTTTTTGTAATCTACTATTTCGTTTCCAATTGTATGTGTACTATCCATATGTTGACAATTTGATAAAAATTGAAAAGAACCACAAAATAAGCACTTACCATCCAAGCATAATGTCTTGTAAAATTGTTGGTCGTCCCCTATTTCATATAAAATGTTGGATATGAATTCCCTTGAAGATCTTGGTGGCTCATTCATCTCACAATCCTACAAAACAAATTGAGAATGCAATTTAAATATGCATATATGCCTAAAAACATCAAAATGGTTAACAAATTCAATATGTATCCTACAACAAAAAGTTGTGTGTGTGTGATTTATCTTCATATAAAAAGGTTTATCCATCTCAAAAAAACCTTTGACTTATTTGAATTTGAGAATAAATATCAATAAATTTTGCAAAAAATTGTCTGAGTTGAGTCCAAAAAATGTTTCACATGTGGGTCGTGATTCTAGCTACCAATCCTCCTTCTTACAACATGTCTTTGATTAGGGGAAACACGTGTGTTATTTTTAAAAAAATCTCCAATCAATGATTTCAAAGCTTCACTAATTTCTTTATCCTTTCATGGTAGTCTACCACTAAATGTCCATAACTCATTTTTTGTTGGATCTTCCAATCTCTCACACCTTAGCATGGCTCTCTTTAGAGTACCTCTACCAATTTTTAATGTTTTTCTTATCTTTGTCATGAGTGGAGCTTTCTTCATTTGGCTACTTACTATTGTCGATGTAAGTACTTGTCTTATGATGTTACTATCATTGGTGCATGATTTAGAACCCATTTTGTCATAAGCACTCATTAGATTCTTTACAATGCTTTTTTCATTTAAATCGTCCATCGTTCCTAGCCCAAGAATCTTCATGATAGGCATAAATTAAAAAAATTTCATCATTTCAACAAATAATTGGCATTGACCTATAATATTTAATTTTTCAAAAAATAATCTCGACATATGATTAATTTTTCTTTGACAAGTACACTTACTAATCTTGTCAGACATTGATTTCAAAATGGTAGTATCAATATCAATCAAATATTTTGGTCTTCTAAAATGAATTTTAGAAAGTGTTATACTCTTTTTAATTCTCTCAACATTTTGAACATCAACATAAGGTTGAGTGTATTGCGTACTTTGAACCAAAGATGATGTGCCTTGGCAATAAAATGCAAAAGATGGAATATCACTTACTTGATGTGTTGATATTGTGCCTTCAACATGACATGATGGAGTGTGTATATCATCGAATCTACAAATTAGTGTCTCTTCAACATGAGAGGATGATATGAATCCAACATTGGAAGATGGTGTAGCTTCACAATTCAATTGTCTTCTTGAGCATAATAGTCTCATTCATTCTCTTTGTCTTTCCAATTCTTCCTCTTTGTTTCTTTGTACTAGTGGTTCTTGATCCTCTTCGAAAGTCAATTCTTCATTATTGCTTTGCAATTTTCTTTGTTTACATAGTAGTTTTATTTTATCCCTTTTAATTGCCAAATCTCTCTCTCTCTCTCTCTCTCTCTCTCTCTCTCTCTCTCTCTCTATCTATCTTCATTTGTTTCAGTTTTTGGTTTCTTCCTTGGCATGATGATGATTTCTACATGTCAAATTATTCAAACATCTAAATTACTTACAATGTGTAAATTACAAATTATTCAAATACATATAAAAATTATAATTATTTGAATGAATACACAATATATATCAAATAACTTTCAAATTTCTAACCATTTCAAAATAACATTTCATTCAAACATACAAATTTCAATGAATTCACTATATATTAAACATCTCAAATTATAATCAAATTTGTATCTATATATCAACAAAAAATATTTTAAATGGATTGCACTAATCTTTTCTATACAAGGAATATTCAAAAAGTCTTCAAATCACGTATCCAATGATTGAATTTGGTGTTTGCTAGCTTCAAAAAGTCTTGAAATAGTGTTTTCTATGTTGAAACCAGTGATTTTTGTCAGAATAATAGAATGCACAATAGACCAAAAGTAGAGAATGGATGAAATGGGCCCCAAAGTTGCTTTTCGACCATTTTTGGATGATTTCACATAGTGTTTATGCACTATAGTGCATACACACTATAGCACGTATGCCCTATAAAGCATGTACGCACTATGTCAAAACACATTAGTCTCTATCCTCCCTACTCTCTCTCTCTCTCTCTCCTTATTCTCTCTCCTCTCCCATCCCCTACTCTCTCTCAGTCTCTCTCTCCTCTCCCATCCCCTACTCTCTCTCTCTCACTCCCTCTCCCATCCCCTACTCTCTCTCTCTCACTCCCTCTCCCATCACCTACTCTCTCTCACTCTCCCTCTCCTATTCCCTCTCTCATTGCCCTACATTTCTATGGGTTGTTGTCTCATTGTTGGAGGATATCCCCACCAATGGATGAAGAGGATGCTGAACCTAAATTAGTAACCAGCCTTTCCTATGCACCCAAACCCTATTCTCTCTCCCACCCCCTTTTCTCTCTCTCTCTCTCTCTCTCTCTCTCTCTCTCTCTCTCTCTCTGTCTCTCCCTACTCTCTCTCACTCTCCCTCTCCCATCACCTGCTCTCTCTCACTCTCCCTCTCCTACTCCCTCTCCCATCACCTACTCTCTCTCTCTCTCTCACCCTCTCTCCTCTCCCATCCCCTACTATTTAGATCTCTCTCACAAAAACACTCCCATCCTCCCTCTCCCACTGCCCTACTCTCTCTCTCTCTCTCTCTCTCTCTCTCTCTCTCTCTCTCTCTCTCCTCCATCCCCCTACTCTCTCACACACTCTCTCCCATCCCCTACTCTCACTCTCTCCCCCATCACATTCTCTCTCTCTGCCACCTCCTACTCTCTCTCACTCTCTCTCCCATCCCTACTCTCTCTTACACACACTTCCATTCCCCCCCTCTCTCTCCCTCTCCCACCACCTAGTCTCTATCTCCCATCTTCTACTCTCTCTCTCTCTCTCTCTCTCTCTCTCTCCCCTCTCCCATCCCCTACTCTCTAGATCTCTCACACACACTCCCATCCCCCCTCTCTCTCCCACCACCTACTCTCTCTCTCTCTCTCCCATCCCCTACTCTTACTCTCTCTCTCTCCCATTCCCAACTCTCTCATACTCTCTCCCATCCCCTAATCTCTCTCACACTCTCTCCCATCCTATACTCTCTCTCTCTCTACCACCCCCTACTCTCTCTCACACTCTCTCCCATCCTTTCACTCTGTCTCTCCCATCCCATACTCTCTCTACCACCCCCTACTCTCTCTCACACTCTCACACTCTCTCCCATCCCCTACTCTCTTTCTTTCACACACACACACACACACACTCTCTCTCTCTCTCCCATCCCCCCTCTCTCTTCTCTTCCATCCCTTACTCTCTTAACTTGTCACATACACTCCCATCTCCCTCTCTCTATCTCCATCTCCCTACTCTCTCTCACATTCTCTCCCATCCCCTACTCTCTCTCACACTCTCTCCCATCCCCTACTCTCACTCTCTCTCTCTCCCATCTCGTTCTCTCTCTTTTCCACCTCCTACTCTCTCTCACACTCTCTCCCATCCCATACTCTCTCTTACACACACTCCCATCCCCACTCTCTCTCTCTCTCTCCCTCTCCCACTCCCTCTCCCACCACCTAGTCTCTCTCTCTCTCTCTCTCTCTCTCTCTCTCTCTCTCTCTCTCCCCTCTCCCATCCCCTAAACTCTCTCTTTTATAGATACACACTCCCATCCCCCCCTCTCTCTCTCCTCTCCCATCCCCTACTCTCTAGATCTCTCACACACACTCCCATCTCCCCTCTCTCTCCTCCTCTTCCACTTGCTCTCCCACTACCTACTATCTCTCTCTCTCTCTCTCTCTCTCTCTCTCTCCCATCCCCTACTCACTCTCTCCCATCCCTTACTCTCTCTCACACTCTCTCCCATCCTTTCACTCTGTCTCTCCCATCTTGTACTCTCTCTATCACGCCCTACTCTCTCACTCTCTCCCATCCTTTTATGCTATCTCTCCCATCCTGTACTCTCTCTCTACCACCCCCTACTCTCTCTCTCTCTCTCACTCTCATCCTTTCATTCTGTCTCTCCCATCTTGAACTCTCTCTCTGCCATCCCCTATTCTCTCTCACACTCTCACACTCTCTCCCATCCCCTACTCTCTCACATTCACAAACATACACATACACACACACACACTCCCATCTCCCCTCTCTCTCTTCTCCCCCATTCCCTACTCTCTATATCTATCACACACACTCTCTCATCCCCCTCTCTCCCTCTCCATCTCCCTACTCTCTCTCACACTCTCTCCCATCCCTTACTCTTTCTCACACTCTCTCCCATCGCCTACTCTCTATCCTCCATCCCCTATCTCTCTCTCCCCTCTCCCATCCCCTACTCTCTAGATTTGTCATGCACACTCCCATCCCCCCTATCTCTCTCCCTCTCCCTCTTCCACTCCCTCTCCTACCGCCTACTATCTCTCTCTCTCTCTCTCTCTCTCTCCCTCTCTACTCTCTCTCCCATCCCTTACTCTCTCTCTCTCTCTCTCTCTCTCTCTCTCTCTCTCTCTCTCTCTCTCTCTCTCTCTCCTATCCCCTACTCTCTCTCACACTCTCCCATCCCCTACTCTCACTCTCTCTCTCCCATCTTGTATGATCTCTCTTTCCCACCACCTACTCTCTCTCTCACACTCTCACACTCTCTCCCATCCCCTACCATGTCTCTCTTACACACATTCCCATTCCCCCTCTCTCTCCCTCTCCCACTCCCTCTCCCACTTCCTACTCTCTCTCCCCCATCCCCTACTATCTCTCTCTCCTCTCCCATCCCCTACTCTCTCTCTCTCTCTCTCTCTCTCTTTCACAGACACACACACACACACACACACACACTCTCTCTCTCTCCCATCCCCTCTCTCTCTCCTCTCCCATCCCCTACTCTCTAGATTTGTCACACACACTTTCATCCCCCCTCTCTCTCCCTCTCCCACTCCCTCTTGCACTGCCTACTATCTCTCTCTCAATTACTCTCTCTCCCTCTCTACTTTCTCTCTTCCATCCCCTACTCTCACTCTCTCTCTTCCATCCCCTACTCTCTCTCTTTCTCACTCTCTCTCACTCTCTCTCATCCCCTTCTCTCTCTCTCTCTCTCTCTCTCTCTCTCCCGCCCCCCCCATCCCATATGAGCTCCCTCATCCACCCCCTACTCTCTCTCAAACTCTCACACTCTCTCCCATCCCCTACTCTTTCTCTCTTAGACACATTCCCATTCCTCCCCCTCTCTCTCTCACACTCCCTCTCCGAATGCCTACTCTCTCCCATCCCCTACTCTATCTCTCTTACACACTCCCATTCCCCGTCTCTCTCTCACCCACTCCCTCTCCCACCACCTACTATCTCTCTCTCTCTCTCTCTCTCTCTCTCTCTCTCTCTCTCTCTCTCTCTCTCCCTCTCTCTCTCTCTCTACTCTCTCTCTCCCATCCTCTACTCTTACTCTCTCTTTGCCACCCCTACTCTCTCTCTCTCTCACTCTCATGCTCTCTCCCATCCCTTATTCTCTCTCTTACACACACTTCCATCCCCCCCCTCTCTCTCCCTCTCCCATTGCCTACTCTCTTTCTCTCCCATCCCCTACTCTCTCTCTGTCTCTCTCCCCTCTCCCATTCCCTACTCTCTCTCTTTCACACACACACCCATCCCCCCTCTCTCCTCTCCCATCCCCTACTTTGTCTCTCACTAACTCTCCCTCTCCCTCTCCCTCTCCCACCACCTAGTTTGACTCTGACTTTGACTCTCACTCTCTCCCTCTCTACTCTCTCTGCTACCCCCTACTCTCTCTCACATTTTCACACTCTCTCCTATCCCCTACTCTCTCTCTCTCTCTCTGACACACATTTCCTTCCCCCCTCTCTCCCTCTCCCATCCCCTACTCTCTCTCTCTCCCCTCTCCCATTCCCTACTCTCTCTCTTTCACACACATGCACTCCCATCCTCCTCTCTCTTGCTCTCCCTCTCCCACTTAGTCTCCAACCACCTACTCTCTCTCTCTCCCCCATCCCATACTCTCAATCTCTCTCCCCATCCCCTACTCTCAATCTCTCTCCCCCACCTTGTACTCTCTCTCTGCCACCCCTACTCTCTCTCCCATCCCCTACTTTCAATCTCTCACCCCATCCTATGCTCTCTCTTTGCCACCCCTACTCTCTCTCACACTTCCTCTCCCTCCCATCTTGTACTCTCTTTTCCACCCTACTCTTTCTCACTTCCTCTCTCCCATCCCGTACTCTCTCTACCACCCCTACTCTTTCTCAGTTCCTCCCTTTCATCCCCTACTCTCTCCCCTCTCCCATCCACTACTCTCTCTCTCTCTCTCTCTCACACACACACACACACACACACACAACCACCCCCACTCTCTCTTTCTCTTGCTTTGCATCTCTTCTTCCTTCTCTATGCACTATTTAGGTCTCAATAGTGTGTGAGCACTATAGCACACATGCACTATTGAGATGAAAATTTAAATGCTTTAAATAGTACATGTGCACTATAGTGTGCACGTGTTATAGGGGAAACACACTATTCAAAGATTTCCATTAAAATCAAGCCTAAGGCTTGGTTTTGCCTTGGAGATCCAACCCAAAGGTTCGGAGTTTATAAACAGGTCTAAGACGTGTTTTTTTTTCAAACATACAAAAAATGATTAACTTTTCTTGTGTTCTCTCCTTCAAGATTCCTCGTGGTTGGGCATCAATAAGATTAGGTTACATGACATTGTAGGTCTCTGTGTTAGCTATATAACCAAATAATTTATTTTTAATTTGAACTATTTCAAGCCTTTCATCTATAATTTCTTTTGAATGTAAGTTCATTTTTTGTCAAAAACCACAATGTACCAATTGGGCTATAGATTTTATCTTGTTCATCAAATTTTGTAACAACTTAGTTTTTTAGAAACTAGGCTCCATTCTACACACTTAAAAAAAAAGCTTTGATTTTAGATTAGTTTTCAATTATTTCTAGGGGAAGCACACAGATATTTCACTTTTTTGGGATGTGTCTAGTTAAAAAATTCATTAAAAAAAACACATTATAAAATTACTTGAAAAATCTAGGATAAACTACATAGTGTTAAGTAACTTTTGACCAGAGCGATTAAAGAATTTCAAAAAAAAAAGTTAAAATTTTAGGGGGACCACACTTTGTACTATGTTATGTTTTTTGGGAATAAATAGTTCCAATTTTGGTGGTTCCCTTTTTTGAGGACCTAAAACTAAACCATTTTGAATAAAAAAGTAGTTTAGAAACTAGATTCAAAGGACTATAACTTTTTTTTTTTGTCATATCTTAAAATTTTGAGCATAACTATCTTCAAATTCTTGTTGAAGTTTAGAAATTGCTGATTTCAGGAAAAAGGTGTCCACTTATACCCCCCTTTTGGCACTACAACTTGGTGCACTTACCCACAAATATAATCAAATGAATTAAATTAACATCAAACAAATGTACCTCTATGAAGCTTGTATCATTCCTAGGCTTAGAGTACCTTGTGAATGTTGATGGTCTAGTAGAGAATATATGCACATGCATTATTTTTTTTGGTCAATTCTTCATATGATTACTTAATAAATATATGTATTAATTTAAATGATTAAATTGATATATACCTTTGGACTCGTCGATGGGATGAAAAATGGGGCTAGGGGATATCTACTAGGGCTAGCAACAATCTTACCCTAAATTTTGAACAATGTCAATACATGCTAATTAATTAGTCATTCACTATACATATGAAATGTCATTAAATTATTTTATTATAATTGTAATTTACCTGTGTGTCAATGCCAAATGTCTGACTTAGGAACTGATCAGTGACTAGCCCATCATCCATACTATCTCCAGCATGACTACAAAATGTGCATAAGGATCCACATGTGACCATGATGCATAGAAGGCTCCTCCTCAACTAATAGAATCATACAATGAATGAGGGTCTACGTCAAAGCTTTAATAGTCACTAGAGTGTTGGTCTCTACATGTTCCTTCACAACTAAAGTAATGATTACATGCTCACCTTGTGGCTTGACAATAGGCACCCTAACTATATTAGGGTCACAACGTGCCTCTGACCTCTCCAATGATGACCCCCACCTCTACCTTGAGATTCTAATATATAAAAATAATTGAGGATCTCCCCAAGGACAAATTCACAATACAATTTCTTTAAGAAATACATTGGAACCTCATGATTATTGCAGGGAGGGTCATCAAAGACCATCCACCATTGATCCCAAAAGTTATTTCTAATACCATCATGTATGGACCAATGGATGGGAAACCTCTTAGTTGTATGTTTAACAATTATTTGGTCACCAAGATTTTTAAACAATGCACAAATTCTACCTTTTTCTATTTATTTATTTTACAAATTGATATGATAATTTGTTTGCATAATATCTTCTTTTTTCATCCCTCTTAACATGCCAAATATCCAATTGACCACAAATAGAAGCTACATGGGTCATAGTGGTCTTGAGGGAGGATGCCAATTGTGCTCTCATCAAATTGGTTTGTCCACAAGATTTCAACCGACCAATGAGTGCTTCTAATTCATTTTTCCTATTTCCATTTCATTCATAATATTTTCTTGGGTGCTAGGAGGAGGCCTTCCAATTGGTGTAGGTTGCAAATTTTTTTGTTCTTTTTGTGGAGGGTTTTGATTTTCATCTTGTGGAGGATTTTGATTAGAATCTTGTGGAGGGTTTTTGTTTTGATTTTGTTGATTCGGTTGGGGAATTGGTGGTTGATTATTTACATTTCCTAATAAGAAGCCAATTGCAATCTAAATAAATAAACAAATTTAAAGCAAAATTGATAAAATCTACAAAACAATGTAAAAAATTAAAAAACAATGCAAAAACATATAAAAAAATACAAAAACAAGAGTATAAAACATAATACATGATCTCGATCTTGAACTTTGGCGACAAGGAGGTCTTTTGAGGAGGCGGGTGACAAAATTCTTCAACTTCTTCAATTGGCGTGCACGCTATTTGTGAGAAATAGAAAAACCAAATGCAATGGTAAAATGAGCCATGGGTTTGCAACCCATTTATAATTTTTTTTCCTTTTCAAAGTGCATACACACTTTGGTTTGCACTCCACAAGCCTATGGCTTGTGGAACCCAATCCAAAGAGTGTGCATGCTATAGCATGTATGCACTTTGCAAAATTTAAAAAACATTAGGTGTCATGTTTTTGGCACCACAACTTGGTGCACATACCCTTATTAGAACAATTTTTGTAGCAAGCCAAAATTTGTAGATGTTGATTAGATTGGATAGCTTATGGAGACATCATATCCAATAGATATCTAGAAATGGATGGAGTTGAGTAGCTCTTTAGATGACATAGATGGAACTAATTGTTTTCTTTTAGATTGCAAAGTTCTATTTCAATGCAACTTGCTTCAATAGATATTGGGACCACTACATTGCATAGATTTTTCACACCCATTGAATATGTAGAGAGGATTAAAAAATGACAAGGATTGTAGGAGGTTGATGAAATACATTATATAGGGACTTTGATAAATTCCACTAAATCTAAATGAAGTCATGGTACATGAATTAAAATAAAAAGAATGCTTTCAGTTAATGAAAAAAGACATGTAAACGACAATATTTGTGCAAAAGAACTTATCACTAAAGGCATAGCCCAAAAAACTAAAAAAGTTGAGAAATGATTATTTTTTCTATAAGACTTCAACTCAACATGTATGAGAAACACACTACAACCTAAATGATAATGAATGAAAAAATGAAGTCATAGTTTTTTCAACATAACTCCATTTGTTTTCCTTTGTCATTTCAGTGTCTAGATTGGTTCAGGGTCTTGTGTATTTGAAGGGAGAGAGCATGTCTTATGCACAAACATAATAGTCAAGAAAATAGAAGTTAAGAAAAAGTAACAATTAAGAGGAAAATTAAAAGAAAATAATTATCTAATTGTAGACCATAAAAAATAAGTGAGCGTCATCAACTTTAAAAATAGGTAGTATAAAAATGAAAAATTGCCAAAATTTGTGAGCTGACCATAGCAGTAGGAAAATTAATGTGTTTCTGTATTATGACATTCTCTCAAAATTTATATGTTTGATTTTATTGAAATATTAAGGTATGACCAATATAAAACTTTAAAGGGCGTACATTTATCCAATTTGAGTACCTAATTCAGGTCCCTTTGAGTTTTCAATGTCACACCAATAACAACACATCCATGGCAACTCATTAACAAAAACCCTAAAATGGCCACTCATTTATAAAATCCTTAAGATGTCCACTCATTTATAGAAACTTTAAGAAATGAATTTTTTTGAGACAAATGTAGAAACCTAAGGGTTCCCTTAAATTTTATTAAAACTATCCCTACTCTTACACTATGCTCAAAAATCCTACCATGAATGACTTCACACCAAGTATGTAGAAATTTCTAACTAATAAAAATTAGTCATTAGTTAATTATCATAGTTGAAGAAAATATGCCTAATTATATGTTAAAAAGAAAGTACTCTAGGAGGGATTACAAGGGCCAGAATGGTTAGTAAATTAGTGTTATTTCTTCAGCTAAATAAAAAGGTATATGCATATCAACAAGTTATTTATAGATAAAACTCTTAAAAGGCCTATTGTTCAAACACAAACATGGTAAATAGAACTCAAATAAAATAATGCCAAAATACAAAAGTTTTTTTTCTAACAGAATGCATGTAAGAGAATCCTTCAAAATATTTCCTAGAATCTATTCCAATTTAGCTGTACATTTTTTGATTTCATATAATTCTCACTCAATTTTGACAATTCATCATCAACTTGCCTCACCTTTGCCACCATGAGCTGAATTTTCCCTGCAAAAGCTGAATCAACAACAAAAATCTTGCCTACACCATGATACCCTACTCCCTATTCCAAGCATCTTGGTGGTGGATTTACTAATACAAGTGCACTATCTGGCAACCAAATGTACCTAATGATTTCATGGACAAGGATCCCCTAGAAAAAAACCACTCATTATCTCATTATATTTGATAATAGAAATCTCAACTCTTTGTGAATATCTTTTTGCATAATACCATTATTTTTCAAATGACATTACTAATTGATGCATAAAAAATAAAAGCCCAATTTAAGATAGTGTTCATTAATGGAAATATGTTTTGTTAAATAAAGGAGAATCATTGAGAAAATAAAAAAATAAAAAAGGTTCAAATGTACAACCTCAATAAAAAAATGAAAGAAATAACTTTTTGGAACATTTGCACAATTACTAATTTACACCAACTAGTGTTTTTTGACAAGCCCAAAAAAGATCCAATTGCATTTGGAAGCCCTACACCTCTCAACTTTGCATTCTTTCACATATTACTTACTTTACATAATTATGTATTGTAAATGAATTTTAGAATAATATCAATGGAGAGGATTCAAAAAGTAACTAAATGTTCCAAAGTAATTAAATAGATTATATTTAGATGGATAGTATAGAAAATTAAGTAGAACCTATGTTTTGTTTTCTCGAAGTAGGATGTGCATCTTAGAGAGCTAAGACTACACTTATTAATGAAATAATAGATAGAAATCTATCTCAACTCACTTTTTCTTAAATTTTCAATATTCACAAATTTTAAGATAAAAGTTAAAATGTTTCTTTAATTACCTTTAACTTTCATATTCATATTCAATCAAAAACATCAAACATTAATAGTATTCTAATAATCAATACACTAAATCAACATTTGATAAGTCTTACGTATAGAAATTAAAATATGTATAAAACTATAATAATTTTGATACACTAATACACTAAAACAACATTTGATAATTCTTACATATAACAATTAAAATAATTTTTTTTTTTTTCCTCTTAACAATATTTTTACTTTCAATCAACAAATCTACAAATTCTAACTTCACTAGTTCATCAATTTAAATGTCAAGACTCTTTAATATTACCATTTAATAATAAAAAGACCTTGAACCATCTATCAATTGCTTTCAAATATAAGTACCCCAGAATTTAATTCTCTCCTCCAAATAGTTTTTATCAATAAAATCACGTGTAGAATCCTCCAACCCTCTCTTGTGAAGATTGATATTTTTAACAAAGCAATGCATGTTACTATAATCTCCCACGTCTACTCCTCTATTCATCACTAATCCTTCTCTGGTTGCAAATACAAATTTTATTATTATTACCATGTGTTATTATTTGGCAATCCTTCATTATACATGAGTTGGATAATCTTCTTGTCCCTGCACATCTTTTCAACACTTTTTGTTGGTCAAAGATTATCATTTTTTTGGGTTGAATCCTCAATGATATGCTTTTCCAATACTGTCCCATTAAATGAAAGCATATTTCAGATCAGTGACACCCACAAAATAAAAGGAAAGCATAGGCCACTATGTGAAACCCACAAGATAAATAAAAATTCAATCCCCATCTCCAAATAGATAAATATGAATCAATTATTTGATGTCAACTTAACAACTTAAAGACTTGTTTCACAGAAAATGTCCTCAACTAGTTAGAGAATGAGCTAAGGACAAGTGCCCTCAATTTTATCCCTTCCTTAATAATGAAAATACTTTGGGATACCTAAAATAGAAAAATGCTTTTGAAATAAAAAGCAACCAAAATAGGGGGTCTTCCCATACAAGCAAAAAGTTGGTAACCAACACATTAATAGTAGAAACCACCAGCAAACAAAAAGCTAACTAAGCATCACAATCTTATGTTTGCAGCTAACCAGCATAAAATAAGAACAACTAAACTAAAATAACAGTCTATAGTAACTAACAAACTACGAAAGTTCATCAAAATGAATGTTGGCATAACAAGCCAACCCAAGTCTTAGTTATAGTTATATACCAACAAAACTAAAACTAGCAGTAAAACATAAAAAGTCTTGGAACCAAAGATCCCATAAAACTAAAAAACTCAATTTTGTTTTTTCTCCTTCCCCTTCGTAGCGAGCAGGATCCGGGCCTATTCATCAACAAGGAACTTGAAGAGCAGCTTATGGTCCTCCATATCCATACTAGTATCCTCCTTTTCCTGTGCTAGTAGCTGGAGGGTGGTGGCTTCGGTGTGGGTGACTTTGAGGGAAAATTTAGAGAAAGTAAAGAACCCTTCCTCCAAAACTTTAATCCTCTTATCCAATTTGAAAAATGTTGCAAAGATAATTGTTATATTAACATTTTTGAGGTGTCACATTATATTTTTATCAAAAAAATGAGCACAAATTTATTAGCCCTTTACTCTCTATTCTGATAACTTCAATTGCTATACTATGAGAGGATTCCAAAAAATATATTATGAAAATAAAAAAATTGCTCTAAACCATTCATGTACTAAAATGTTTAGCGAAAAGTAGTTGTATGGTACTATAAAAAGTAATAGACTTTAAAAAAATCACCGTCCATTAGGAAGAAGCTCAAGGATTACAAGCATTAGAATGCACAATTTGGCTATGATCACAACTTGGGTTTCCCATATCATCTTGGACCCTATAGAACTAATAGATATGACAACTACATTTAGATACCAAAAGATAGGTACAATTTAGAATTTTCAACTACAAAAGTTCCCATGGAAGGGATTCTTAATTAATTTTTTTTGTACGAAAGAGGCTTATAAAAGATATTTAGTGTTTTTAGTTGTAGTTGTAAACCCCCAATTCAAGCCATAAGTTTTATTAGAATAAATGGAAGGGTACAAATGGAAGCATTGTTAGATGTTTGTTCCCTATAATGCATCAGATGATAAATTCGATCGATCAAAAAAGTGGACTCCATGTGGTACATTGCAAAAAAACTATAAATAGAGTGTCATGATTTTTAGCCATCTTGCATCAATTTGGGGCACTTACAGTTGTTGATCTGAAAGTAATTTGATTTTGTCGAGAGGGGGTATGCCTTCAGCATAATGAGTATAAAATGATTAATATCATCTTAAAACTATGTAATAATAAGTTCTATTCATGATTGTTTTTATAAAAATATATAAAAATATTGCAAAACATTTTGTCCATTGCTGTATTTATTAAACTGGACAATATGGAAACTAAAAATAAATAAAAAATTGGAAACATTAAATAAGAAATACTTAAAATCTAAAATCTAAAATATGATTAAAATTAAATTAAATTTGTATTTATATTTAAAATATTAAATTAAACAAAAATTAAAGAGAATTAAACTCAAAACAAATTAATAATGTTAATTAATTTTTAAACTAGATCACTTAAAAATTGACAAATAGTTATGTGAGGCATTTCTAAGTCAAAACAAGATTATTTAGAGGTCGATTAGTCATTCTATGTGATGATTTGGGACAACTACTACTAGTGAAAGACATCCCAATGTATGCATCAACATCTCAATGGAGGAAATTATGGCACAGCTTCAACATAGTTATAATTTTAGAAAAAATACTTCATCAAAGTGGACAAGATGAGGTACATGCAAACTTTCAAAATCTCCTCTCAAGCTTTCAATATACAGAACCAAAAATTAGAGATTGACAACTCCTAATGATAAGATCAAGATTCCCACTAACCTCTAGGCATCAATATTTTTTCTTATCATCTACCCACCTATTCACCACAAATGAAATGGTATCATTACATAAACAATAAATGTTGGTTTCCTCTATAATTCCAGTTTCTCTCTTCATAGTAGAACAACTTAGGGATTCTACAGTATCAGATCCAGAAGATGAACAATTAGACACAAAGATACTCTTATGTAATGGGAAGGAACTAATGCTATCCTCCAATTCATGGGTCACAATGGGCCTTATTAATGGTGCACTTGGACAAGTACAAGGAATTATTTACAAAGATAATGAGAAGCCAGCACAACTCCCTTCTTTTTTTATCATTTGGTTCAAGAACTACATAGGCCCCATGAAACAAAAATGAGCCAAAGGATGTGCCAATAACATCATTGAGCTATGGAATTCATTGGAAAACACCTCTTAAAATGGCTTGGGAACTAACCATACACAAAGAAAAAGGCCTTGCTTTGTAGTGTTCCACAATTGAAACTGGCAATATCAACTGATAAGGGCTCACATTTGAATAGAAATCTCAAGAGTTAGAGAGCTCACTTGTCTGCAAATGTACCAAACTTTCACATTTGATAGATACACACGTATGCAAACTAATCCATTTGTTGCTCATAGAATAAAAGATAAGGCATGATTATTACACCTATCAAACAAAACACCAAATTCAGCCCGGTGAAAAAAAAAAGAAAGGCATGCAGAAACAAACAAATAGATTTTCCATACCAACGTTATACAAAATAACTATAAATTTTTCTTTCTATGTTACAATTGTAATGTGCATTTCAGATAATATGCACTTGCTTTCAACTTGTGCTTCCTCATTTTAGAGTTTTGCAACACACCATGCTGAGATCATTAAAAATATGTATTAATTTTCCCTATAATTTCAATAAAAATAATTCAAATATGTGCCAAAAAAACCAAATTCCAATAGAGTTACCATGATAATTCTATGATTCTTTTTATGCACATTTTCCTGAACACAAATTTTGTTGTACACTATTGTTGGAATTCTTTAGAATAACTAAGCAGGGTGGGGGGATGAAGTAGTTATCCAAGGTCTAGATGTACAAATAAAACTTTTTAGTGCTTAGTAGACCCATATCCATAAAACCTTAATCATGTATGCATCCATTAGCTCATACAATACTTTAACTTTGTAGGTTACTGCCTTAGGTCAAAATCACTTTGCAAAAATGTAAAACTAAAATACCATAAGAACATTCACACAATTTGACACAATGATTTTACATGGAAACCCAATTTGGGAAAAACCACCAGTATGTAATGAACCTTGCTGTATTCTGCAAATAATGTTAGTATTAGTAAAAGAGGTATGAAACTCAAATTAAAAACATAGGATTACAATATTAAACTACCCCTCAAACCCATCACTAATCCTTGAAGAGAATCCTTTCAAACTACTCAACCCTTGCTCAGTAATTTTCATAAAGGAGCATCTAACCTTAGGGATCCCTGATTATTCACTTGGTAATGATCCCTCCTTTACCAAGGACCTTTTTCATATGCATATGTTGAATTTTTACAATATATATATATATATTGCCTCCTGTATTTTCTCTCAAAAGAAACTTGTAGTCTCTCTCTAAAGAAACTACTCTAAAGAATCCTATAGTTTCTCTCTAAAGAAACTAAATTTTAATCATTGCACTCTGAATTCCTTTTAGATCATTTGTGAACTTTTCCAATTTCCTGAAACCCATGATTTCTCTCTTAGAAAACATCATTCCTTATTTTTGGTACCTTAATAGCAAAACTTTGCTCCTCTGGCACTGCTTGCAACTTAATATTAATATGTCTTTTGAGTTTGCCTGTAAAAATGTGAGTCTTTGTTCACTACCGTAATAATCACCTTATGTTTCCTTTCCATGCCAAGGATACTCCTATCTAGCTTTCTTATGAAATGAATAATACTTTCCCTCTCATTTTTCTCTGCTTTTGGAATTCTACAGTGTTGGGTCACACTTTCTTTGCAAGGTCTGTACATATACTTAACTACAATTGCTTCTCTCTAAAGTTTTCGTATGCCCTGTGAACTCTATACTTCTTTGATTTCATTGTTATCTCTACTTGCAATTTTGGTATTTTTCCTCTGATGCCTTCAACACCAGACAAAACTCCATAGAAATATACTATGGAAGAGTCATGCCTATTCAATCCGACCATAAGTAATGCCATTACAATAATTGGTTAATTAATACTAGGTTTGAATATATGTTTAAGACAATTACCATTCAATTTACGATCGTTATTATTATTATTATGATTTATGCTTATATGATAATGACCAATTTATTATTATTATATTTATTATTTAATTTATTATAATAATGATCATGCAGTTATTATTATTATTTATTTTAATTATTAATGCATTATTATATGTTATTAATATATAGAATGAGATTAGTTTAATTCTTCTTCATAATTACAAAAAAAAAAAAAAATTAATAAAGAGATTTCATGGTTTATTACACAGTAATATGCTACTAATTCTCACTCTTCTGAAGTAATTCCCTATGACACCATGTTGGGCTCATTAAAAATACCTATTAATTTTACCTATAATTTCAATAAAAAATAATGCAATTATGTGCCAAAATAACCAAATTCCAATAGCGTTAAATGATAATTCTATGATTCTTTTAATGCACATTTTCCCAAAATTTTGAACAAAATTTTTGTTGTACATTATTGTTGGAATTCTTTAGAATAACTTGGGGGGGGGGGGAGGTGTGAATTAGTTATCCAAGGTCTAGATGTACAAATAAAACTTTTTAGCACTTAGTAGACCTATATCCATAAAACTTTAATCAAGCATGCATCCATTAGCTCATTCAATACTTAAACATTGTAGGTTACTATCCTAGGTTATAATAACTTCAAAAAAATGCAAACATGAAATACCATAAGAACATTCAGAAAAATTGACAAAGTATATTATGTGGATATCCAATTTGGAAAAAACTACCAATAACATGCTACCAATTCTCACTCTTTTGAAGTGATGCCCTGTGAAAGGCCAATCCTGTTAAAGGTTCCAATACACATTGTGAAATGTGACCTGGTTAAAGGATGTCAATCACCCTATTAGGAGTTAGCCTTGTTAGTCGACTTTAGACCATTCCATTAGAATGTCACCTAGTTAAAGGATTTACAAATGACTATTAAGTCAACCTTAATCAAAAGGATTTTATCCATACTGATCTACAGTTATTAGAAAGTAACAGTAGGACTCGATCTGATAAAAACTTACAACTCACTTACAAATTATAGATCTCTATTTCAGTTCTCCATTTTTTTTAGCATTCATACTCTTTAGCTCTGATAGCCTATTCATTGTTCAAGCATTCATCTTGTTAAGCCTTCTCACTTTGTGTGGCAACTGTAGTCTCTTCTATTCGACCCCTTGATGAAGCAATACCCTAGACTCCTTATCTTCATCAAGTTCTCACACATAGAAAGCTTTGCTTTTGACTAGATATCTCTATAAATAGGGAATTTAGATCTTTTTCTCCTTAACCACAATCATCCATTTTAGGGTAAGGTAGGATTTAATGACTCTACCCACTTTTCCATTTGGTTTCTCTAGAACGTTCCTCTTCAATCTTCCTTGAATTTTCCTCTAAATAGTTTACCTTGAATTTTGTACCAATAGATGATCATAGTTATCTTCTACACACTTCGCACAATTCAAGAAATCAAATTACTCAACCTAGATTCATCAAATATTTGATTTAGCACTATTTGTTGTCACTTGACATTTATACTATTCTATTACTTAACCAACACTAGTTCACTTGGTAAATACTAAAGTTTTTTGATGCTCGACACCAGCTAAAATTTACTCAACATATACTAATATTCACTCGAATTGAATTATTTTTTTCTTTGCATGACACCTCTTTACTTTCACTCAGGTTCTATTGATTTCTACTCATCTTGCACTAACTACTTGGCAAGCCTTGGTAGACACTTTTCTTACTTGATCTTCTTCCATTCTTAATTTGAGTAATCTTTCATTTTAGAATTTAAGTAGATAAAAAATACACTATAGTATAAACCTCTTGCTTGGTCTTAGTGCTCCTTTTATACACCAAATAACTCAACCTTTCTTTAGGTTTTCTTGTTATAGCCTCTTTTCAAATCATCTTCATCAATCAACTAAATTATAGCTTTCAGACCAAAAAACAAATGTATCACTAGTAGGTAGAAGATTTAACATCATTGACAAAATAATGATTGTTCCATTATAGGTTATTCACTTCAAAATAATCTCTTTACAATAATGCCTCTCTTTAGCATTGATGGAAAACCAATACCAACAAAAGTACCAAAAAGAAATAATATCTTTGAAAATTTCTCCCTCTTTTAGTATATGCCTTCCTCTATATATGGTAATATGAGCTTTGTCAATATCCTTCACTGTATCTCTCTTATATCTCCCTTTATAGGTTATTTTATCTTTCTTTATCTCCTTCTTTCTAATATCTAGGTACTTATCTCCCTCTTTCTTATATCTCTCTCTTTGATAACAATACCAAAGACTTGTCATATTTTCATGCAGATATAATCAATTTAGGTTCTCCCTCTTTCACCGTGCATGTGACTATAAATCTTCTAATTCAAATCCTTCATTACTTTAGGTATCTCCTAAAGTAATATCCACTACATCAAGTTGTAAGATACAACATTCAACTTAGTTGATGCAGGGCACTACTCATGCTTCTTACATAGCTTTGAATAGAGGTATCAACCCTAGTTTACCTCTAAGATATTCATGTGTATCCTTTGGAAAATATTTTGTGAATACATCAACTATCTATTCTTTTGTATTCACATATTCCATGCTCACTTCTTTGTCTTGAAACAACTCTCTCAAGTAATTATACTTGATTGGTTGCAATGTGCTTAGTCTTTGTGTGCATCACAAGATTTTTTGGTATTTTTATAGCACTTGTATTATCACAATAAAGTACCATAGGTTTAGTGATTTCCTCCTTCATACATTTGAGTAGGTATTTGATCGATACCACATTTGTACAATTTACTCTAGCAACCCCATATTTAGCTTCAACAATAGATTGAGATATACAATTTTGTTTCTTACTAGTCTGGGTGACCAATCTCTTTCCTAAGAAAAATACTCCATCACTTATTTTCTTTCCATCATTAATGTTTCCAGCCCAATCAACATTTGTATAGGCTCTTAACTCAAATTTGTCATTTTTCTTATAGTATAGACCAAAGTCTTCTATTCCTTTTAGATATCTCATACTTCTCTTAACAACCATCAAATGGTACTCAGGATTTTTTTAAAAATGTTGCAACAACCCCAGTAGCTAATTCAATGTCAAATCTTCTATGTACTACATATTACAACTTACCAATCTTATACCTATAGAATGTTTGATTCACTTCAGTAGAATCATCCATCTTTTAAAGTTTATATCTTGTTGCCTTAGGTCTGCTAACTAGTTTTGAATCTTCTAAACCAAAAATTTTTAATATTTCCTTCACATACTTAGAATGAGTGATGCATATACCATATTTCATATGATATACTTGCAAACTATCAAAGAACTTGATCTCTCCAAACATAGACATCTCAAATTATTTCTTCATTTCATTTGCAAATAACTTACATAACACATTTTGACCTCCAAATATGATATCACCAACAAAATTTCAGCTAGTAAAAGACCTTTACCTCATTTTGTTTTCAAGTACAGATTTTTATTATCATCAATCTTCTCAAAACCAATATTCACAAGATAATTATGAAGCCTTTCATACCATGCTCTAGGGCTTTCTTTAAAACCATATAAATCTTTGTGTAGTCTACTTACCATGTTCATGTTTTTTGGATCAAAAAATCCTTCAAGCTATTCTATATAAACCTCTTCTTCTAGTACACCATTTAGAAATGTTAACTTCACATCCATTTGATAAACTTTGAAACCTTTCTATGTAGAATACGAAAGTAAAGTTCAAACTCCTTCCAATCTTGCAACTAGGGAAAATGTTTCTCCATAGTCAATTCCTTCTTCTTGTGCATACCCCTTGTAAACTAATATTTTCTTATTCCTTGTGACTTTACCATTTTCATCTAGCTTTTTTTTGTACACCCAATTGGTTCCAATCACATTCTTGTCTTCTTGTCTGGGCACTAGAGTCCACGTTTTGTTCTTTTCAATCTAATCAATCTCTTCTTTCATGACTTTGCTCCATTCTTCATTTTATAAGAAATATTTCATTGACTTAGGCTCATTCATTCTCAACAACCATATATCACTTCTCATCCTATTTCTTGTCATTGGTCTAGATTCTTTATCTCCAATAATTTTTTCAGTAGGGTGATGTCTTCTGACATACTTTGACAATCTTGTTTCTTTTCTTCTTTCTTCAATGGGCATGTTAACTTTAGAATCACTACGTCTCTATCAGGTAGATCAACATTCCTTTAATGTACATTTATTTTAGAATCAAAATCCACCTCAACTTCTATCTACAACTTGGCTCCTAAACACAACTAAATTCTTGAATGCAACTCGACATCTACTGCACATGACTCGATAGTCATTGAAACTTGACGTTTATTTACAACTTGGTTAACAACACCTTCATTAATAGGCATACCTTCATAAAAGTATATAAAGGATTTGTACTCTTTAGGTTCATTCATAGGTCCAACTTCATATACCTTTTGAATATTCATCAAACTTCACATTTTCACTTTCTACAACTTTGTAAGTGTTAGTATAAACACTTATAAGCTTTGCTTCTTATTGAATGTAGAAGGAATATACCTTCTTCACTTTTAGCATCTAATTTACCATTCTTGTTGTCTTTAAGAGTATAGCACTTGCTTTCAAATACCTTATAATAGTTTACATTAGCTGAGTATCCATACCATAGTTCAATAGGTGTTGAATGAGTACCTTTTTTGACTTTTACTTGGTTTAGGGTATAGACAACTATACTTACAACTTCTCTCCAGTATTTTAAAGTAAAATTCTTTTCCATTATGAGTTTTCTAGCATAGTTCATTATAGATCTACTCCTCCTTTCAGCAATCCCATTTTGTGGAGGGGTCCTAGGTGCATAAGTCCATGTCTTGATTATACTATTATTACATAATATCTCAAATTCATTTGATATGAATTCTAAACCTCTATTACATCTCAGATATTTCAAGATTTTTCATGTCTCTTATTGAATTATTTCTAAGAACTACTTATACATTTGGAAAGCATCAGATTTTTGTTTCAGAAACATAATTTTCATCATCCTAGAATAATAATCAACAAATGGGATAATGTACTTGTCACCTTTGTAACTCTGAACATCAATTGGTTTACACAAATTAGTATGAACTAATTCTAGAATTTATTTAAAAGCGTGATTCTTACTTTTAAATATAGATTTTATCATCTCACCTAACTGACATTGCTTACAAATCATATTGCTAGGTTTCTTTAGTTCAGAAAAACCTTTGGTTCTTTTCATATTACTGATACTGAGTAAGTTATCAAAGTTAACATGACATAACCTCTTGTTCCATATCCACCCATCATCAAATTATACAACTAGGAAAGTAGTATTGTTCATGTCAAGATAAAATAGATTACCTCCAGTCTAATCAACTTTTCCAGTTAGTTTCCCATCAATGTCATAGATATTTGGTTTCTCGTTCTCAAAATCAACTTTCCTATTGGAAATGATTGAAAAGATCATTGATTGAAGAATGATGGAATTGATAAAGAATGTTTTCAATAATTGTTTTTTCATTGATGTCAAACTTGCTATTTTCTAGAATGACAATTGTTTATATGATTCAAGTACTATCACCTAGTTGATTAACAAGGAGGAGTTAATCAATAAGAGGTAACTAGAGAACCTAGAGGAAAGGTTTAAGTTATGTTGTTGTAATGAAGTATAAGGATCAGCTAAGACATTGGTGAAATAGTGCATTGATAACATATTCTAAGATATAGAGGAAGGACACACTTAGATACATTAGAAATGTAACTTGTAACAAGGTTAATTGCAAAGCTCAACTAAGTTCATCAATGAGTGTTGAGCAAGCTAGTTCAAGCCAAGAAAATTTTCAATTGGAATCGAGCAAGTGAAAAATCTAGTGTGTGTCAAGTAAACTTTAGGTGTCGAGTAAAAGTCTTCAGGTGCTAAGTAAAGTTGAAGTGCCGAGCATCAGTAAAAATGTAATGGATGTTGAGAAAAATTGTTTAAGTGCTGAGCATCAGTAAAAATACAGTTGATGTTGAGTAACACAATATGTGTTGAGCACCAGTATTTCAATAGTGCCAAGTTGCTTCATTATTTGAAAAGTCAAGGATTTTCCAGATCAAAGATGATAAGGTTGTTATATTCAATTTTGTGAACTAGTTAGATGATAAGGATGATGAGATGGTGTCATAGAGTTTTATGCTTACTAATTTTAGGTGAATGCAAATGGAATTGTCATGAAGTTTCTAGAAGGAACAATTTGGAGGGAAAGCTACATCGATTTCTTTCCAAGCCAATTCAAGTAATAAGTGGGAAAAACTGAGTGGGAAATGAACTACAAGACTTCTTTATAAGGAGTTACAGGTTAGAGATCAAAAAGTAGAGGAAGTGTGTGATTAAGAGTATTTGCAAGATGTAGAGTGTTGAAAAAGTGTCAAGGTCAAGACACAGTGAGGAAGACCAGAGCACGGAGACTTTGATTCAATCAAGTGACTACAAGGAGATGACTGCATTGGAATAATGAGAAAAAGAATAAAGGAGACAAAACTTATAAGGGTGGACAAGCTGTTAGAACTACAAGGAAGGAAAGCCAAGCAAGGTTGAAGAGTTGAAGTATGATCTGAGATTTTTAAGGCTGCGTTGCAAGTTGTATTAGGTCAAAGCTTTCTAATACTCTTTAGAAATTGTATTAGATATTGAAAATCCTATACTGATAGGTTAGCTTAACAACTAGGTGGTAAAGCCTTTGAGAAGGTGATTGAGAGTCCTATGGAATTAGGTGGGCCTAATAGCCTTTGGTAAATCCTTTAATAGGCTGACATTCTAAGTTGAATGTTCTAAAGTCTTTTGACAAGGCACACTCCTAATAGGGTGTCAAAATCCTTTGACAAGGTCACATTTAATAGTGTGTTGTAGCCTTTAATAGAATAGGACTTTAACAAGGCATCACTTCAGAAGGGTGAGAAAGAAGGTAACATGTTACTGGTGGTTTTTCCAAATTGGGTTTCCACATAAATCTCTATGTTAGGTATTGATTCTATGTGTTTCATTTTTACATATTGATTTATAGTAATTTTCTAGGTTAAAGGTTAAAAGCTTGGATGAATGGTAGTGTGAATGGGCCTACTATAGATAAGTAAAAAGTTTGAATTGGACATATTAAACCTTGAATAATTGATTCCCCCCCCTCCCCCCCCCACCCCAAAGTTATTGTAAAGTATTCTAACAATTGGTATTAGAGCTAAGTGTTGATTTGATTTAAGGTACTATCAGTAGGAAGATCAAGATGTCCAAGCGAGATGTTCCCAAGATCAACAGAGACAACTTTGTAGCATGGAAAAGTTTGATGAAACTGCACCTTGGATCAATAGGTGACTATGTAAAATCCTCAATTATAGTAGATCATGTAGACCCTGTAGGACCCCTCTCTACATATGATTTTAGCAAAAAAGAAGGAGCACAATCAGGAAATGTTGGAGATTGCCTCTGCACTCAGCTATGCTGAATATGATGACATCAAAGGATGTGATACTGCATGCAAAATATGGATGGCCTTATCAACTATCTATGGAGGAGACTAGAATGTTAAAATAGGAAAAAGAGAAAGCCTCAGAGGAAAGTTTGATGACATGAAGATGGAAGAAGGAGAAAATATTGCTTATTATGGTGCAAGAATGAAAGAAGTGGTGAGTGCAATAAGAATTTTGGGTGGTGAACTGAAAGAGGAAATAGTTAGTAGAAAATAGTTAAGAACTCTACTCTCTATCTATGCTATAAGAGTCTTAGCCATCCAAGAGCTAAGGTGTGTACAAGGAAACACACTAACCTTTGAAGGAATAATTGGAAGAGTCACTGCATTTGAACTATCCAACTTTGACAACTACAAGCCAAACAACCTTGAATCTACTTTCAAGGCCAAGATGATATTAAAGGACACTGAGGAGGTGCAATCAAAGAAGAAGAATGGAAAAGAAAAATATGTATCAAGTGATAGTAGCACTGATGAAGATGATGTAGACCAATTGGATGCATTGCTAGCTAGAAGATTTCTTAGAGGAAAAGGAAAATTTAAAGGTAAGTTGCTCATTATTTGTTTTAATTGCAATGAAGTTGGTCATATTGCAACAAGGTGTAGACAAAAGAAGAACCACAAAGAAAGAAGCAAGTATAAGAACAAGAGAGAAGATAATAGAAGAGATTATAAAGACAAGGGAAAGAGGTGCTACATTGTTGAAGAAGATTCTAATGAGAATGATGATGAAGTAGTCTATGTGGCCATGAAGAATGGATCAAATGAAGATGAAGCAATAGTCCAGGTAACCTACATGAAAAAAAATGACAAGTCGATCATAGATAGTGGATGCTCTCTCCACATGACTGGAGACAAAAGTAAGTTCATTACCTTTCCTCAATATGATGACAATAGTGTTAGATTTGGTAATAATGCATCATGTCTAATCAAAGGAAAAGGTAGCATTAAAATTATAGAGAAGATATCATGTGATAATGCATACTATGTAGAAATCTTGAATTATAATATGCTAAGTGTATCATAGTTAGGCAACATAGGATGCAATGTACAGTTTGAAAATAGAACTACCAAGATCTATGATACCCATGGAAGCTTGATAGGAAAAGGTGACTAGACTATGAGTAATTTATTTTATCTAGATATGGAAGAAGTTTATTATCTTGTTTACAACTTGATGATGTGCGGTTATGGCATAAGAGGCTATGCCACGTAAACTTTCACAATCTAATCAGTATCAAAAAAATGAAGAAAGTTAGGGGATTACAAAAATTGAAGAAGCTTGACAATACAATGTGCAGATAATGTCAATTAGCGAAGTTGACAAAGTCTAACTTCAAAAGAAAGACCTATACTTCCAATGAATTATTAGAGTTAGTTCATATTGACTTGTGTGGTCCAATTGAAGTGCAAAGCTACAAAGGAGATAGATACATAATGCTATTTGTGGATGATTACTCAAGAATGATGACAATCATGTTCTTGAAAAAAAAGTCTGATGCATTTCAAATGTTCAAATGGTACTTGGCCAGAGTTGAAAAGGAGATAGGAAAAAGCTTGAAATGCCTAAGATCTGATAGAGGAGGTGAATTTACATCAAAATAATTTGACGTGTTTTGCAATGACAGAGGAATCAAAAGGCAGGCATTAGAGCCTAGGACTCCACCACAAAATGGTATAGCAAAAAGGAGAAACATATTAGTCATTGACTATGCCAAAACTTTGATGATGGAAAAGAATGTTGCACTCAAATACTAGAGAGAAGCCATAAGTACTATAGTCTACACCCTCAATAGAGTTCAAATCAAGAAAGGTACAGATGCAACATCTTTTGAGCTATGTTATGGACATTCACCTAATGTTAAACATTTTAAAGTATTTGGATGTAAGTGCTATATACTTAAAGAGTCTAGGAAAGGAAATTTTGAAGCCAAAAGTGATGAAGGCATATTTCTTAGTTATTCCACTAGAAGCAAAGCTTACAAGTGTTTGAATGTTAACACCAAAAAAGTTGTGGAAAGTGCAAATGTGAAATTTGATGAGCTTGCAAAAGTCCAAAATGATCAATGCACCAAGAAGATAGAAGAATACAAGTTGTTTGTATACTTATATGAAGGAATTCCTAACGAAGGTGATGCTACAAATCAAAATGGTAATTAGCAAAAAACTTCAGTATATGCCAAGTCACAACTAGTGAATGTTGAGTTGCATTTAGATGTCAAGCTGTAGAATGTAGAAAATGCACATTCTAATTCTGAGATTAGCACACATGAAAGAGAGAAAGAGTTAACTAATAGAAATGTGCATAGTGACTATGATGCTAAAAGGACTAACATGGAAACAAGGAAAAAACCAAGATCAACAAGTATGTGAGAAGACAACATCCTACAAAATAGATCATTGGAAACAAAGAGGTTAGACCAATTACAAGGAACAAACTTAGAAGTAAGACATGTCTTCTCAACAAAGTAGAACCCAGGATAGTGAGTGAAGCTCTATAAGATGGTGATTGGTACAATGCAATGAAAGAAGAGATAGAAAAAATTGAGAAGAACAAGACTTGGACCCTAGTTCCAAGACCAGCAGGCAAGAATGTGATTGGAACCAAGCGAGTGTTTAGAAATAGGTTAGATGAAAATGGTGACATCACAAGGAACAAGGCCAGATTAGTCTACAAAGGGCATGCACAAGAAGAAGGAATGGACTATGGGGAAATATTTTCCCTTGTTGCAAGAATGGAAGGATTAAGGACGTTACTTGCATATGCTACTTATAAAGGTTTCAAAGTCTACCAAATAGATGTAAAGTCTACATTTTTGAATGGTATACTAGAGGAAGAAGTCTACATAGAGAAACTAGAAGGATTTGTTGATAAAAATAAGAAAGATAAGGTTTGCAAATTGCATAAAGCTCTATATGGGTTGAAGCAAGCTCCCAGAGCTTGGTATGAGAGACTTCACAAATATTTGGTGAAATAGGCTTTGAAAGAATATATGACAACAAAAACATGTACATCAAATTAGAAGAAGGTAAGGACATCCTTATATCAGAAATCTTTTTGGATGATATAATTCTTGGAGGAGAAGAAATACTACACAAAGATTTTGTTGACAAGATGAAACATGAATTTGAGATGTCAATATTTGGAGAAATAAAGTTTTTTGTTGGATTACAAGTACATCAACTGAAACATGGTATATTTGTAACCAAATCTAAGTATATCAAAGATATACTCAAGGAATTTGGTCTAGAGGACTCCAAACCTATCACCACACCTATGGCAACAATACACAAGCTATCTAAGAATGATGAATCAATTGAAGTTAATCAAACAATGTATAGGTCCATGATTGGAAAGTTACAATATGTTGTACATAGTAGACTAGATATAGTATTAGTAGTTGGAATAGTGAAAATATTTTCTACTAATCCTAGAGAAAATCATCTCATGCCAGTGAAGAGGATAATGAGATATCTTAAAGGAATAGATGATTTTAGTTTGTACTAAAAGAAAAGTGATAAGTTTGAATTTAATGCCTACACTGATGCTAATTGGGGAGGAAACATTGATGACAAAAAAAGCACCAGTGGGGAGTGCTCTTCTTAGGAATGAGACTAGTCACCTGGACTAGCAAGAAACAAACTTGTACCTCATAGTCTACAATAGAAGCAGAATATGTGGTACTAGCCATTAATTGCACAAACATTGTATGGCTCAAACATTTATTAAAAGGAATGAAGGAGGAGATAACCAAGCCAGTGATATTGTATTGTGATAACACAAGTGCTATAAACACATCCAAGAATCCAATAATGCACACAAAAACCAAGCACATTGCAATCAAGTATCACTATGTTAGAGAGCTGGTAGACGATAAACAAGTGAAGATGGAATAAATTCACTCAAAGGAATAGATAGCTGATATCTTCACTAAACCACTACCTAAAGATGCTTATCAGTATTTTAGAGGTAAGATAGGGGTAAAGCCCTAACCCAAGTTGTTTAAGCAACAACAAAGTTTCCCTGTATCAGAAGGAGTTGAATTCTGAAATAATAGATGTTGATGTAGAGGATCTTAACAGGTAAAAAAATTCTAAATCAGTCACAAGCATGGTGGCTGAGGGAGAAAATTGGAGATGTAAAGTTCATATTAGCATATTCAAAGATGTTACATCTTTGGCATTGTTGTCGAAGAGGGAGATTTATGAGAAACAGATCAATAGTAGATCATAGGGAGATTATATGAGAAACTGATCAATAGTATTAGTAAAGGATCAGAGGGAGAAAAAGAAGAAATAGATTAGTCAAAGGTAGAAGAAGAAGATCAAATAGACAAAGAAGAAGAAAGGAAACAACAGTTAAGAGGGAGAAGTAGAATAGAGGAACCAAAATGTATTAGCTCAACAAAAGAGGGAGATATGATACAAAGTAGGAGATATGGAATGGATATGAAATGATAGCAAGTTTTCTTTTTGGCATACAAGCTTGATGGTAACTAAGTTGATTAGCATAACTAATTGACCAGTTTGGGTTGCCATCAATGCCAAAGGGGGAGATTGTTGGAAATGATTGAAAAGATCATTGATTGAAGAATGATGGAGTTGATAAAGAATGTTTTCAATCATTATTTTGTCATTGATGTCAAATTTTCTATTTTCTAGAGTGACAATTTTTTATATGATCCAAGTACTATCACTTAGTTGATTAACAAGGAGGAGTTAATCAATAAGAGGTAACTAGAGCACCTAGAGGAAAGGTTGAATTTATGTTGTTGTAATGAAGTATAAGGATCAGCTAAGACATTGGTGAAATAGTGCATTAATAACATATTCTAAGATAAAAAATATGGATGCACTTAGATACATTAGAAATGTAACTTGTAACAAGGTTAACTACAAAGCTTAACTAAGTTCATTAGTGAGTGCTGAGAAAGCTAGTTCAAGCTGAGAAAATTTTCAATTGGAACCGAGCAAGTAAAAAATCTAGTGTGTGCTAAGTAAAGTTTAGATGGCGAGTAAAAGTATTCAAGTGCTGAATAAAGTTCAAGTGTCGGGCATCAGTAAAAATGTAATGGATGGCAAGGAAAATTGTTCAGGTGCTGAGCATCAGTAAAAATGTAGTTGATGCCAAGTAACATAGTATGTGCCAAGAACCAATATTTCAATAGTGCCAAGTTGCTGCATTATTTGAAAAGTCAAGGATTTGCCAAATCAAAGATGATGAGGTTGTTACATTGAATTTTGTGAACTAGTTAGATTATAAGGATGGTGAGCTGGTGTCACAAAGTTTTATGCTAACTAATTTTAGGTAGATGCAAATGGATTTTTCATGAAGTTTCTAGAAGGAACAATTTGGATGGAAAACTACATCAATTTCTTTCCAAGCCAATTCAAGTAATGAGCATGAAGAATTGAGTAGGAAATGAACTACAAGACTTCTTTATAAGGAGTTGTAGGTTAGAGATCAAAAAGTAGAGGAAGTGTGTTTAAGAGTATCTGCAAGAGGCAGAGTGTTGAAAAAGTGTCAAGAGCAAGACATGGTGAGGAAGACTAGATCAAAGAGACTCTGGTTTGATCAAGTGACTACAAAGAGATGAATACATTGGCATAATGAGAAAAAGACTCAAGGAGAAAAAAATTGTAAGGGTGGGCAACCTATTGGAACTACAAGGAAGGAAAGCCAAGCAAGGTTGAAGAGATGAAGTGTGATTTGAGATCTATAAGGTTGAGTTGAAAGTTGTATCAGGTCAAAGCTTTCTAATACTCTCTAGCAATTGTATTAGATATTGAAAATCCTATACTAATAGGTTCGCTTAAAAACTAGGTGGTAAAGCCTTTGAGAAGGTGATTGAGAGTCCTATGGAATTAGGTGGGCCTAATAGCCTTTTTAAAATAATTTAATAAGGTGACATTCTAAGTTGAATGTTCTAAAGTCCTTTGACAAGGAACACTCCTAACAGGGTGTTAAAATCCTTTGACAGGGTCACATTTAATAGTGTGTTGTAGGCTTTAACAGGGCAGTCCTTTAATAGAGCATCACTTCAGAAGGGTGAGAAAGAAGGTAGCATGTTACTGGGGGTTTTCCCAAATTGGGTTTCCACATAAATCTCTATGTTATGTGTTGATTCTATGTGTTTCATTTTTACATATTGATTTATAGTAACTTTCTAGGATAAAGGTTAAAAGCTTGGATGAATAGTAGTGTGAATGGGCCTACTATAGATAAGTAAAAAGTTTGAATTGGACATATTGGACCTTGAATAATTGATTCACCCCCCCACCCCCTCTCATATATTCTAAAGAATTCTAACATTTACAATTTGAACTATTCATTTGTGACACACTCAACAAGTTAGAGCTAAGTCCTTCTACATAATAAGCATTGTCACACATCATTTTTTTTGTCAATTTGATTGATCCTTTACCTTTTATTAGATAGGGTGCATCATTACCAAATCTTACACTATTTTTATTGTAATAATTAAGGGTAACAAACTTACTTTTATCTCTAGTCATGTGATGTGAACACCCACTATCAAAAATGCATCTTTCACTCTTGTTCACATAAGATACTAGCACAGTTTCCTTATCCTCATTAGAATCATCCTTCATTGTAACATACACCACCTCATCATTATGGTCATTAGATTCATCTTTTTTTTCCTATTTATCAATTTAACAATACTTCTTTCCTTTATCTTTATAATATTTGATTTCCTCATCTCTCTTACTTCTGTATTTGTCTCCACTTCTATTATTCTTCTTCTCTGGGTATCTAGTAGAAATATGACCAACCTCATTACAAGTAAAGCACATGATAGGTAGCTTATCTTTGAATTTTCCTTTTCCTTTGTGAAATTTCCTTGCTAGTGATGTTTCAATATTTTGCACATCCTCCTCATCTATATCATTGTCACTAGAAACATATTTGAGCCTTTTCTTTTTGTCTTTAGGTTCCTTTAATGACTATTTAGCTTTGAAATTAGATTCAACATTTTCAATTTTGAAATTATAAAAATTAGAGAGTTTGAAGGAAATGAGCCTACCCATCAATCATTTAAGGGACATATTACTACCAGGAATACATCTTAGTTCTTGTATGGTAGAAACTCTAATAGCATAGATAGGAAATAGTGTTCTCGGTACTTTGTTGATTACAGTCTCATAGTCAATAATGTCATTAGCTTCTCTAATAGCATTCACAACATCTTTTATTCTAGTGCAATATTGAATAATGTTCTCACCTTCTTGCATTCTCATATCATCAAACTTACATCTAAGACTTTTAGTTTTGGATCTCAAAACATTTGTATCTCCTCCATAAATGTTTTGTTTAGAATTTGACATCTTCTTTACAGTGTCACAATCCTTGATGTCATACAACTTAGAGTAACTTACGAAAGAGGCCATCTCCAACATTTTTTGATTGTGTTCTTTTTTTTTTTCTCAGATCATCAACAGTTAGGGCTCTAATAGGATCAACATGCTTAGTGGTGATGGTAGATTGTGCATGGTCTCCAAGACCTCCTAGGTGTAGCTTGATCAAACTTTTCCATGTAGGGAAGTTCTCCTTGTTTAGCTTGGGTACCTCTCTTTTAGACATCTCTGATATTTTTCTTTTAGTACTTTCAAATTGATCCTCAAAAGCGCTATGGATCTAATACCAATTGTTGGAATTGCTTAGAATCACTAAAAGGGGTAGAAAATCAGTTATCCAAGGTCCATATTTACAAATAAAAAATTTCAATTCTTAGTAGACCCATATCTATAAAACCTTAATTATTCATGGATCCATTAGATCATACAATACTTAAACTTTATAGGTTACTATCCTAGGTTGAAATAACTTTATAGAAATGTAAACATGAAATACCATAAGAAAAATCACAAAATTTGACACAAGGATTTTACATGGAAACCTAATTTGGGAAAAACCATCGATAACATGTCAGGATAAAACCATAGAGAAAAATAATAATTACATGCAAATATATCCAATAATAGAAAATAATAGATCACACAGAAGAGAATGCTAAACACCAAGATTTAACATGTTTCACCAACCTTGGGCTACGTCCACCAAATAGCAAGTCCAATATTATTATGATCCAGTGATTACAACCTGATTACAATTTGTAATCCCTTACAGCTCAATACTGTCACAAGAAGCAATTTTCACATCACACCTTATGAAAAAATTGCTAACCTTATGCCCTTTTATACAAGTATTTTTCCACTTTAGGGTTCAAATTAGTTACAATATGTCGGCCATAAAATGCTAATAAAATAGTCCCAAATTTTTTTTTGTTGTGTTGCAATCAGCCCTACCGAGGAATTATGGAGTATGTACATTACTTCCTTGATCAATCACAATAATCTAACATAGCATGCTACTTATTCTTACTCTTCTGAAGTGATGCCCTATAGAAGGCCAACCTTGTTAAATGTTACAATACACATTTCTAAATGTGACATAGTTAAAGTATTTCACTCACCTTATTAGGAGTGAACCTTGTTAGGGGACTTTAGACCATTCCATTAGAATGTCACCTGGTTAAAGGATTTATAAATGACTGCTAGGTAAACCTTAATCCAAAGGATTATATCCACACTAGTACATTTATTAGAAAGTAACAATAGGTATTGATCTAATAAAAACTTACAACTCACTTGCAAATTATAGATCTTTGTTTTAGTCCTCCATTCTACTTGGCATTCATACTCTTCAGATATGATTTCTTGTTCACCTTTCAAGAATTCATCCTCTTAAGTGTTCTTGCTTTGTGTGTCAACAACAATATCTTTTGTTTGGCCACTAGACTAAGAAATACCCTAGACTCTTTGTCTTCCTAAGGTTCATGCACATGACAACTTTTACTTCTGACCAACTATCTCTATAAATAAAGAATTTATATATTTTTTCTCTTAACCACAATCATCTATTTTATGGTTAGGTAGGATTCAATGAATCTATCCACATTCCTATTTGGTTCATCTAGAAACATGATCTTCAATCATCCTTGAATTTTCCTCAAAATGGTTCATCTTGAATTCTATGTCACCAGCTCATCATAGTTATCTTCCACACACTTTACACAATTCAAGAAATCAAATTAGTTAGATTACATTTGTCAAATCTTTGATTTAACACTATTTTTTGTCACTCAATATCTATACTATTCTATTACTCATTCAACACTAGTTCACTTGACAAACACTAATGTTTATTGATGCTCAACACTAACTAAAATTTACTCAACATATAATAAAATTTTCTCGACTTGCACTATTTTTATTCTTTGCTTGACACCTCTTGATTCTCACTCAGCTTGTATTGATTTTTGTTCGTCTTACACTAAATGCTCAGCAAGGCTCGGTAGATATTTTCTTACTTAATCTTCTTCCAATCTTAACTTGAGTAATCTTTCATTTAAGAATTTAAGTAGATAAACAATAGACTATAGTATCAATGTCTTACTTGGTCTTAGTGCTCCTTTTATACACCAAAAAACTCAACCTTTCTCTAGGTTCTCTTGTTATCTCATTTTTTCAAATCCTCTTCATCAATTAGCTAAATGATAGCTTTTAGACCCCAAAACAATTGTCTCACCAGTAGGTAGCAAGTTTGACATCATTGAAAATATAATGATTGTTCCATTATAGGTTCTTCACTTTAAAACAATCTCTTTTCAACAATTATATCTATTCTTTACATCTCTCAAACATTTTCCCTAGTCTTTTATAGTATGGATTGAGAAAAAACAATGCATACATACTCAATTACATCATTATAAAAATATTGGCTACTCTACTTTGAACTGTTGACTCCATAGTAGTTTTGTTTTGCATAGTTCTTTAGTGTATGATGATTTAGGCAAGATCTCAATGTATTCATAAGTTGGGTATGTGTAGGAACATGGTCAACCAAACTATGACCTTAAGTGGCAATACAAAATCATAAAAAATAGGGTTATGTCAATTTGAAGTGCAAATTTCAAATTTTTATCAAATTTCTATAAAAAAAATGAAACAAGATAATATATAAGAAATTGAATGTAGTTTCTAAACTACTAGGCCTTGTCTAAATTAAGTAAAAATTGATTGGTCAAAATTTTTAATTTTAATGCAATAGTACAAAATTTTTAGGACAAAAATAAGAAGTAGACATATGTCTAACCACCTTAATCAAAATAAAATGATAATATTTTTTAATAATAGTATAGATATAAGAAGTGGACTCATGCTTGGATGTGACACATATTTTTGAGTAATTTTATTCTAAATAATTAATTAATTATGAATTGCCTACTATAGTATTTTCTGAATAAAGAACATCTTGTGTCTAACTACCTTACCTAATTCAAAACTCTATAATTTTTTTATTTTTTCCCTTATAGTAGAAGAAACATGGAATGTGATGCATCTTTTGGATTTTAAAAATGTTGTACTGTTTGAAAGTTATACTTGTTTTTAAAAAATGTTGCAGCATTTGAAAGTATAGTTATTTTTCAATCAGTGTGTCAATCAACACTTTATACATAACTCCATTAGAAAATAAGTAATAATTTCTCTCTAAACTTATAATTTGACAAACATTACATTAATGGAAAGCTAAGAACATTCTTAAGAAACCCTTTTCATTTCATTAGATTTTGGTTAAAAAAAGTCATCAGCTACATGTTTGAAGTAAAAAACATACAAGAACATGACAAAAACATGTTTTTGGGATTTTTTAAAGTTGACCATTTAGGGTTGCTATCCAAAGATATACTAGGCCTTGTAAAGATATTAATTTTTTTGTTTGGTATCAGGATGGGTGGGGAAAAAGTTGGAATAGATTTTGAAATGCTTTAAGACATTTCACAAATACATATTTTTTAGATCGCCACTTTTTGGGACACCATGATCCTGCACATTCTCAATTGTCTACTATTATTTATATAGTACACTATTCTATTACTATAGTAGGTGTTCCTTAAAAGAGTAGCAGTTCTAAATTTTTTCATTGGGCATGCTCTTTCACATTTACCAAACATGTACATATCTTAAAAGCTCATAATTTAATGTCATTTTTTTGGAAGAAACTATTTTTTTGGAAAATAACTAGACTTTAGGGTGTTAGATAATTTCATTATTGAGTTTTCAAATGACATAGAAGAGAACACATAACACTCATTTAGTTGAATTTCCAATCAATATACTAGGACACATATTTTTAAGGCTCCCAAATTTACACTCAATCTACTCTGTTCGCTCAATTTGTACATAATGGAAAAAAAATTTGACATCATCAAGCTTCCTTTCTTCACTTCCCCCCTCCATCTCATGGATTCTCCTATCTAACAACCAAGGATATTGCACCTTCTATTATTTTACCATGTGAAAATGGACTACAATGTCCCTCTCTTTCCTAGATGACCATAATATTCCAATATCTATACTATCAAACTCGGTAGGGAGATTTCTTCTAAAATACTCCTCACGACTATATATCTCCTATCCTCTAAGAGGAATCTATAATGAGATAAAACTCAACCTATTTTTGAGATGGAATTCAACCTATATTTGAGGCTCATATGAATTTCATGGGTAGGAAGCAAAGAACCTTACTTGGTGGTAAAGGCACAAGACAATTGGAGCTGGGACTCTGTATTAATATAGATTTAGCATTATTCCTAATGTTCATGAAAAGTAAAATTTCAACCTTCAATAGAGCTTGACATTTTTATTTATTATAGTGAGATGATTCAATGTAGTGGAGTCCTTTTTTGGAACAAGTTCCATATTGGTTATCTAGGTTTCAATACCCATGATGATAGTTTTACCCAGGTAAAAGTAGAAGAACTAAATTATTTCAAGCTATAGTCAATAATAAAAACCATAAATATTTTACTATTGCATATGGATCCTCAATACAAGTCATATTCTTAGTAATTGAGGAGCACAAAATAGTTATTTTGCAGCTAGTTCACAATGAACAATTTCCATTGTTTTGGAAAAAAACAAATATTTGCAGAGATTCTAGCTACTTTCATCCCATACTAGACTTCTAAATAAGCTACATAAGTATCTTGCTTGACAAATACATTTGTGTCAGGGACTATCTATGTTTCAACAATATAGAAGGTGCAAAATCTCCAAGAATAGCTGCATTTAACTTAAAACAAGGAACTTGGCATTGCCTTCTACAACTTCCATGGCCATTAAATTTCTTTATGATGCTCTCTTTCTAGCTTGACCTTACCACATAATATAATTGTTGTGTATTTGAGCACACTTATACACTTCCACCTCAAACACAATAGTTGCCTCCCTAAAAATTGCCTAATTTTCCCTATATTTGTAATAGTACCTAATACAAATTGTTGGCAGAATTTACACTTTCCAATAGAACTATCATGAAAAATATATAATGGAAGTGATGACTTACATATCGTGCAAGATTCTATCGTTCATTGTACGAAAAGTGATTATTACCTAAATATTTTATGAGTTGGCTCATTATTATGAAACTCAGATTAATATACCTTGTGTTTTTCAATTTTGTGCCTTAGTATATTTATGCGATAACTTATAACATATGTTGTGAAATGGTCGATTCACTTATGTGAAATTGGAATTTTAATTCTCTAATTTAGTTTAGATTTCCACTCTCTATTTGTGAGTGGATTTCATTGTTATTTTATAGGTTTCAATATGATTTGTGGTGTTCACATGGAAATTTGGGAATGTGTTAGCTAGTACTTACAATTTTGAGGTGACCTAAACTAGCTACATCTAGATGATTTTTCCTCCTACATACATCCAACACCTCTTTGCAATTTCTCTATTGCCAATTTTGATGCATGCCCAACAATATTATACATTATATCAAAAGAACTATTGTGGTTTCATGACTGGGAAAGTAGAAAGTCTTGTGCATTCATCAATGAATTCCTCTATACTTAGGATTCCATTTTTTTTTCATTGCCTCTCCCATACTTCTTATTTTTAGACATCATAAAACCAAGAAGATCGGCACCATAACTTCTTGTATTTAAGAATATAGCAATAAGCTATAGATTCTACATACTTCAAAATATGAATGAACCATCTTAAAGTACCCAAGAGTATAATTATCAATTATAAGTCATAACTTGAGTGATTAATATCTAAAATAAGAATACTCACACTCGATGTCTTAACTTCAAGAGATCCATAGGGAAGAAGGATTGATGATTTTCCTAGGTTGAGTCCATTTCTAAAATGTCAATTCCACAAGTCCCTATCCAACCAGTTGTCTTATAAGCAGATCCTTTGTGGGATATATATATATATATATATATATATATATATATATATATACACACACACACACACACACATAAAATTTAGTGGAAAAAATCTCCTTACAAATCTCAAGGTGGGAAACAACCAAGTTGGGTTGAGGCCCGAATTAGAAAAAAATTCCTGACCTAGTATATCACATAGAACATTTATTTAATCAATCAATGTTGTGAAGCTATGGATTTCCTATCATATGATTAAAGAAAACCAGATGTTTGAAGGCCTAACTAATGTGGAATTTGAACCGAAGTAGATATTTCTTGCATATGATTGTCTTCTTTATTATCAACTTGAAGATTGATTTATGTTGTGTGTCATAAATCTTTATCTAAAGAATTTTTTTTCCTCCAACCATTTGTAAAGGCCTATCTGAATTGGATTTTATGTTGTTTTAATTATCATCTTTAGTACTAGTGCAATATATGTCTATTTTTAAAAAAAAATTAAGAAAGGAAAATGTCCTGGTACAAATTATAGTCGATGCTCAATGAGGAACTTTGTACCAACAAGGACCAATTTTTATTTTCAACTTCTACAAACTACTTTTGGAGCTATAGATGAACACATTGGGCCTATAGATGAACATGTTTCTTGCAGATGAACAAATGCATCAAAATATTATGGACTTGTTTACATAAATTTATTTTGCATGCCCATTAGTTAATGACCATTACAAAGATTCTAAGCAATTATTCAGTTTGTGAATTGACAACTTGACACTCACTACATTGGATATATACAAAGAACATACCACAAAAGGATGAGATTAAAATATGTGATTCGGCTATTTTGTAAGTTTCATATATCTAAAGTTTATTTTATTATTCATGTTCAATGAGTTACCCTAACTATTGAGTACATTTCTGACGACAGTGGAAATCCATGTTAATGGCTCACCATCCTAAGTTGTGCAAATATGTTGCAAAGGAGGACAACTACATGGTTAGTGACTTCTTGGAACACATGATCTCCACAACATCCACTAACAAGAAATATATGTAGGAAAAATAACACAATTGACCCTAAGAAAAATGAGACTAATAACATACCAAAGACTGCCATTGAAGAATTTGAGTCACCTATACAAAGATCCATGCACATTAGAAATGGTAACCTATAAAACCTATAATCAACTAGAAACACACTATATACCAAGTGAGGCATGGTTCCAACCAACCTCAATACCATCAGGATTGGAATACATATCTCCTTTGGAATGAAAAAAACAAATGTGGTTGGAAAAGATGCTCCACATGCTCCAAACCAAAGTCATTAGTCTACATTAATTTCACTACCACAGTTGCATCCACCATCTATAATTTGAATTTAGATCAAAAACCCCATTGAAACAAAAAATTGGATGAAGATGGGGTCTACAAGGCAATTTCCTAGCATTTCTAGTAGAAGAACGATTGTTCATGTAACTATTTAGGACTAGACACCTACATAGACACATGGCAATTGTACATTCTACCCAACACAAGATCTTATAAAGAACATTGGGGTGTTGAACGTTGCACACTTGAGCATCTCTACTAGTTTGACATGATTGAATCCACATAACTCCATGATATAATCCTGTTACAATGACAAATTTCCCAACTTTTTCACAAACTAGGAAGACACTACCAAAGATTATGCAGTCCAAGGTTAGAGTTTCTTATCACATAGTTGCATTATATATATTCTCTATTGTAATTTAACACAAGCATTTTCATACATAATAGTTATGATATGTAAAAGGCTTGTTAAATGATATCACATATTTTCATTTTATATATATATATATATATATACATATATATACATATATATATATATATATATACATATATACATATATATATACATATACATATATATATACATACACACACACATATATATATATACATATATACATATATACATATACATACATATATATATATGTATATATATATGTATATATATGTGTGTATATGTATATATATATGTATATGTATATGTATATATATATGTATATATATATATATGTATATATATATATATATGTATATATATATATATATATATATGTATATATATATATATATGTATATATATATATATATGTATATATATATATATATATATATATATATATTCTTTGTTATAAATAAATATAAGCATTTTCCTACATAACAATTATGACACATTTTCATTCATAAAGGATACTTGCATCCAAACTATAGTCTATCTATAGATGATTCAAGATAGTTTTGATGGAAGATTGATTCATTAATTTGATCCATTCTCTTGCATTATAGGTTATCACTATTTACAATATGTTTTTTTACAAAAAGTATGTATAAGGAAGCCCTTGTTAGGATTTTAGGATATGATTTATCAGGCTTATCTTATTCATTAAAGACGTCTATACCAAGCCCCAACATTCCACGTGTCAATCAATTACAAGTTTATCTACTTTATCTTTGATTCAAGTGATTAATACTTTCAACTAGTTTTTCATCTCTATGTGCATGAAATTCAAACTAATTAAGGCACATTGATCAAATCCTTTGAGATTCTATGATTGTGGGGGTGAATGCACCAAGTTTTGGTGCCAAAAGGATGACACAAAACATTTTAATTCTTATATTTATGGGCTACTACCTACAACCCATCTCATTTTTTTCCCCCCTTTTGTTGGTTTCCTTCTCTGACCCAACAATGCGCACACATTTTGTAAGTGTTGTTTTTTCTCACTATCCTCATTAAAATGCCTCCTCATCACTAGAGGTCGCAATCATCAAGTATATCTTTTGCTCTTGTTTTTGCATTTTTTGTATCTTTTAGCATTATTTTGTATGTTTTTTTAAGTTTTTCTTCAAATTTGTTTATTTATTTAAACACAATTGGTTTCTTACTAGGAAATATGAATAACCAACCACAAAATCCCCTCCCTGATCAACAAAATCAAAATGAAAACCCTCTGCAAGATCAAAATGAAAACCCTCATGGGGAAGAGTAAGAACTTCTTAACCTCCATCGATTGAAAGACCTCCTCCTGGCACCCAAGACAATATAATGAATGAAATAGAAAGAGGGGAAAATAAATTAGAAGAAATCACTAGTAGGTTGAAAGTTTGTAGAGAAACTAATCCTAAGAAAGCACAATTGGCATCCTCCCTTGAGTCCATTATGAGCCATATAGCTTCTATTACTAGTCAGTTAGATATTTGGAGTGTTAAGAGAGAAGAACAAAGAAGATATTATGAAAAAAAATTATCCTATGAAGATGCAAGAAAAAGGACATAATAAAAGGTAGCATATGTGTATTATTTAAAAAGCTAGGAGAACAAGATACATTTAAACATACAACTAAAAGGTTCCCCATCCACTAGTGCATACATGATGATATTAGAAATAACTTTTGGGATAGATGGTGGATGGTGTTTGTTGCCCCACCTTGCAATAATCATAAGGTTCCAATATAATTCTTAAAGAAATTGTATTGTAAATTTTTCCTTGGGAAGATCTCCAATTATTTTGACATGTGACATTCTCAGGGTAGAGGTGGGGGGTCATTATTTGAGAGGTCAAGGGCACATCATGACCCTAATGTAGTTAGGGTATGTATTGTTTAAACACGGGGTGATAATGACATTATTCTTTTAGTCATGAAGGAACATGTAGAAGCCAATACTCTAGGGACTACTAATGCTTTGACATAGACCCTCATTCATTATGTCAATCCATTAGCTTAGGAGGATCCTTCTTTGCACCATGGTCAAATGTGCATGTCATGTGGATCCTTATGCACTTTTTACAGTCATGTTAGAGATACTACAGATGATGGGCTAGTCATTAATGATTTCCTAAGTGACACATTTGACATTAACACACTTATAAAATTATAATTATATTAAACTAATTTGATCACATTTTGTATGTATAGTGAATGACTAATTAATTAGCATGTCTTGACATTGTTCAAAATTTAGGGTAAGCATGTTGATGACCCTAGTACAGATTCTCCAACCTCATTTTACATCTCATTGAGAGTTATGTATCAATTTAATCATTTAAATTAATACATATATTTATTAAGTAATCATATGAAGCATTGACCATTTTTTTTAATCCATGTGCAATAGTTCTCTGCTGAACCATCGACATTCACAAGGGACTCTGAGCTTAATTAAGATACAAGCTCATAGAGGTACATTTGTTTCATGGTAATTTAATTCATTTGACTATATTATATTCTATAAAAATATGTAAATTTTATTATATGATTTTTAGTTGTTGAAATTGAAGAATTCTCCTCATCTTTACTAGTCCGTTGATGATGGAGTTGCTGCCATGATGGATAGTCTAGAGCCATTTACCAAGGTATGAAAGAGTTTTCATAGTTTTAGTTGTTATTTATAATAGTTAGTATTGAAATTTTAAATGATATTTATAAATAGGATGAAGAGATTATATTGATTAAATTGTTGTAGGGCCTTGTTACTCCTAATCATCCACAAGCCTTTGAGGTAGATGTACAGAGTGACTATTTGATGACAGTAAGAAAATAATTAATTTTGTGTGTACATATAGTTGATTTCAATATATTATAATTATTGATTCATATATACTTTGTTTGTATTATCTCTAGTTAGAGAGGAGTCTAAACAAGAGGATGAGTGAGTTTGTGAGGAAGACCCCATCATCCTCATCATCTCCCTCTAGGAAACAATTGAAGACCTCTAGGGATTTTTTTTCCTTCCCCTAGTTGAAAGGAGAAGATATATCAATGGAAACATGTATAGGCATTAGTGGACATATATCTTGGATTTTATGCTAATGGACATATTCGACATACATTTGATGTACATTTTATATTTGATGTATACATATATTTGATGCATGATGTTATTAGACTTACAACTTTGATGCATCAGTTTGTTCATGTATGACATTATTATTTATTATAATATATATCTTGTTTTTCTTGTTTCCATTTTAAGTATTTCATGTATTTCATTTTAATGTAATTTGCATCCAAAATAAGGGTAGGAATAACTATAATAAGCTTTGATAGTATCTTTTGACATGTATATAAAGCTATGATATTAATTTTTATTTAAATTATATAAGTTCTGAGTAATTTTTATTATGAGTAGCTTAGTTGGAGTTTTTTTGGGGATAAGAACAATGAAACTTGAATTATTATTGGTATACAATTACCATTTGAGTTTGACTCTTGAGTTGGCTGCATTAGGTAAATGTCTAAGCTTGAATCTTAGTGTCATAATAAACATTTCAAGAGTTTATATATGCTTTATCTTCAAAACATGAGAAGACTTTAAATAAAGTTTTTAATTTATTCATGGAATTTGATATCAACATTGCTTGTTTATCCATCTCTTTGAGAGCTTCATTCAAGGAAACACATTATATATGCGCTTCTTATAATTCCTATAGCTATAGTTGTTGAATTTTTTCATGGATATCTTTTTTCTGTCATTATACTGGTAGGTATGTACAGGATTATGGTGTGCCAAAAAGTGGCGATCTGAAAAATATGTAGTTCTAAAATGCCTGAAAGAATTTCAAACTATATTCCAACTTTTTTTCCACCCACCCTAATACTAAATGAAAACAATTACTATCTTTATAAGTTCTACTATATCTTTTGATACCAACCCTATATGGTCAACTTTAAAAACATCCAAAAAATGTGTTTTTGGCCTATTTTTATATGATTTTTACTTCAAACATGTAGCTGACGACTTTTTTTTCACCAAAATTTGATGAAATAAAAAGGGTTTCTTAATAATGTTCTTATCTTTTCATAAATGTAAGGTTTGTCAAATTATGAGTTTAGTAAGTAACTATTACTTATTTTTTAATAGATTTATGTATAAAGTGTTAACTGACACACTGCTTGAAAAACAACTATAACTTTCAAATGGTACAATATTTTTGAAATCCAAAAGATGCATCACATTCTATGTTTCTTCCACTATAAGAAAAAAAATTTTAAAAAAATTTGCAGATTTTGGAATTAGTTAAGGTGGACAAAACAAGAGTTTTTTATTCCAAAAATACTAAAGTCAAAAATTAATTATTAATTATTTACCTAGAATAAATATACCCAAAAATATGTGTCACATCTAGGCACGAGTCTACTACTTATATCTAGAATATTATTTTAAAAATATTATCATTTGATTTTGATTAAGGTGGTCAAACATATGTCTACTTCTTATTTTTGTTCTAAATTTTTTGTAAAATTTGATTAAAAATCAAAATTTTGACCAATCAATTTTTATTTTTTTAGATAAGTCCTAGTAGTTTAGAAACTAGATTCAATTTCCTAGAGATTCTTTTTTCTAAAATTTTTGATATAAAGTTAATAACAAGTAGAAAATTGCACGTCAAGTTGACATAACCCTAATATTTTAATTTTTTATTGCCACTTAAGAGCATAGTTTGGTTGACCATGATCCTGCACATACCTTGGTGCAGGGCACCTAAAAACACTCTCTTTGATCTTTTTTGTGATGTTTTTTCTTTGAGGCTTGTTGTGACTCTAGCCATGTCAAGGTGGTGTGTTGGTGTGCTTAGATCAAGATGGTTTGACTAAGCCTTGCTTAGGTATGTGCAAGCTAATAAACACTAGGGGGGACACTAGGTGGTCAAAGTGGGTCAAAGTCTATAGAAGTCATCGGTAAGTGGAATATGACCCAACTAGGTCCTAAATAGTGATTTTTCAACTTATTCAAGTGTTTGGAACTCATAAAATGTAATGTTGGTTAATTAGGATCCGAAATGCCAAAAGTTGGTAAATTGTTAAGAAGTTGCTCAAATGGGTCAAGGGGAGGCATATTAGTTACCAGGGGGCCACATTATGTCTAACCACCTGCAGTGAACCTATTTGGTTCTATTCAAAATGGTTTCAAGGGTGTAGGATTCAAAAATGCAAAAAATTGCAATGTGGTTAGCAACTTTTAAAAGTTGCTTCACAAAATTTTGTGCAAATTTTTAGTTGAGATGTGGAAGGAAGGAAAGATGGTTGGTTTAATTGAATGAATGCCTTGGGAGGTCTGATAAGACTTGGTAGAAGACAAATCTACTAGTTGGATGTTGGAAGAGTTCATTCTTGAATTTGAATACAAACATTTTGTTACATTTCCTTTATCAATTTTTAGATTTTGCAAAGCAAGTTTGAGATAATGGATAGAACGTTGAAGTTTTAACTTAGATTAAGTTAATTCATATTTATAAAATACTTTTTTATTCATTAAAATTTTATTTATGTGTTCAACTTCTTGTATCTTTTTAATTTTTCCAAGTATTGACACACAATATTTAGTGACTCTTAGGGTTAATTCAGTTAGGTGTGCCTGAGAATGTTTGAATGATCAACAAGGTGATATGAGATTGGGACTAGGGTTTAAATAGCCACTCATAGCTAACAAAGTACACAATTTGGTCCCATGATGAATAGTTAGAGAGATTCACCAATTAATGACTTTGCACTAGCTAACACTATAAGTTTCAGCATCACTAGAGATGGGGCTGCAAAATCAAAATGAAATCCAATCTCCAAAAAATGAGAGACATTATTTGAAGTGTCAACAATATTATCCTTTGCCATCCAAAATTACATCCATATCTCACACAAGCTCTGAGATATGCCCTATCAAAGATCGATTCCCTATGGCATATAGTACCTCTTCGGGTAAACTCTGATCGACATGCTTGAGAATGTTCTAATGGTCAACAAAACAAAACAAGATTGGAACTAGGGTTTACCTAGACACTCAGAGATAACAAATCAAATAGTTTGATCGTGTGATGAATGGTTAAAGAGATTCACCAGTTGGGTATTTGCAGGATCATGGTCAACGAAATTATGGTATTAAGTGGCAATAAAAATTAGAAAATCAGGGTTATGTCATCTTGATGTGCAATTTTCTACTTGTTATTAACTTTATATTAAAAAGTTGAGAGAAAAGAATCTCTAGAAAATTGAATCTAGTTTCTAAACTACTAAGACTTAAATCTCAAAATAATAAAAATTGATTGGCCAAAATTTTAATTTTTAATGCAATATTACAAAAAAATTAGAACAAAAATAAGGAGTAGGCATATGTCTAACCACCTTAATCAAAATCAATTGATAATATTTTTTAATAATATTCTAGACATAAGTAGTAGACTCATGCCTAGATGTGACACATATTTTTGGGTATTTTTATTGATAATTAATTTTTGACTTTAGCATTTTTGAAATAAAAAATCTCTTGTGTCTGACCACCTTAACTAATTTAAAACTCTACAAAATTCATTTTTCATTTTTTTCCTTATAGAAGAAGAAACATAGAATGTGATGCATCTTTTGGATTTAAAAAATTCTGTACCATTTGAATGTTATAGTTTTTTTTCACGTAGTGTGTCAGTTAACACTTTATACGTAACTCCATTAGAAAATAAGTAATAATTACTTACTAAACTCATAATTTGACAAACTTTACATTTATGGAAAGATAAGAACATTCTTAGGAAACTCTTTTTATTTCATCAAATTTTGGTGAAAAAAGTTGTTAGCTACATGTTTGGAGTAAAAATCACATAAAATAGGCCAAAAACACAATTTTAGGATGTTTTTAAAGTTGACCATATAGGTTTGGTATCAAAAGATATAGTAGACCTTATAAAGATATTAATTGTTTTCATTTAGTATCAGGGTGGGTGGGAAAAAAGTTGGAATATATTTTGAAATGGTTTGAGATATCTCAGAATTATAGATTTTTTAGATCACCACTTTTTGGCACACCATGATCTTGCACATACCCAGTTGGTGACTTTGTACTAGCCAACACTACAAGTTTCAACATCACCTAAGATGGGGCTGCAAAATCAAAATGGAATCCAATCTCCAAAAAGAGATAGAGGTTATTGTAAGTGTTGATAAAATGATCATGTAGCACCTAGAATTGCATCCACACCTCACATGATGTCTGAGATATGCCCCACAAAAGATTGCTACCTTTTGCAATTCTGTGACTCTCACAATTAATTTTGTTCAGTGTGCCCAAGAATGTTTGAGTGGTCAATGGGATAAGATGATCTTGGGATTAGGGTTTACCCAACCACTTAGAGATAAAAAAGAAGACATTTTGATACCCATGATGAATAATGAGAGATTCACTAGTTGGCAACTTTTTACTGGCCAAAACTTCAAGTTTTAGCATCACCCAAGATTGGGTCACAAAATCAAAATGGAATCCAATCTTAAAAAAGAGAGAGAATTTATGATGGGTGTTGACAACATGATCCTATAGCACCCAAAATTGCATCCATATCTTGCACAAGCTCTAAGATATTCCTTGTCAAAGATCATTGGCCTATGGAATTTAGTGATTCTTAGGGTCAATTTCATTTGGTGTGCCCAAGAATGTTGAATTTCCAATAGGATGGGACAAGCCTGCAACTAGAGTTTACCTAGCTACTTGAAGCTAATGGAGTAGACAATTTGATCCCACTACAAATAGTGAGAGACATTCACTAGTTGGCGACATTGTACAAGCCAACATTACAAGTTTTAGCATAACCAGAGATGGGGCAAAAAAATAAAAATGGAATCTTATCTCCAAAAAAAAGAGAGATTTTATTTTAGGTACCAAAAACATGACCTTATATCACCTAGAATTGCATACATATCTCATTCAAGCTTTGAGGTATGCCCCCTCAAAGATTGCTACCCTATGGCATTTAGTGACTCTTAGGGTCAATTATGTTTGATGTACCCAAGAACATTTGAGTGGTCAATGGGATAGGACAAGCTTGGGAATAGCATTTACCTAGCCACTCAGAGCTAATATAGTAGACAGTTTGATTCCATGATGAACGATTGAAAAGATTTACAAGTTGGGGAGTTTGTATTGGCCAACACTACAAGTTTCAGCATCACCCAAGATGGGGCCACAAAATCAAAATGAAATCCAATCTCCAAAAAGATAGAGAGGCTGTTGTAGGTGTTGAAAACATGATCTTGTAGTACCCATAATTACATCCATACTTCACACAAGCTTCGAGATATGCCCCATCAAAGATCATTGCCCTATGACATTTAGTGACTCTCAAAGTCAATTATGTTTAGCATGCAAAAAAAAAAAAGAGTAGTTAATAAGATGGGACAAGCTTGGGAATAGGGTTTACATAGCCACTCAGAGCTAACAGACTAGATAGTTTGATCTCATGATAAATGGTAAGAGAGATTTACTAGTTGACAACTTTGTACTAGCCAAAACTACAGTTTCAACATCACCTAAAATGAGGCCACAAAATCAAAATAGAATCCAATCTCTAAAATGTGAGAGAGGTTATTGTTGGTGTCAACAAAAAATCTTGTAGCACTTAAAATTGAATCTATATCTCATATGAGCTCTGAGATATGGCCCGTCAAAGATCATTGCCCTATGACATTTAGTGACTCTTAGGGTCAATTTTGTTTAGCGTGCCTAAAAAAGTTTTAGTGGTCAATAGGATGTGATGAGATTGAACTAGGGTTTATCTAGCTATTAGGAGCTAACAAAGAAGACAATTTGATCCCACGATGAATGGTGAGAGATATGAGCAAGATATATATGCCTAGGCCACTTTGTGCAAGATATGATCAAAAGTTGCTAGTCAGGAAAAATTGGGCCTTTTCAAGATTTTGGTCAAGATAGCCTAGGATTAGGTGTTTTTAGTTGTTTTTGAATAAATTGGAACCTTTTCCAAGTCGTAGATGTGAAATCTAGTGAACTTTGCGAGAGTTGCACTTTTTGTGCAAAATTGAAAAGTTGTAAAAGTTGTTAAAAATGCCACTTGGTTGGAATGGAGTTATAACTATTCATGTAATAGTTTTAACCATTGAAATAGGCCTAGGATGGATAATTACCTCATTTTTGAGGTCTAAAGGGGCATATTGTACAGATTGGGAGAAATTGCAATAAAACTCCATTTTGAGCAACTTTGTGCATATTCTCTTGATTGCATTGGTTTCTTAGCATCGTAATGGTGTTTTGAATTTTTTGGCATGATATTTAATCCATTTTTGGTGCATTTAGACAAGTAGGAATCCATTTTTCAAAAAATGTTGATTGCAAGCAACTTGTCATCAATTTTTACAAGTTTTGGGCACTTATGGAGCAACTGGTCATTCCATGGATGTAGGAATATGATTCCCATGGAATGAACCTATATTACTATATAAATAATCCTTCTAACAAGTTTTGGACAAGATTTTTCATGGTTGGAGGCCACTAATGGAGTTTAGCTCTTTGTAGGTGCATGAAATGCATGCCTAAGGAGAAGCAATAGGATATCTATCCATTACAGAGGGGTATTTTATGGTAGATTATGTTTACATATGTCTTGGAGATGGTTAATCAACCTTCAATTGATTGAAGTTGGCTTGGGAAGTCATACATTGAGAAAACCCTAGGTTTGAGGGTTTGTAAGAGACTAATTTGGGGGTTTCTTAAATGTTGAGGTTGGAGTATCAAATTGACCTAAGATTTCTTTGATTGGGTCCATTTGAGGATATCATTAATAGATTCTTGAGTATTGGATGTGTTCTCTCTTGAATTAACAACTTTTCAATAGTCTGGTGATAGGAACAAATTCATCTAGGGGAAACTAATTCCCATCTATAACATACCTATCCAAACATTAGAGCCAACTATAAGGCTATACTCTCCTTCTTCTACTTCAGGTTCTACAAGACCTTGGATAGATGGACCTTAGATTCTTTATATTATACTAGTATTAAAACATACAACATAATCTAGACAAATAAAATAAATCCCTTATTTCTCCTATACGTTGTTATAATTCTTTAGAATAACTAAGAGGGGATGTGAATCAGTTATTCAGGGTCTAATGTACCAATAAATTTTTTTCACTTATCTTAGTTAACCCATTAAACATTCATATATGTGCATGCATCCAAGCTTATTACTAAAACTTGTAGGTTACTATTAAGTCAGCATGCAACAATAAAAATATGAAACATAAAGATTCATCTACACACTTGACATAGCGATTTAACTTGGAAACCCAATTTGGAAAAAACCACTAATAACATGCTACTCCTTTTTCACTTTTCTAAACTAATGCCTTGTGATAGGCCAACCCTGTTAAAGGTTACAACACACACTATTAAATGTGATCGAGTTAAGGGATTTCAATCACCCTATTAGAAGTGAGCCTAGTTAAAGGACTTTAGGCCATTCACTTGGAATGCCAACCTATTAAAGGATTTTCTAATGATTGTTAAGTCAACCTTACTCTAAAAGATTTTATCCTAATTGATATAATTATTAGAGAGTAACAATATTGCTTTGATCTAATACAACTTATCTTGTAGATTTCATATTACAATTCAGTCCTCAATCTTGCTTAGATTTCATTCTTTTCAGCTCTAACAAATTGTTCATCCTTCAAGCATATATCTCCTTAAGCCTTATTTCTTGATACACCAATGCAATCCCTTCTGTGGTTACTTGATGAAGCTGATTCTTTGTCTCTCTATCTTTGTTCTTCCTTGGTCTTCTCTAACCTTCTCAATATATCCCCTTTGATCACCACACTAATTTTTCTTCATGACCATACATTCCTTAAATAGGGAATTAGAATACTTTTCTGCTTTTTTCTCCATCATCCATTTTAGAGTTTGGGTGGATTAGGTAGGATGCAATGTATCTAACCCATATCTCGCCTCTTCTGGAAACTTCTCCTAGAATCCATTTGAATTCACCTAGAAGTGGTTTACCTTATATTCTGTACTACCAACTCATCATTCTTATCTTCCACCTGTACACTCGAAAGTGTCCCACTCTAAACCCTTCTATCCAAACGATTCCATGAGTTTGGAATGCTTGAATGCCGGCTTAGAGCTCCCTATCCACGGAGTGCAAGAGAGTGTATTTCAAGTTCAAGAGCTCTCAGATGAGCCTTAGAGATACTCTTCTTGCTAGTAAACCATGCAATGGGAGGTTCCAAAGACAAGATGCAAGAATGCAAATGTCCCAAGGAGTTCCTCAAGGAGGCAATGCAAATGAAGATTAAGCTAGAATGAGAATGTCAAATGCAGCTATTCTAAGCATGGATGAGAGTGTTACAAAACCATTATTAAGCTATGTGAGATTAAGCTACATGTAAAAATGAAAGCTAAGCTAAGCTAGAATGCCATGGATGAGAGAATGTAGACAAGGAAGAGAAGTTCTCCACAAAGCTCCAAAGAAAACCTGTTAGAAAACCTGCAGCATAACAATGTTCAAAAGATGGATTGATTGAGGGGGAAAGCTCTCTCCCTTTTAAAGATGTATGGATGGTGGAGATCAAGATGAAGATGGTGGATGATCAACGGTTGAATTCAAAAATAGGAGTGATCCATGTGCACACACAAATCAACCAATAGAATATAAGTTGACTTGTCATATAAGACAAAAGTCACAAAGCCTTTTCTTTTAATTGCAAAATAGAAAAAGGACTTTATGTGTGCACTTTAAGTGGTTTAGAAGAATGGGGTCTTTTATTTAATTAAAAGGGGACATGTTCTTTTAATCAAATAATGAACTTAGGATAGCATAGTCAAACTATAGGTTATAATCAAATAAATTGATTATTAGCAATTTGGTCTAGGTAAATGATTAAATTAATTTAGCCAAAATGCTGAGAAGGGGGCTAATAGTCTAGATGACCATTTTTAGGTGATTACATTTGCCCCTCTTTGACTAATGCGTGATCGATCTGGGAACACATTATGTCAAAGAAAATCGAAGCCAAGTAGGCGATGATAGATATAGATGTCTAATTCCGAAGAGTGAAATGCAAAAATAGATAGCAAGTCCTGAATGCACAACCTGATAGCAGTAGTACTGAACACTAGGAAGAGATGATGTTAGAATTCAAGAAGAATACTAACACTTAGAAAAGCAGATAGAGTGAGAGCAAGTGAGAAGATCAAACAAATGCTCCTAAGCAGTGATAGAGTATTTTTGCCCCCTCGGGATCGAAATTGAAATGAGGTAAGGGGATGCAAAAACTGGCTAGAAATGAGAAAATTAGAATATAGCAATGTCCAAGATGACAGATAGATGATTAGAACCCAAGAATGACTATATAAAAAAACTGATAAAATGCCCCAGTTTGACTAGAGTTGACCTTGAAGGATATAACATAAAAATTAGGTCAAAACGAGTAGAAAGGTGATTTTAGACATGAAATAGTGAATTGAAGTAGATATGAAGTATGGAAATGATGAAGACATGAAGAAATGAAGATGCCCCAGTGATGATTCAGAGATTAGACCTCAAAAGGTCAGCTAACTGCTCAGAAGAAAGTAGAATTTTAAAAGACAATTTTGACCATCAAGATGAACTCGAATTTGGATTTCGATCCCGAAAATGAATCCAGGATGTTGAAATTATTTAAGAGGTCAAAACTTTAGATAATGTGATGACAAGATAGAAAAGAGATGAAGCGAAAGATTAAGAAGGTGAAAAGACATGAACAAGAAGAAAGTAAAGAAATATATGAAAGGAGTTAGCTGATATGTCCACAAAAAGATGAAGAGAGAGCTCTCCCCATATGCAAGAATGCAAGACTAAGCTAGAAAATGAACCTAAAATGCAAGCTAATATGCAAAGTGGTTTACCAGCAAGAAGCGCATAACATTTAGACTCTTAATTTCATCATTGAGCATTTATTAGGGACATATGAGATCATACAACCATCACTAGTATAACTATGAGGATATGAATATGATCGATATTAGATAGGTATGTGGAAATCCAATCTAAGCATCAGAGACATGTAAGTCAAGATAACTACACGATTAGATTCCCTAAGTTTAATTTAGCAAGATTACACTTGTATCAAGGCATAAGCGCCAGGATAAACCCTGAGTGCGGTCTTGCAAAACAATCAAGGATGATACATTTATAAGTCAAAGTGTTGAATAGGACAAGCATGAATGCTTACAACACTATAGACAAACAAAAGTATACCCACAAGCAGAAATCAAGAAAATATGTCCCATGCCCCCAGTCTTCTAGTCAATGACATCCTTGAAAGACTATTAGGGAGGGAATACATGGCAAAGAAATCATCATAGACAGCACACAAAGTAGATAAATGTCAGCATAGCTCAGTCATTTAAGTGTTAAAGTGCGTGTGTGTAAGTCACTTGGCCATTTCTTCCAGACTTGATTCTGATAGTGAGATATCGTGACATCGGAGACCGTAGGTAAACTATCTGTAAAGTGTTAAAAAACACTTGATGTCAAAGTGGGGGAAGTGTTGAGAAACACTATTTTGTGAGTTGTCAAAGAAACCCTAATCCACAAGAATACCTCAATAGGCTAAGTAGCTATGCCCCCAAGATGAGGACAAGAAACAATTCCAAGCCAGGAAATGTGTAGCGAAGTGGATGATTGAGACTGATAGACATAGGTGCGAGGGTTTCAAGTAGTGCCTGTTTCTAGGTTTTCACCACTTTGACAGATTTTTTCAGGACTTTTTTTCAATTTTTTGAATTTTTGTATTTTTTTTTTTTTTTTACATCAAAGCACCTATTGCTAGGTTTTCACTAAGATGATCATTTTTTTAGGACATTTTCTGATTTTTAAGATTTTTTCAGCATCATATATGATTTTTTAGATTTTTTTAGAAGGTTTTAGAGATTACTAGTTCTCGAGCAAGATCACATCATTTTCTCATAATGTCTAGCAAGGTATAGGACATGATGGAGAAACAAGCCAGTGGATAAGCAAAGATGGATGAAAAAGGAGCATGAAGCAAGTAAAAGTGATCCTCAAGGACTGACTCCTCAAGAGTACCCAAGCTAGGGAAAGAGGTGAAATAGTCATATGAAGCATGTTTTGGATAAGCAATGGAAGAAATGAGCAAGATAGCATGTAGGATAAGCAATGAAGCCAACAAGTGAGATAGCATGAAGTGTGTAGTCCAAAAGAGTAGCCATGTCAAAAGACCTATGAGAACCATGTTTCATTTATTATGATCAAGACCAAGGGGTCAACTAGATAGTATAGCAATGGGATAGAGCAATAAGAATAAAGCTCAAGATAGAGGCTATGAGGGAATGAGAAAGCACAATAGAAAATCTGGTGGATAAGATTGTCAATATGCAAAGATAGTTCAACATTGTCAAGATCAAAGAGAGAAGAGGGGATAGATGGATGATGGAAGAATTACGCATGATGCCTGTTTGCCAGGTTTTCATCATGGTACTTATCCAAGGTGCCACAAGAAGTAGTTTTCAGCATAAGATGCATTTATTTCTCTTTAATTTTGCTACCAAGGTGCCACAAGAAGTAGTTTTCACCAAGGCACATTTTCTTTTTCTTTTTCTTTTTTCTTTTTTTTTGAATTTTTAGAAAGAGCTCAAGCTTTGTCAATTTAGATAGTACTCTTATAGGAAAGATAAGCCATGATAAGACAAGACCATAGAAAGGTATGCTCAAAGATGTTGATAGGGTGATGAAAGAGAAATGGTAGTAGGAAGAGTATATGGAGGATAAGAGTTCATGTATAGAAAGTAGGTGTAAGCTTTAGAGGATTTCATATGGGTAGCTGAAATATTGGACAAGATCAACATTGACACACACCTTGAAGGGTATTGGAACAATGGAGGAATCATGGATGAAATAGCTTGAGATTTAGATGTATGAGGTGGTAGAAAAGATTTGGAAAAAAGTGGAGTGGAAGGCTTTGGAATATTTTTAGAAAGATTTTTGGAAGATGGAATGGAAGCCTTTGGAAGCTTGAATGTCAACTTTGAAGTATTTTCAATATTCAAGTCTTTTAAAAGAGACTTGGGAATCCATATAGCTTTAGATTTTTCTTTGGAGACTTCAAAACACATTTCTTCAATAATGGGTTTAGGAACCCATATTTTCTTTGATTTAGCTTTTTTAATAGTAGACCTTTGTAGTCTCTTTTGTGTTTTCTCCTTCTTAGCATTCACATGTTGATTAGATGGGACATAGTGATCTTTCTTTTTCAATGGATTCTTATGTTTATTCTCACTTCCAAAGGACTTGGAATTTGTGGATGAATAAGGCTGATATGACTGGTTTAGATGGATAGATGGGTGAAAAGTCATCAAGGATGAGTGTCTTTGTTGATCTTGAGGTATGATGGGAGAGCTAGGGAATGAGCTATGAGTGAAAGTAGGAGATGAAGGAACATAAGGTCCCAATATAGATGGAAGGTTTGAATGCTTTAGCTTAGATGGATAGGGACCAAGGATAGATTTAGAAGATGCAAAGGGATAGTGGGAAGGGATATCAACATCTTTAGAGTGAGCAACATGGTCAAAGCCATCAATAGACTCATGAGTACCTTTGATAGGAACAACATTTTTAATACGAGCACTTGAAGCTTGAGCACAATTTTGAAGTGGATATGGAGAAGTAGAACATGAGGGGACACTTTGATCTTGACAAGTAGCTTTGGATAGCATATGAAGAGAACTTTTCTCATAATTTTCAGTAAGCTCAAGGGAGATAATGGAAGTTGTGTCTTTATCATACGTAGGAGGTGGATAAGATATAGAATATGGAGGGGAAAAATCTTGAAAGAGATGAAAGGGTGCTTGATCTTGATCTTTCTTAACATTTATAGCTTTTTCTTTTTGAGAGTCCTTTTGACATGAAGCCACTTTCAAGGACAAGGGAGAATGAAGAGTGAATGGAGTAATGCTTGGATTAGGCATAGTAATGCATGAAGGTTGAGGATGTTTACGATTAGTAGCATGGAAAAGGTTTGCAACCAAGTGAAGGTTAGCTTGAGTTTCTTTTAGAGGTAGCCCTTGAGGATACACGTAGTGAATGTGGAAAGCATTAGGTTCCTTTTTTGATAGAGGCATGTTGGAAAGCTTTGAAGTGTTGGGAGATGCACGAGTGTTGGAAGAAGTGGAAGATGTAATGGAGCCACTACTAGACATAGGTTCATCAATGTAATCTTGCTCAAGAGAAGTATCCTTAGCACATGAGTCACTAGAGGTTCCAATAATTCCATTATCCATAAGATCTTGGATTTTATGTTTTAGCTCAATGCAATCTAAAGTAGCATGGTCATTAGATTGATGATAGGCACAATAGGTATCCAAGAACGGGTTTCCATATGAGCTAGACTTTGGTAACATGATGATCTTATTGCTAAGAAGTTTTTGCAAAGTGTCATCACAAGAATCTTCCAAGGGAGCAAAAGTTCTATTAGAAGTATGTCTAGGATCTTCTTGTTGTTTCTCAAGTGAATATAATGCATTCACTTCTTCATCATTTTCTTTGTCAAAGATAGGTTCATCATGAAATTTTAGCATAGGCTCAAAGGAGGTATCACTTGCTTGTCCTCTAAAGAGGTCTTTAGATCTAGAAAATGAAGACATTTGATGTCTTGAAGTAGAGCATGTAGACCTAGAAGAAGAGGATGACCTCAAAGAAGGTGACTCACATGCATGTAAAGACCTTAAGGAAGATTCATGTAATGATGCAATCTTCTCCTCTAACCTTTTCTCAAGTTTAGACTTCATTTCTATCATGCGCTTAGAGAGATGAAGATAAGAAAGATCATTTGTCTCTTCTAGTTCTTTGTATTGTGCATATAGATCTTGAAACTCTTTAGTGACATGGAGGATATCATGATCATCTAGATTTGGTTGAGGTTTTCTAGCACAAGGTTTAGATCCCATAGTTTTAGATGCAAAGCCAAGCATAAAAGAGCCTAGAAGATAACTTGATGTTGAAACTATAGGAGGTAGAGTGTTCACTTGCCAAGTAGTAGAGAGAGATTAAAGCGACTTGTCAAACAATATGTCCAAGAAAATTACGACATGAATGACTCAAGTCAATAGCTAGGCAAGATGCCCAAATAGCCAAATAGATAGAGCAAGTAGGGTGACAAGTGAACAACTCTCCAACCCAAGAGTGTAGTCAAGAAATCAAGGTAACCATTTTAGCAAAAGGATAACTAGCAAGCATTCATAGACCATGAAGATAGAAAGACCAAGAGAACCAAGACCAAAGAGTCACTTTAAGCATGTTCAAGAACTAGAGACATAGAAAATCAAAATCAAATGATGCGACTCCCCTTAACAAGCAACACAAGAAAATTTTTGCATTTTATGTTTTGACTTGGTTGACAAAGTTTGACAATAGTTGATAGCATAGCAAGTTTGATATTCAAAAGCAATTTCTTTCCAAGAAAGATAGTGACACATGGAGTATTATTCAAACAATCAAGCAAGGGACAAAGCAACCTTGCATGATACAAGCATATGTGATGTCTTAAAAAAAATCCCTAGAACTATCGTCATGTGTATGTTCAAAAGATTTTCACTAGTATACCACATTTGAGAACACATCAAGCAATATCTACCTAAAGGACATGGTTCATTACTCAACAACTTGGCCCACGCTTGATGCTCCTTTGCCTCACACCAAGTGGTTGCCCACAAGAGATATTGGCTTTGTCATAGAAATGCCATAAGCATAACCAAGGGAACACATATGGTGAGTGTAAATCTTGGGGTGATCCGGGTAGTCCACTAGGATCAATCCTTGCACCAAGAAGTTGAGCGGCTAAAAAAAAGGTAGTTACTAACTTAGAGTTTTTAGATCAGGCTTCCGTTCATAGTGTTCCTCTTGCTCCCAATTACGGGACACCTCACCTTGCGATGAGTAACCGATCTCGCGATCACAAGAGTACCTTAAGCATTCTTGCCTAGTGATCTCCCTATGGTCGAAATCCCATAAGCGATCACACTAGACGAAGATAAACACTACGTCTACCAAGGTTTTGTGTCCTTGATAGCCTTGAGTTTATAGTGGGTTGGAAGAGCCAGGTAATCGGCTTGTTCCCACTTGGGTCGTTCCTCTCAGGTTGTCCGAGAGCAGGCCCTCTAAAGGATTCTAACTACACAAAGTGGATCAAATTTTGGAAGTCAAGATTTCTGGTTCACCACAAGGGTGAAGAGCATACTCTCCTATTCCAATCATTTTCTCCCAAACACACCAAGAAGATTCAGTTACCCCTTGCTTTTGAAACCAAATGGCAAGTCAAGATTTCTGATTCACCACAAGGGTGAAGAGCATACTCTCCTATTACCAAAAGACTCCAATCACAAGTTTTATGTGCCTATGAAAAATGAACAATTATTCAATGCCACACATGAAAACAAAAAAGCAATAAATTTGGGTTTTTATGCTTTGGGCAGCCCTGCAAACAATCGTTAGTAGCCCTTGTGCATTTGAAGCTTTGACATGCGTTCTTTTTATGCAATGTTTCAATTTTTTTCACAAGGATGGCAACCTGAAATCACAACTTGTTAGCAACAAAAGTTAGTGTGAAATAACATAAAAATTTGCAATAAAAAGTGGTGAGTTGCTTCAAAAATCTAATTTATCCTCCAACCAAGTACATGCAAAGAAAGTGCAAGTTAATCACAAATGCTTTCATTTTTACTCTTCGGTTTTGACCTAGTCAACAAGATTGGACTTTTTTGCTATGATTTCGTATCCAAAAATGAAAATGAAAAAAAGGGACCCCTGTTAAAAATTAGAGAGCTTTCCAAAAATGCAAGAAATTTTAAAAAATCTCTTCATTTGCTCCCTAGAGATTGATTTTGTCAAAATAGGCCAAATTTATCAAATCGAATTTTTTATCCTTAATACAATCTCAAAATTCAAAACACAAAGAAATAACCCCAATTAGAATTCAAAAAAATTTCTGAAAATGTAAGTTTTTCCAAAAAATGTGCTGATTTGCGATCAAAAACGGCTTTTTATGAAAAATAAAGAAAAAATCATAACTTCCAAAAATCACGTCAAAATGCTCTGAAAATTGGACTGAGACATTTTGAGCATATACCCAACTTGCAAACAAAATTTCAGAACCAAAATCTAAGCGGTTTAAAAGATATGATCAAATCTTTAAACCAACTAAGTTTTTGGCCTTCAAACCAATTTACTTATGGGTTGGCCTTAAAACCAAAGTGATAATTCTACAAAAGCATTTGATTAGATCCAATATGCTGCTGCAAAAAAACCAGAGATAAAAAATGAAAGCAAATGGAGCTAGAACTTGATTCAAGCCCCACGGTGGGCGCCAAAAATGTACACTCGAAAGTGTCCCACTCTAAACCCTTCTATCCAAACGATTCCATGAGTTTGGAATGCTTGAATGCCGGCTTAGAGCTCCCTATCCACGGAGTGCAAGAGAGTGTATTTCAAGTTCAAGAGCTCTCAGATGAGCCTTAGAGATACTCTTCTTGCTAGTAAACCATGCAATGGGAGGTTCCAAAGACAAGATGCAAGAATGCAAATGTCCCAAGGAGTTCCTCAAGGAGGCAATGCAAATGAAGATTAAGCTAGAATGAGAATGTCAAATGCAGCTATTCTAAGCATGGATGAGAGTGTTACAAAACCATTATTAAGCTATGTGAGATTAAGCTACATGTAAAAATGAAAGCTAAGCTAAGCTAGAATGCCATGGATGAGAGAATGTAGACAAGGAAGAGAAGTTCTCCACAAAGCTCCAAAGAAAACCTGTTAGAAAACCTGCAGCATAACAATGTTCAAAAGATGGATTGATTGAGGGGGAAAGCTCTCTCCCTTTTAAAGATGTATGGATGGTGGAGATCAAGATGAAGATGGTGGATGATCAACGGTTGAATTCAAAAATAGGAGTGATCCATGTGCACACACAAATCAACCAATAGAATATAAGTTGACTTGTCATATAAGACAAAAGTCACAAAACCTTTTCTTTTAATTGCAAAATAGAAAAAGGACTTTATGTGTGCACTTTAAGTGGTTTAGAAGAATGGGGTCTTTTATTTAATTAAAAGGGGACATGTTCTTTTAATCAAATAATGAACTTAGGATAGCATAGTCAAACTATAGGTTATAATCAAATAAATTGATTATTAGCAATTTGGTCTAGGTAAATGATTAAATTAATTTAGCCAAAATGCTGAGAAGGGGGCTAATAGTCTAGATGACCATTTTTAGGTGATTACACCACCTTATTCACAAACTTCAAGAAAACAAACTTGTTGGCTCAGATTTGGAGAATCTTTGACTTTTCTAATAATGCAATAGCTTGAGATTATTGATCTTCTAATGCTCAGTACATACTATGTTTCTCGACATCAAATGTGAGTTCACTCGACATCAACTAAATATTACTAATTCTTGGCACCTATTGTGTTTTCTCGGCATCAATTATTTTACTCAACACACATTAGAATTTTCTTTTACTCAGATCCAACTAGTTTTTTGCTCAGTTTGAACTAATTTTTCTTGGCACCTACTATCAACTCAGTTAAGCTTTGCAGATAGTCTTTGAGTAACTTGTTCTTCTAAAGTTTCTAAGCGTAGCCAACCTTTGTAACCTCAAGTAGATTATATATACATCATTTCACCATTGTTTTAAATGATCCCTATAGTTCATTACATAACCATAACTCAACCTTTCCTTTAGGTGCTATTGTTACATATTATTGATTAAATCCTCTTCATCAATTAACTAAGTGATAGTACTTGAATCTTATAAGAAATCATCTTACCATCAAATAATAGGTCTGACATTAGTGACAAACAATGATTGAAACACATTTTCTACTTCAACAATCTTCGATTTCAATAATCTCTTTTAGCAATGATCTTTTCAAATAGATCTTAACATACTCATGTAATAACAAAGATATGTAGTAGCAAATTGCAAAAGAACCTACAAAATTCACAAACTGAGTGAGGGCATCCTTTCAATCCCTAAATAGAAAGGGAAATGGGTAATTGATTTGAGTTTGATTTCAACAAATATTAGATATGCAATAGTAAGAAGATATTGATCCTATAGCTGATCAATGCCTTATCTATTGGGTAGTTCCATAAATCACACACATACATCCATGATACTGGTGACATGTTCCCTACATCAAGATATCAAATCTATCCTACCACTTTGTGAATTAGACATCAATATTCATAAAGACCCCATACTCATGAAATATCATTCTCATATAACCACAACCCTATCAATTATATTAAGCATTTAATCAGCTCTTTGTTCCAACAAAAAATACTTAAGACATACAACCTTAAGGGGTTGTAAAAGGGTTTAATTTCTTTGTCTCTAAACCACAAAACATTACAAATTACAAAGATAGGAGATGAGAATAAGAATGAAACTAAGATTTTTTTTTTCATTCTATTCATTTTTTTGAAACTATAGATTCAATATGCATTTTAATAACTCATAAAATCACTAACTAGACCATAACTATCTATATTATCTTTATTGTTATTCATACAAGAAAGAAATTGCTAAAGAAAGGTGGAAACCTAGCTAAGCTTTCGTATAGAACTTGGGAACCAACCCCAGAGAAAGAAATTGAAAAGAGAAAGATATAGGAGGAATGAAATCCTAGATCTAATCTAGAAGTGACACATGTCCAGTTGAATATCCATCCCCTACTAGTGCTAAGAATCTCTCTCCTCTTTACCACTAAAATTTGAAAGGAATATCATCATTAAGCTTGAACAAACTCAAAATATCTTCTCCAACTGATGATAAACCTTATTCTGATAAAAATATTAGGTATGTAGATCTAAAATGCTGATAAACTATTCTACTAACCTGATTTAGAGGTGAAAAAACATCACCAATTGCATCCTTATTGTCTTTGGTGAATACCTAGTTCACCATTTTGCCACAAACCATATTTGATCTGACCTAATAGAATGTGCTTGAAAAATAGTCACCTAGAACAAAAGCCTTAATAACTCAAATACACTACTTCTTGTGTCAAAATCAACTATAAATTTGGAAATTTCATTCTAAGATATTTTTAACAGTAAATGATAGTCCTAAACACACATAAAATCAATTTGAAAATCAAGTTCCTAGCATGATCCTCAGGACTGTATTTTTATGAAAATTTTTAATTTCTCTTAAGGTCATAACTTTATAATATAAATTTTATGATTTAAAAAATGTCTGCATGTGATAAAGAGAAAAAAAATTCAAATTATTTCTTAACACTTTTGAAAATTTCTCTCTAATTTTGAATTAATAGCTTCTGAGTAAACAACCAACTTTGATGAATTCAAACCTAGACAAAACATATCAAAATGACTTGAAAATTAAAGCATAGGTTCTTTGATATGTGTACTAAATAATTCCAAAGTGGTGAGTCATGAGACGTAACTAGTTGCAAGATATTCAATTGTAAACTAGGCCTCCTGTCATTGTTTGACACATGTAAAAATGCAAATTTGAACATTGTTCAAAATGAAACTTCATAGAATGACTCAGAATGATAATTTATCATTAGGAGACATATAGATATACTAAATGCAAGGTTTCATATGCCTTAAAAGGCCACCTGGGTACACATGCATTAAAAGTTCTTATAGGGGCTCAAAATGACTCAAAACCTTAAAATGGTACTTAAACTGGGAAATCAATTTTGAGTCCAACTAGAACTAAGCGCAACAGATAGTTTCTTTGGAAAACCACCCTATTTTATGCTTCAAAAGGGTGCCTAGTTGGAGAATATATTTTTTGGTCCAAAAATACATATACTAAGGTTGAGATATGTTAAATAAGGCTTAACTAGGTATTTTGAAAACCTTTTTTATTTGAGAATTCCTTTGGAGAGTTTGGGAGACAACTTAACATCTTTCTCACTGGAGACCTAGTTGGGGACAATTATGCTTGCTAGGAAATTTTGAGGAATTTGAGTGCTAGGATTGGGTTGAGGATCTAAAACCACTTGAAAACCTCTTGAATCTATCTTAGATAGGTGAAATACATCGAACATAGGCTTTGGGAGGGTGTTGGAGTTGTAGAAACGATAGTTTTTGTTTTGTGGGTTTGGGAAACATTGTCTTTCTTTGTACATTTTTACATTTTGAACTTGGTTGGGCCCCATCACACTTCTCTACTACATCAGAAACCTTGTGAGAAGGTTGGAGATTTTGTAGTTTTTTGGTTGGGTGAAAGAATGGGAAAGTCCATTTGAAGTTACCTAGTTGTGCACTCTGCATCACAAAAAGTGAGGGAGGTCCATTTTTTTAAATTATATTCAATCTATTGAACCAACTAGATATTCTCTATATTTTAATGTCTCAAGTATTTCCTCGTTGTCTGACTCATGAACCTTACAAAGAGTCTAATTATGTGGTTTTCCACAATATGTTATCAAATAGACATTTGACACAACAACAAGGTTAGAATAATGAAGAATCTTCCTTCTTGTTTTCCAATCCTCGAATAACCACAAGTTAGGGTTCTCCATGCAATATCATCTAAGACATGTATTGGTTACAACCACCACACCTCTATGGTACTCTAAACGTTCACCATCTGAAATTGAGTGATCCAAAAAAAAATTGTTCTAGACACAACAACACAAATAATAATTTGTCCCTTATTCAATCTTCAGGTGCACTAACAAGAAAAACCGTGTCTGCAGTGATAAATTTACATAATATAGTCATTAATTTAGAAAATACTTAGGTATATATATATATATATATATATTACCAGGATGCACTAGATAAGAAAAGTAGTCAAATTCAATGGATGAATCCATCTCTACTATTTCTAGTGCTTGTGGGCGATGATAGGTGTCAATTGGGTCCAAAACTTGTATATCCCATTTGCCTACCCATTTAGTCGAATTACACTTATCCCAATTTTCCTTTGCACATGATGGAAAAAAGTATGAATTTTTTGTGTGTGGATACTCCATGAACCTACATCAGAGCATCTAAAAGAGTGCAACTCACTTGATCCTATCACTATGCAATAATCCTCATATGGCATAATTTTATATAATCTATCAACCAAAAAGTCTACAAATTGTAGACTTTCCTTCCTTACCTAGTCCTATTATAGAATTACACCATTGGATGATGGATTTTGCATATGTCAATGTTGCTCCATCTTTGCACTTCAATTCTTTATAAGCTAAGTCCCTTTTGATGTATGCGCCTACACCATTGTGGTCTCCTTTTCCATGAACAATCTCTATGAAATTCCACATATATTGAATTCTAGACAACCTGTGCATCTTTCTTACTAATAGAACATCTGTGCATTCTTGAATTGAGATACACAATTATCTATCCAAATAATATGTTGGTGATACAGTATGCCCCTACTGGCCAAATCTCAATAAAATAGTTGAAAACAACCATGTACAAACTCCATAGAATGTGATCGATCATCACTGATGCATAAAAATGTTACTCCCTCAATATCTTCCTATCATCCTTTGTACTTGTAGGTGCATGCATGAATGTTATGTAAAAAATTATGGAAACCTGTTGAGAAGTATAATACTTTTCTTACACCTTATTTTGTGGTGGAAGTGTGTAGTTTTTGATCAAGCCAAATATTGCCTTTATTTCATGATAGTTTTAAACAGTTTGTTACATTTGTGGACATATGTTACCTAAACCTAAAATCAACCTATGGGTAGATACTATGCCATGTTTTGCTAATATTATATATATTACGTAGTATTTCATATAATTAGTAGAATGTGTGTTCGTATATTTGAATTTAATTTGATAATGCTTATTTGCAAATATGTCTCTACATAATAACTATCCTATTAGCAATGAAGCTAAAAATGAATGGATGAATTCAAAGATGAATGTTGAATATAGTTAATAGAATTCAAGGAGAAAGAACATTTAAGTTTAGTCATCATGGATAAGAATCATACCAATATCGAAGGACATGGCTGCGAGAATGGAGTTATGAAGACTTACTATATTCTCTGAATTTATGTCAAGCGGTTGTTTAGACTTTATTCTTCCCACCTTGAGCTATTACTTTTCCTTCCTTCTCACCTGTGAATTTGTAGTTAGTTTGTTTGCTTTTCTATTTTTGGAATAAGTGTCAATTTCCTATACATAGGGATTGAACCAGTCATGTGCAAGTTTTTTTAGTTAGAAGGAGAAAGAACTATTAACTTTTGTAGCGAGTTTTTTTTACAGTTCTTTGTATTGATTCCATGTAATGAATTTTTGAAATGCAATAAAATAGTTTTTGGCTTCTATCCTGTGTTAGTAGATTAGTAGAAGCCAACCAAGGGGGCCCACTTGGGAGGTGGATTAGATTAGAGTAGTATAGATTTATTTTCAAGCATTTCTAGTATTACAAGTAGAAGTTGTAAATTCCTTCCTGTAGCATCGTACTTTGTGAATCTTCGTACAACATCTATAAGAATAGTTATAGTAGATGAACTAAGTTGGAATAGGTGTTAACTTTTCATTACATTTCCAGTATTTTTTTTAGTTAAGTGTGTTCATTTCTTGCAGTGATAGTGTAGGTGTAGTGCCTGCCCCTAGTTTACATTTTTCGAGCTACATTATGATATGATTGCCAAACTCTTTTAGGCCAATTTATGTTTGATGGGTAGTATTATTATTTTAGAGATTATCAGATGATGTTTACACTCAGTTTATTATATGATGAGATTACTTGGTACTCTATATTTCATGCATGTATGATGATTATTCAATGGTTTCAGTTATCAATGATGATTAGTTAGATGGTTCATTATTCCATGTGTTTCTTATGGATACTTACCCCATACTGCATGTGTATGGTGTGCGTGTTGTTTTATTTATGTATGATGTTTCTGATATGGTTAAGGAAGGGAGTCGTAGTCACCTGCTAGTCGGGATCTACACGATGCACCACTTCTTGCCATTGCCTATTTAGCTTAGAATATTGTGTTTGTACATGCGTGGATTTTATGCAGGTTGCAGGTACCGGGTATCGACTTCCCTGAATTGTCAGGATGAGCGTACCCTATCACACTGTCTCAATGGTAAGAGAGGGGAGATAAACTCTTAAGTCCAAATCCTAAACCCTTTAGCCAATTGTCCTAATTGATAATTAGGACAAGTATCTGAGTTAAATACTCTCCGAATGCATCAAATGATGTAATTTGGTGATTATAACCCTTGTGTTTGATTTGGTATGTATTCTTCTATGTTGGGTTTTCGTATGTTGCTTTATGAGTCCTTGGTGTATTTTCTATTAATTAAGTCTAATTAAAAAGACTAATTAATGTTTTAATTTAATAAGGAATTATTATGATATCTTTATATTTAATTAATTAATTAATTAATTAAATAAAAGAATTAAAGTTGGAAATTAAAGTTTAAGATATATTTAGAACAGGATAATATTTATTTAATTTAATAATAATATATTTGGAGTTCATTTTTAAATAAATGCTAAATATTATTCTTATTTAAATTAATTAAATATGTTATCAATTAAGTTCTAAAATGAATTAAAAGTTGAAAGATATTAATTTATTAAGAATTCTAGATCGCATGATCTAAACATGAGTTAAATATAAGAATTAAATTAAAAGATTAAATTATAAAAATTAGTAATGTTATTTTAATTTCTTAAAAGTGCACATAAGATTTAAAGTAATAAATTAATTAAGAATTGAAGTCAAGTGAAATTTTAAATAAAGTTATTTAATCATTCAACTTAATGTGCATGAAAGTTGAATGCAAAAGAATTAGAAAAGATAATAAAAGTTAATTTGGAGTTAACTGAGTTGTGCAAAGAGTCTTCTCGGGTAAACGCACAATTAGTGCCCCGAATTGAGGAGAATTTGCTTATCACAATGAGAGGGTTCATTTTTGAAGGGAGGTTTAGAGACAACATTTTAGAGACGAATTTGGATGCAAATTTTGGGAGGCGAATCTTCTCACAATTCTTGGGTGTTTGTGTGTTAGCATCAGGTTCAGGTAGGGTCTTGTGTTTTGATCATTGCTTGAATTATGCAATTTGATATTTCTGTCTACTTCGTGATTGTAAGAACTTGTCTTTTCAAATTTCATTGTATGAATGTGTCAATTCTTCATTCTGGACCTTTTTGCTATTCATTTTCATCTGTAAATCCAGGTTTGAAAACCATTTAGAAGACCTCATTCAACAGTTGAAATAAATAAGAATTAAATAAAGATTTGAGTTTGAATTAAATGGAATTTGAGAAATTTAATAAGGTTAGGGTTTTGAAATTGGATGAAGAAAACTCTAAGTTGGAAAATAAATATGATTGATTTATTTTATTTAAATTTTATGATTGATAAAATTTAATAAAATAAATTTACTTGAAATTGATTAATAATAATATATATGAATTTATTTAAAGAAAAGATTTACATTATAAATTTTAGGTATTTATAAAATCTGATTAGATGAATTAATTTAGTAAAATCAAATCAAATCAAATATTGAATTAAACATGTATGGGAGATTGGATGGTTTTAAATCAAATAACAAAATCTTAAAAAATATATATATATATATAAAAAAATATTATAAAATATATAATTTAGTGGGGGGGAGGGAAGTACCCCGTACCCGCCCCCACTGTCGGCGCAGGCTGACAGTACCTGTGTCGCAGGTACTGCGACGGCAGGTACAGAGTACCTGCCGCCGCAGGCCCTGCGACCGCAGGCCTGCGGCCAAAGCCGACGGGCTATAAACGTGGGAGGATTTAAATTCGTTTTTATTTTATTTTTATTTTTTTAATAATTTTTTTTTTTTTAAATTATTAAAAACGAAATTTATTTAATTAAAAATTTTAAATAATAAAAATTATAATATATATTTAATTTTTATAATATATTAAACTTTATAAATATTTAATAAATAAATATTAATTGCATTGTTATAGTTGTAAATTTTAATTTATTAATAATTTTTTTTAAATATTAATAAATTAACAATTATTAGTTGGATTAAAATAATTAATTAGATCTAATGAATATTGATTAATTTAATTATAATTAGTTTAATTAAGTTAATTAATAATGAATTTTATTTGACTAAATTACAATTTGGATATTGATTTAATGAAAATTATTATAGAACTGGGTTATTCGAAAAAGGGTAGTTGTGAAAACTTTGTTACTTGAATTCGACATTAAACTAAATCACAAACCTTACCTTAACTTAAAAAAAAAATACTTTCAGATCCAATCTCTTGACTTTGATGTTGTCTTTGTACTTTGAATGTTTTGGGGTTGGTTTAGCGTTGACCAGTTCAGGTTGTTACCAGAGGCTCGGGGTTTGTGAATGTGATGTCTTGATGATTTGGTCTCGATCTTTCTTAAACCTGACCATGGTAATGTGATGAAGTGCTCCATGACATGATTGTGTTTACTGTTTGTGATTGCTTTCCAGTTCCTTGTGTGAAGCTGAGATGTATGTATTTGAGAATACCTAACTTAACCATTTTTGAGTCTCGATCAGTTATATTTGATAACCATTTCTGAGTCTCGATCAGTTATACTTGTATTACTTTCTGGTTGCTCATTAGAGAACCATTGGATTTTGTGACTTATCATTGATGCCTTCAGTTGCTGATAGAGAACTGTCGTGATTACTTGATTACTATTTGATGTTATCTGTTGCTCATGAAGAACTGATATATTTTGTGGATTATCCTTTTATGATATTTTCAGTTGCTCGCATAGGACTGAGATGGTTTTATTATGATTCTTTGATTTATGAGTTCATGAGCTAGGGTAGGTTATCTATGTGTAGAGTCGGGAAGTGGCTTGCAATGGGGGTCGGAGCCCTAAGAGGCTGCCTTGAGAAACCCATTGTAAGTCGTTTTTAATAAGTGAAAACATTTACACTAAATGAGAGAAAATGAACCTAACAAGATAATTGTATGTTCTCTCCCATGCCATGAGTGCTAGTACAGACTAGGATGGGGTAGAGAGGACGCTTGGTTACGACCTTGCATTCCATAGTATGCCTCGTCAGTATGAGAGGATACTAGTGGCCACAGGATCAGTAGGGACCCGGGATTCCTAAGGGATTGCTCGGGTAACTTCTACATGACTTTTGCGATGACACTTTTCCGCTTGCATATTAGGTTTCCTACGTGTCTTGTGGTACCTCTGGGATATAGATGTCGATCTTTTTAGGAACCCTTGAGTTAGCATACTTATAGGATTTCCTGGACTTAGAGAGTAATTATGATTATAGGTTTTGTTATCCTATTTTGGGACTTGAGACTATCTCCTCAGCGCGGTGGGAGTGGACCATTTAGGTTTCACGCGGTCGGGTGGTAGTGCTTTTACTCTTACCAATGAGATCCGTTCCGTGGTCACCGTGGTTGGAGATTTCGTGATTGGCATTTACCTTCACTATGTTCTTGGATTAGTATGATGGATGGTTAGATTTTATGATAGATGTTTTATCATTATGGATGTATGGATGTATCATGTATGGTGAATAGTTTCATATATTTTTACTGTACTTTGTATCATGGATTTGAGGATGTTGTATCTTGATCTTTACATATGTATATTCTTTTAAGCCTTTCATACCCTGTGACATGTACAGTGGATGAATGAGCATTCCGAATTAATTTGCCAAGGAGCATTCGGAACAAATGTATATTATGGACATTGGAGTTCCTGATTATTCTTTTATATGTATGTGTTAGTTGTTAGACTTAGAATTAATTAGATTTAAACGTGACTCAACGTCTTGGGATCTTTAAGAAATGTAACTTGCAATGTATGTTTGTCAATGATTACATGTTATTGCTTCCGCTACTACTTGTTTGATGTGTATGTCATACTTTCTTACTTTTAAAAAAAAAAATGTTTAGCAAACTTAGTGAAACTTTAGGTTAATTCTTTTGGATCCCTTGGCGGGGCGTTACAGTAGGTTCTTTTCCTTGCATTTTACTTTCCTATAGCATAATCATAATGACTCATTAAGATACCTAGTGCACATATTGTGCTGACTATTTCAAGTATATGTCCCTGGATTGACAAGATTAAATGCGCATCATAGTGAGAAAAATAATCCTTAGATTGAATACATTATTCCTAAGTATGGCCTAGAGCATGATTATCATATACCTATTGAGAGGCAGACCATTTTTGGTGCCGTTGCTAAGGATGGTGTCAAGCTAGGAGCATTCTTGAGTCATATTTTTTTTATACAATTTTAAAACTTTTTTTTAAAAAACTTTCTTCACCAATGTGAAGAATTCAATTGCATGAATTGAAGAGGAAGATGATGAGATGAGTATGGCATATCTTTTCCATGGGAGTCTATTAATGTGAATGAAGAAGTTGAAGTTGAAGAAGTTGAGTTACCTTTTGAAGATGCAAGCCTTATTTTTCTTACATAATCATCGTCAAGAGCACAACCTTTAGATACAAGTGGTATTCCACATTTTGCTGAAACTTTAGCTAGTTTTCTTGATGATACTACTTTGAATCCACCAGTTGTCAATAACCCAATACCCAATTTTCCTTTTCAGCAGCAACCTCAAAATCGAATACCTCCAGTAATGACACAACCTAATTTTCCATTCCCTCTTCCAAACCTTGTAACCAATGCTAATCTTAAAAACATACCTCCTACTGCTCTTCCAAAGTTCTATGGCCTTGCAACTAAGGACCCTGATACTTTCTTGTTTGATTTTGATATACTTTGTTGTAGTTTTGACAACAACACTGATACCCACAAGCCTTAATTATTTCCAGCAACATTGAAAGAACAAGTTCTACAATGGTTCATGGGATTAGGAGCTAACACAACAAGAACTTGAGATGAAATACAAACTCTATTTCTAGATAAATATAAAGAGTATTGCAAAGAATTTGGTTCAAGAGGAGATGATGTCTTTAGAATCTCATAGAAAGAGGAAGAAACATTGGAAGTCTATGTTTCTCATTTTTTATATACACTATAGAAGAACCCTCAGCATGTGTTGTCTGAGGATTCACAAAAGCTAGTTTCTCTGAGAGGTGTAAATGATAACTATCTAGAAGCATTGGACCTGATGGCTAGTGGTGATGTATATCAAGCTTCCTAGGATGACTTTAAAAAGATCTGTCAAAACTATTCAAGGTCAACTATGAAAAAAGGCCGAGGACCTTGTTCTATAGCTACTAAAGGGATTAGCCAAGGTATTACAAAGCTTGAGATATTTAACTTGTTGTCAAATTTCAAACTAGACATTATGAATGATGTTGCTACACATCTTGACACAATGACTGCAAAGAAGAAGCATGACACTGACCATGGGCCCAATTTCACGGTATGCCTTAGGACCCTTTGCGAAATTCAAGTTCATATGGTAATCAATAACAAAATAATAATTCCCAAGGTCCTCCAAAATATCAATCTAATTGGACTAATGTTGGGAAAAACAATCTAGAACAATCTCAATGGCCTCAGAATTCCCAACCACCCTGGCCTAATTAGCAGAATAACCAATGGTAGGCCCAAAAAAACTACTAGTGAAACTAGCAAAACCAATGGCAACCACCTTAAGGGAATTGGCAATCTACAAACCAATGGAGAGGATCTCAACAATGGCCTAACCAAAATACCAATACTCCACAATTACCACCTCCAATTCAACAACTTGCTTTAATGCCACCACCAAAAAATCCTCAAAAATAGACACCGTTACCTACACAACCTCTACCAAATCCAAATAGCCAATAGCCATAGCAACCCATGTATAGTTTTGATGCTCAGCAATATCCTGCCTACACTTTGAATGTTGTCGATATACATCTGAGATCTAGTACAACTTTACCAGTGCCCAAACCACCCCTTATAATTGAGATATCAAATACTCCTATAGTATCAAAACCTCTAGCAGCTAAAGCAGTTGACCCAACCAATGTTGCTATTTCAGCCCAAGCTCAACGAGAAGTGGAACCTCCTTTTCCAAAAAAGCTTATACAAAAGAAACTTGAACAAATAGAGGAACAACCTTTTGATATTGTTGATTAGTTGAAGAACATGCATATCCAAATACCCCTATTCCAAGCCATTAAAGATGTTTCAATCTATAGAAAAGCCATTAGAGAAGCATGTTTGAAGAATCCTAGAAGAAAGAAAAAGGACCCCACCACAGTCCATGTTGTGGGACAATTGGCTGACATTATGCTAGAAAAATTGGTTACACCAAAATATTCTGATATAGGTAGTCTAGTTGTAGATGTCAATATCAATGTTCAGTCTGTTAAAAATGCTTTAATAGATCTTGGAGCTACTATGAATTTCATGATCAAAGACACTATGAAGAAGTTGAAAATAGAAGGATTAAGAGCTACTCCAAATTTTTTGCAACTTGCAGACAATTCTACTATTACCCCTAATGGGATGATAGAAAACATAGTTGTAACTTTAGACTCTTTAGAGTATCCTATAGACTTCATCATTCTATCCCCCAAGGTTAATATATCTGGTTACCCTATCATACTAGGTCGACTATGGTTAGCTATAATAGATGCAAATATAAATTGTAGATCAGGGAATATGATCATATCCAATGGCCATGCAACAAAAAACATTGGTCTATATGGGAATATGGTGATAATTGTACTCTACTCAAAGAACTTGATATTCTTCATCAACTCTTACCATGTGAATTAGAAGCAAGTCCAATCTCTAAAGCTACTATGATAGATTCTACCACTACTATTGAACTATCTAAAGGTCATAATCTTCATGTTACTCCCAAATTAACACCAACACAAATGGAATAGTTATCAGAGTTGCTTCAAAGGCATGAAAAGGACTTTGCATGGGACTATGGTGATATGAAAGGGTTGATTCCTACATTGTGCACCCATAGGATATACATCAATGATGGGTGTTTACCACTCCGTCAACCCCAGAGAAGGATAAATCCAAGCCTTAGAGAAATTGTTAAAATTGAATTACAAAAATTGCTTGATGCTAATTTTACTTATCCTATATTTCATAGTAGATTAGTGTCACCCTAGGTTATAGTGCCCAAAAAGGGAGGACAATGGAGAATATGTGTAGATTATAGACATTTGAACAAAGCCACCAAGAAGGATCACTTTCCTTTACCATTTATAGATCAAGTTCTAGACACTCTAGCTGGGAAGAAGTATTTTTCTTTTCTAGATGGATATAGTGGTTATAATAAAATCAATGTTGCTCCAAAAGACCAAAAAAAAACCATATTTACATGCCTATGGGGTACTTTTTTATACTATATCTTACCATTTGGTTTATGTAATGCTCCTACAACATTCCAACAAGTTGTTATTAGCATCGTTGTTGATATATCACATGATTATATAGAAATATATATGGATGATTTCACAACATTTGGAGTCACCTTTGAAGAAGCAATGATGAATCTTGAAAAGGTTTTGGTCAGATGTTAAGAACATAATTTAGCACTTAATAGTGAAAAATGTTTCATGCTCATGCAAGAAGGCATAGTACTTGGTCATTTTATATGAGCTGTAGGAATACAAGTGGATCCAGCTAAAATAGAGGTAATTCAAACATTGCCCATACCTACAAAATCAAAAGATGTAAGATATTTCTTAGGTCATGCTGGATATTATAGACATTTCATAAAAGATTTCAGCAAAATAGCTAGTCCCTTGTGTAAATTACTCACAAAGGAAGCTAAATTCAGTTGGACATCCAAATGTAATGAAGCCTTGTTACAACTTAAGAAACTTATCACTATAGCCCTAACTTTACAAGGCCCTGATTGGAATTTACCATTTCATATATACACAGATGCTTCTGACTATGCCATAGGTGCATTTTTAGGGCAACAATCTCAAAATCTTGAAAATGCAATATATTATATTAGCAAGAGCATTCATGGACTGGAGCTAAACTACATAGTAATTGAAAAGAACTATTAGTAGTAGTTTATGCCTTGAACAAATTCTGTCATTATATCACTAGCTACACCATATTTGTTCATACTGATCATGCAACAATTAAATATCTCATGAAAAAACCTGCTATAACAGGCAGGCTAGCAAGATGGTTACTATTGTTGCAAGAATTTGATATAACTATAGTTGATAAGCCTGGAAGAGCCAATGTTGTAGCTAATTATTTGTCAAGAATCCATCATAATGACAATGAGACTACTCTGATAGATTATGCATTTCTAGATGAGCATTTATATAATATTTCTATTCAAACGCCATGGTATGTAGACACTGCTAACTACATTGTAGCCAATAAAATACCAACACATTTTTCTTACAAGGAAAGAAAGCTGCTTGTAGAGAAAAAATTTCATTTCTCTTAGACATATAATCTTTTGTTTTATAATGGACTTGATCAAGTTATGAGATGTGTAAGAGAAGATGAAATATATGACATTCTACATGCATGTTATAATGAACCATGTGGAGGGCATTTTGCAGCAAAAGGAACAACCTTAAAAATCTTGACAACTGGTCGCCATTGGTCTACACTTCACAAAGATGCAGTCAATTATACATGATAGTGTGATAAGTGTCAAAGGATGGTCTAACCAACAAAAAAAAAATGAAATGCCTCTTAACCTATAGATGGCATTAGCACCATTTGACAAATGGGGCATGAACTTTATTGGTCCAGTTGATCCTTCATCAAATGGAAAATCATATATCCTTGTGTGTATTGATTACCTGACAAAATGGGTTGAAGTCAAAGCCATGAAGCATGCTCATTATGAAAAAGTTGTTGAATTTCTCTATGAAGAAATTTTTACTTGCTATGGTGTACCCAAAGAGCTAGTCATTGACCAAGGTGCGCAATTCACCTCTAATATGATCTTAGCACTTATGAAGCAATATAACACCAAGCACTAGAAATTCAATCCTCATCACTCTCAAGCTAACGGGTAAGAAGAAGTCAAAAATTGCAAGTTGGAGAACATCCTAACAAAAATAGTCCATTTGTATCATAGGGATTAGACCAGCAGATTACAAGAAGTTGTTTGGGCATATTGAACAACATGGAAGACTACTATAGGAATCACACCATTTGAGCTCCTATATGGTCCCAATTGAATTTGAACATAAAACTCTAAGAAAAACATTGGCGTTGGACATTGAACTTCCTATAGCACAGAGAGAACGTATTCTACATCTTAATTCTTTGGATGAAATGTAGAAAACTACTTTGGAGTGCACTAAAATTATACAGAAACAAAGAAAAAAATGGCATGACTCTTACATTATCAACAAAAAAATTCAAATTGGTGACTAGGCACTACTATATGATTCCAAATTTAAAGATATGCTAGGAAAGCTGCAGACAAGATGGCTGGTTCCATATGAAGTTCATCATGTCTTTGACAATGGAACTATCCAATTAACTACCATTGATCCAATATGTTTTAAACTATTAGTCAATGGTCATAGATTGAAATGATATAAATGGACCCAAACAAAAGAGGACTTCTTGTAGTAGTTTAAGTGGATGGATTCAAATACAAATCAGGTAACTCTTCCTGTAACCAAAGGTGTTAACCTTCTGACTGTCGCTCTTCAACATTAATTCCTTTGAGCATGTTCATAATAAAAAATTTGTCCTCATAAAGTTTCAAATTTCTTCATTCACTTTATTCATTTCATCTCATTTCTTTTCTTCCATCCATCCATCTCATCTCATTTCTTTACCTTCCACCCATCCACCTTCCATGTCATCATTTTCTAATGTTTTCAATAAACATTGTAACTTGTTGACAGATGTTATCATTGTTGATGTAACTTTCACCACCTTTTTGGGTATGGCGATGACCAGGTAACAAGCATAAGATTTTCAAATTATTATTCACTTATAGTATACAGATTTCGTTAATTATATTTAATATTGCATTCTTTATATGATGGTGGCATTATGCCAGTCTCATACCCTATACTAGGTCTAAAAAGTGTGGATACTTGTCCATATTTTGTAGGTGGTACGAGAGGTCACTAATATACAATGGCATTCCTATTTATCCATAAAGAATTTTCTAAATCTTTGTATTTCCTTCATTGATGAAATTTAATTTCCATAAGTACACAAGTGTAGGTGTTGTACCCCTTATTTTTGAATGATTTTATTGTCAGGTTGTGATGTGACTTGTGTTCAAATTTTAAGTGATCTAAACCCCATTTTCAAATGATTCTCACCGATATCCATGATTTACCTTCATTAAAGCCATATTATTGCTCATAACCATTCATTATGGCATTAATTCTTGTTAAAAGAAAGAAATGTGAGTTAAGTCTAAAAAAAAAAAGAATCTTAAATTCATAAGGGGAAAAATGGGTGGAAAATTATAGAGGAGAGAAAGAGTGGAGCATACTATGTTGCTCTTAGATGTAGAGGTCATAAGAAGGTTTAATACATGCAGCTAGCTAGGTTATTTCCTTAGTTGGACTAAATTTGATGATGAGGCAGTCTCAGAATTCACAAGGACATTTGATAAAGGTGAAGCTTCCATATGGGGTTTAACGATGATTGTAATAGAAGAATGTATTACTAAAGTAACTGGGTTGTCAAAAATTGGAGAACATTATCCTAGCACACATGATGCAAGGTCAGCAAGAGCTCAATTTGTTAGACTGACTAATCCTCGGATGGAAATTACAAATCAAGGTTGCAAAAGAATTTTACTATTGCGGCCATATAATGAACTGGCCATGCACATTATTAGGTACCTTACATGTGAAGGGAGATTCTCATATTTACATGCACATCATTTCAAATTTCTTAGTTATATAAGGCATAATCTTCTAGTAAACATTCCAAATTTCTTGTACAATATGTTATGTATTAGTGTGAAATAAACTCAAAAAGGAAAAGATAATTTTGTTACCCATCATTCCCTAATTAAATTATTGATAGAAAGGTCACTTAGGGATGTGTCTCCCATGACATGGGATGAATTTGTACAAGCCAAAACTTTGCAACCCCTAGTGAATAGCCCAGTGAGGAGAATGTAGTCTCAACAACAAGCCTACTCAGCAAAATACCCAAGAGGCTGAAGGCAAAAATGTGCAAGAAACTATACCTTTACCTGCTCAAGAAGCCCAAAAACCTACTTCTAGCAGAGCAAAGAGGAAATGAAAATTGTAAGAAGAAATCTCTATTCCAATAAAGGAAGAGCCAAACCCTATAGTTGTGAGACAAAAGAGAACTAAGAAAAGTCCTACAGCAACTACTTCTGTAGTAGAGACATCAAAAGAAAAAGGTAGGAAAAATCCTATAATAGAAGAAGAAACCCTCGTAAGGAGAAGCCTAGAATGAGAGGGCAAATTTCTAAAGATTCCACTTTGTCCAAGACATTTACTAAAGAATCCCCTTGTGCAAATTGTCTTTGATCACTCTCCTCCCCATACCAAAATTACAAGCATTCCCAAAAATTCTAATGAGGAATATAGAGATGAAATCAAAGAAAATCCAAATGACACCCCAGTAGGTGAATTAGGTATTTCAGGTAGTAAAGATGAAACAACTCCTGAGCAAGTTCATCCAAACACTGCCCTAGTTCCCCATAAATCAACATGGTTTACTAGTTTTGTAGAACATTTATAGAAGGAACCAAGGAAGAGGAAAAAAAACCATGAAGAAGACAGTGGTTCCATTACACTGTAGAGACTACATTTTTAGTTGTCTAGACAACATATATTTGTTGAGGCCTTATGGGAAGAAGAGAGGAAAAAGATGAAGAAAGTCATAGCTTCCCAAGGTGAAGAAATCATAGATTTAAAGAAACAATTAGCAAATCAAAAGCAACAGATGGATCATGGCCTCAAGTTGGCTAATCAGGCACTTGCTTGTAGACTGCCACCAAGGGTTTATGATCTTTGTTTAAAAGAAAAATTTATTTTGTTTCAACTAATGTTAACTCTTAAGGATATTAATGTAGAGTTCAAATCAGCCCAAGAATTCTATGGATTATATCAAACTCTACCATCCTGGCAGCAGAGTTTTCTTTGTGAATTGTATGTGCATAATTTTATTGTCCCTTCAGAGACCCAATGGAATCCCTTACTTTAAGATCCTTAATGTCCTAGATTTCTAATGAAGAAAACTATGACAAGTAACTAAATAATTATAAGGATGAAGAAAGGACAGAGCCCTTGCCATTAAGAGCCGAGAGTAGCAAACCAAAAGAAGTTCTTAGGGATTAGTTCAGATTAACTTATGGAAATAAGAATAAGGAAGTAAGGATAGAATCTTTGCTACCAGAACCAAAGCATATTCTGATTATGAGAACTTACCCTATTTTTCTTTTCAAAGAGCTATGACTGGTGTTAGAAGTAGATGGGCCAGATTTCCTGAGTCACTTAAAAGGTCAGAACCACATAGTCCAATCAATTTGGATGAAGCACTTCATTGAGTACCAAAGTATCTAGAGTTAGGGAAGTAGGCTAGACTAAAATAATGGTGTCCACTAACCATGTAGCCTCCAATGCTCATGTGGCTTTTATATGACATTAATACTAAGAGACTCGACAAGATGCAAGAATATCACAGAAGGGAAGTGTGGGAAAGAACAAGAGGATTTTACTATACCTTCAAGAGAAGTAGGAAAAGAAGGACTTAGATTGGGGAATTTAGGTCACTAACTAGAAAGTGCAATGCTTGAGGAAAAGCATTAGTTTAACAGGGGGCAGATGATGAGGCCAAATATTACATTTATTTCATGATAGTTTTAAACACTTTGTTAATACTCTATTTCATTTTCGTCAAAACATTTGTGGACTTATGTTACCTAAACCTATGGTCAACCTATGGGTAGATAATATACCATATTTTGCTAATATTATATATATTATGCAATATTTCATATAATTAGCATAATTTGTGTTCTTATATTTGAATTTAATTTGATAGTGCTTATTTGCAAATATGTCTCTGCATAATAACTAACCTGTTAGCAATGAAGTTGAAGATGATTGGATGAATTCAAAGATGAACATTGAATATAGTTAATAGCATTCAATGAGAAAGAACATTGAAGTTTAGTCATCATGGAGAAGAATCATACTAGTATCAAAGGACATGACTGCCAGAATGGAGGAGTTATGAAGACTTACTATATTCTCTGCATTTATGTCAAGTGGTTGTTTAGACTTTATTCTTCCCACCTTGAGCTATTACTTTTCCTTCCTTCTCACTTGCAGATTTTTAGTTTCTTTGTTTGCTTTTCTAATTTTGGAAGAAGTGTTGATTTCCTATATATAGGGATCAGACTAGTTGTGTGCAAGTTTTGTTGGGTAGAAGGAGAAAGAACTGTTAACTTTTGTAGTGAGCTATTTTTACAATTCTCTATATTGATTCCATGTAATGAATTTCTAAAATGTAATGAAATAGTTTTTGGCTTCTATCTTATTTTGGTAGATTAGTAGAAGCCAATCAAAGAGGCCCACTTGGGAGGTCAATTAGATTAGAGTAGTATGGATTTATTTTCAAGCATTTCTAGTATTGCAAGTAGAAGTTGTAAATTCCTTCCTATAGCATCATGCTTTGTGAATATTCCTATAGCATATGTAAGAATAGTTATAGTAGATTAACTAAGTTGGAATAGGTGTTAACTTTTCATTAAATTTTTACTATTTGTTCCAGTTAAGTGTGTTCATTTCTTGTAGCAATAGTGTAGGTTCTTTTTTCTTGCATTTTACTTTTCTACAACATAAGCATAATGACTCATCAAGATACCTAGTGCACATACTAAGCCGACCATTTCAAGTATATGTCCCTAGGTTGACAAGATTAAATGCACCTCATAGTGGGAAAAATAATCCTTAGATTGAATACATTATTCCTAAGTATGGCCTAGAGCATGATTATCATATACCTATTGTGAGGCGAACCAGTTCTCTATGAAGTCTACAACCGAAACTATGGTATCCAGTAGAAATGTATCCTTGCACAACATGAAATGAAAATTGATTCATCGAGCTCTATATGTATGCCTTGCATACTCATAAATAATATTTCACAAAAATCTTCATGAACTCATACACTAGAATCTTTTCAATGACTAAATCACATCTTTTACCATGTTTCCAATCTTCTAGAGCATATGTTATTATCGTATATTTTTTGTAATCTACTATTTCATTTCTAATTTCATGTGCACTATCCATATGTTCACAAGTTTATAAAAGATGCAAAGAACCACAAAATAAGCATGTACCATCCAAGCATGACATCTTGTAAAATTGATGGCCATTCCCTATTTCACACATAATGTTGGATATGAATTCCCTTGAAGATCCCGGTGGCTCATTCATGTCATAATCCTAAAAAACAAACTTAGAATGAAGGGTGACCGTAAGAAGTTGGGTCGCAATTCTACGGAAGTCAGATCCGCAGAATTGTACTTCTCAAAAACAGGTACCCAATTTTTAAAAAATTGGGTAACCATTTCTAAACTTAAGCTTCGGGCACCCGAGCCAAATTTCAAAAATTGGGTACCTGGTATTTAACAGTGGATCGGGTGTCTGAGGCACTCAAATATCGGGCACCCGACTTTTTAAAAATCAGGTACCCAATTTGTAAGACTTTATTTAAACTCTTTTTTGGCATTTTTGAGGTCATTTTCATGACCTCAAAAATGGGAGCCCGATTAGAGATGCATACGGGAGCCCGATTTTCAGCCCTACCGACCACCCCCTTATTGCTAGTTTTTGATACACCAAGTATTTTAATATGTTTTATATTATTTTACTTTATTTTTTTCAATTTTCAATTTAATATGTATGTTAATTTATTATTTTTTTCATTTTTAATATACGTAAAATTGTACAAATTTACATTGTTAATGAGTAGATGTTTAATTTTTTGTATTTGTTAATTAAAATATAGTTTCATAAATATTTATTTAAAAAAATATTATTTTAGATGTTTTGAAATGTATTTAATTTATGTATGTATTACAATGTTGAATAATTAGATTAGATGTAAATTCATTGTTTAAACATGTAATTTTACAAATAAATATAACCTCGACCTAGAACCATATAACCTTGACCTAAATTCATTGTTTAAACTATAATCTTGACCTAACCATATAAATAGAACCCTAAACATATATAACTAAGTACTTAATCACATAACAGCCCTCGCCAAGGGATCCAAACAAAAAACTTCTAGTATTTAAAATGATTTTACTTAAATTGTATTGTACTTTGTTTCATGGATTGAAAATGGATGATGTAAACTATTTCATAAATGTATATTCTTTCAGTCTTTCATACCCTGTGACATGTACAGTGGATGATTGTGCATTCTGAATTAATTTTCCAAGTAGCATTCAAAACAAATGTATATATAAATTATTTAAATGGATTGAACTAAAGTAGTTAATATTCTCTCATGTGGATGTGTTATTTATTTTACTATTAGTGTACTTATAATTATTTAAAAATGAAATGTAAATGTGCTCATTAAGGAATGCAATCTCTTTTGTTTTTTATAAATGTAAATTATTGTATGTATGTTATTGCTTGCTTAGTAAAACTTTAGATTAGTTCTTTGGATCCCTTGGCCGGGCGTCATTTAGGATTAACTATAATGTCAATTTGTTTAACTCTAATCATAACCCTTACTATCATCTTAACCTTAATCTTAATTTGCTAAAACCTACACCAGGTAATATATAAATAATTAAATAACTTTCCTATCTTACCTTGAGTACTAATTTTATATTTATGTGTATGACATGTGTGTGTTTGTGTGTTTCTTTTTAAATGTATTCACATACTACATGTACATGTTTAAATTTAAATATTGTTAATGTATGTAAATGTGTATTACTATCCATAATTGATTTTATGTAAACATGTGTTTGTAGTAAATATATTAATTTTAAATAACCACACATGTACACACACACACACATATGTATGTTAAAATTGAAACATATGTATTAGTTTTAAATAAATTTGGTAACTATCCATGACATTTAAACTAGACTTTAATCCTAAAAACATAACCTTAAATTGCTAATATTCTAAACCCTAAGCATTGATAAGCTCTAACCCTAAATTTCAAACTAGAATCCTAACTAGATCAACCTAAATACTAACTTCCAAATACTTGAACCCTACTCCTAACTATATTAAGTTAGTTCCATAATCTAAACTAGTTCCCTAATCATAACCATAACCATAACTTTAATTTCTTGATATTAAGCCCTAGTCCTTAATGTTAAACCACATTCCTAAATACTAGATATAGGTTAATCCTAATCCAAACGTGCAAGCTCTTTAACATTAAAATCTATCAACCCTAAATTTAAATCCTATGATCTTAAATCCAAAACCTAATCCTATATATAATTCTAGAGTTCTCCTAAGATGTAATAATTTTAACTCTAATTTCAAGTAGATATCTAGAACTTGATGTAAATTTGTGTGCCCTAACCCTACTAAGGTGAATAATCAAATGTCTAAATTAAATTATAAGCCTAATCCTAAATGATAAATAGTAATTAGACCTAGTAAAGTTAAACTTAGTGAACCCCAAGATCCTAAAAATTCATGTAATATACAAAATCCAAAATCGTAAGGTCTAAGTCAAGGATATAATCTTGAATTTCTAAGTAAATCCTTAAGCTATTTAAACATGTTATCCCATAGGTCATACTATAGGTCCTAATCCTATTATCCTAATTGCTAAACTCCAATCCAAACTGGTAAACTCTAATATTAAAAGCTCTCAACCCCATTTAAATCTTAATCCTAATTCCATTTAAATCCTTACTCCTAAGCTCATTATTTAATTAACTATATAATCCTAGAACCATGATGTACTAGCACATGTATGAAAATTATCTAGACATGTGACTATTTAAGTTTAAAAAATTACAATCCCTATTAAGGCTTGATTTTAGGAATCATGTAATATCTAATTAGGAGGGTATTGAAGCACTCTAACACCCCAATCCCTAACTAGATAATTATGTTAGGGTGGACTAATTTCTATTTATCTTGGGTTGGAAGTGCCTAAATTTTTTTTTTGGAGATTGGAGATTCCCCTATTTGTTTCCTATTTTCCTATATGGATGCCTAAATGTTTATTGCCTTTGCAGAATGGAAGGCCACATAAAAAAATATTGCCTTATTCTATAAAAAGAAATACCCACCCCCTAGTGATATATATAGTAAGATCTTTTTCCTAATTTTACTATCAATTTTTTTGGTTAGAAGACGATGATAGTTCAAAATGATTTAGAAGATAGGGATAAAATGAGAACCATCATTCCTAGAATGAAGATGCATTATTCCAAGTGATAAACCCATTTCTATCATAAATCAGCTCCTCCATCCAAAAAATTAGTAATGAGAAATCCCTACGTCAAGTAATCAATTGAGGGCTCATAAAATTGATCAAGTGATCAATGAAGGGATCATAAAATCCCTAGGTCAAGTAATCAATGGAGGGCTCATAAAATTGATCCCCAAGGGGAGCTAAGAATCTCATTAAAAATTAGAGACAAGACACTCCTAAATACATATCATACAAAATTATTGCCAAGGTCTTAGCCTCTAGACTAGAAGATATCCTACCCAAGATCATTAACGCTACAGAAAAGTGTTTTGTTAAGGATATTTATACATATTGGAGAACTTGATAACCTATTGGAAGACTTTGGATTGGGAAACATTTCTAGGATAGAGTGTAGGCATGCTCAAGTAATTTATTATGAAAATGTCTACAAAAAGGTGGAATGGAGTTTCAATATGATGATGTTGCAAGCCCTCCATCCAATATTATCAAATGGTGTCCTCTCTTATGATTGGTGTCAGGGTTTTAGTAAAGAAATTAATGGGGTTAGATCATAATTTTTAGGACTCTCTAGATCAATTATGAAAGGATGTCCTCTTGCATCCTCTTTATTTTTTATTGTTAACCATTGACTCATTACATTATCTCCTTAGAGATAACCATTTGTCTCTAAAAGTTAGAGGATCTACTCTCCAAATAATTAATAAGCATCTAACGTACATAGTTTGTTGATAATATTTGTATTCTTTTTAAGCTACAAGAGTGCAACACAAGTCATTTAATGATCAAATTGGACCTCTTTTCTTTGTCTTGGGTAGTAAGATTTATGTCTCTACATCTATCTTATTGGGGCTAAATATTGATTCCCCTACCTTGTGTAGTAAATATGGTATTGGATGGAGATTTCATAATTAAGTGGTTAGGTACCTAGGGATTCCATTTGTAGTAAAACCTAACATATAAATGAAATGTGTCTTTATATCAACAAGAAAATCTTTGGAAAACTCAACAACTAGAACTCTAATTATCTCACTTCTGTTGGTAGAATTCAAGTACGTTAAAAGATTCTCTCCTCATATTGGGTGTAAGTTTCTCTTCTTCCTACTCATTTTATTTAAATCAGTTTGGTCTTCTATATAAATCTATTAGGAACATTTTGTGGATAGCCAAGGGATTACTCTGGCAATAAAATGGATAGCCAAAGCTTCATAAGGTAATGAATTATGGATTATGATTAGAATTAGGATTATTATATGGTTAGGGATAGGGTTCACATGTATTAGTTCATTACTTGACATGATCTACACTTATAGTTTGCATTAAAAAGCGGATAATAGTTAGGATTCAAACTACAATCATAAATATTTTTTAATCAAATCATGTAATTCTATCTCTAAGCTTTCATTAGATAATTGTAACCTTAACTCTCATCCTAACGCCATCTATTATATATCCTATAAATAATAGGACCATGTAATAAATATCTGAAACCTAAATACAAGTCTAACTAAAACCATAATCCTAGGTAAGTTCCCTAACATTAAAGGACCATAATCATTATAATAATCTTAAGCTTAGCCATCATTAAAATCATTAACATAACAAAATTGTAAACCATGACATTGTCATAATCTTAACTTTGTTTCATCCTGAGATGAACATGTATAATCTATAATGAGTTCATATAATACCCCACTGTCACAAAATAAGTGTACATGAAAGAAAAATTAGCTTGGTGGCTCCTATTTTAAGAAAGGAAACCTTGAACTAACCTAGATATATTTTTTTGGACTATTATTTTATGATTAGACTTAAAAATTTGGTATTTAATATTTAATTTGACTTAAGTGTTTAACTTTATTTATTTAATTGATATGATTTTAATAAAGATATGTGCATTTATATAGATCTAGTTGATAAATTTTAGATTTAAATTTTATTAAATAGTAATTTTTTCATGTTTTATGTTGTGATGTATTTTTGTCATGTTTTAAATATTTTATGTTGTTTAAACATATATGCAAATTATATTTGATGGACCCACCGCTACGCCCTCCCCCTCCCATACCCCCGCCTCTGCCCCTCCATCTCCACCTCCACCTCCACCCACACCTCCACCACCCACCACAGATGAGCTCTGCGAGACCATGAGGCATAACCTCAATGACCTCATGTGTGATATAGAGGCTATCCGACATGAGAGGCACCCCCCCCACCTACTGCATCTTGCAGATAGCATGCAAGGTGTGGTTGACTCCATCCATCATTTTGATTCAGACATTGATTCATTTAGATCGTGGAGGGAAAGCATGTGTGCCTTCTACTCTGACGACTTATCATACAAAGAGGTTTATTACCTTCATATAGGTAAAGGGAATTTTCAACATTATTTTTTCAACCCTAAGATGGGTGACCCAATTAGTGATAAGAAGCCTCGCATTTCTATTAGGTGGTGTACACATCCATGTATAGCAGCACATTTTTGGGAGTAGTGGTGGATGGTATTTGACCATCCACCACACGCTAACCATGAGGCACCCATGTACTTCCTTAGGAATTTATGGGCTGAGTTTGAGTTGGGTTTGAAACCCAACTATTTTGATATGAAAGCATTTTAGGGGGTTGGTAGCTGAGTGATAGAACGAGAAATCGCAAGCGAGCTAAGCCCCTTGTACCTCTTCCTGCACCTATTGTGCCTACTACTCACCATCATCAAGCAGTTTCATCTACTTTTACCCATTTGAGTGCCCTTTCAGGCAATTTAGTATAGCAATGGACGCAGGCAGTACATGCTCCTCCACTTGGACATGTTTGTACTCGCTATGGAGGCATATGCACAGGCCCCCAGAGAAATCCTAGTGCAGCACATGATGGCCATTATGCTAAGGATGCAGATTTTGATGATGATGTATATGCTACCCATGGTGATGGTAGTGATGAGATAGATGTGTTATCATTTGTTGACCTCATGCAACAGGGAGAGCTTGGAGAGAGTCAAGAGTAGCAGGTAAAATTTTAATTTCAATATATAAATATAAAGTACACATAATTATTTACTTTTTACATACATGTGTAATTTTATTAACTATATTAATTTGTACTTTTGAAATAATAGAGGATGGATCATACTGTTCCTCCTAGGAGGCAGTATAGTCTTTCTCCAAGACCTACAGACGTTGGCGTCCCTTATACGGTATGCACTTTGAATTACACTGTAAAAATGTACATTCAAATTCAAATTTAATAACATGTGCTGATATGTTCTTTTTATCTAATTTTGTAGGGATTGTCTACATCTACGAAGATTGATGTTAGTACAAGTCCTACTCCAGTTACCACTGAGGCACAGCCTCAAATACATGCGGTATGAACTTTTGACTGAAGACAAATAATTTGTATTATTTTTATGTATGTACATTATTATTAACTTATAATCTAAACAATTTTCACTCACATGTATATATATTTTATGTGTTTTGATTTTACAAATAGGAGCCATATCATACTCATCCATACAGGCCTCGGTATAGTCTATTTTCGACTCCATCTTATGATTATCGTGCTAGCATACCTGTAGACACATCTGTGACATTGGATGCCACTTAGGTATGATATATATATATATATATATATATATATATATATATATATATATATATATATATATATATAATATACATGTTAAATTTATAGTGTATAAAAAATGTAGTGTACAAATTATGTACTTTGTAATTACTCATGTATATTTAATTTTGACTAAACATTTATGTATCCATAATTTTAGGACTACGTCACCATGAGTGTTGCTGAGAGCATAGGACTTAGCCAGATGGAGGTAACTACATCATCATTTGAGGTCAGTATTGTGATTTATGTACATAACGTATAGTTCATTATGCTCTAAAATCAAATTTACAAAATGTATGTATTGTAAATTATAGGACCTCACCACTGCTACATTTGGTAGTTTTGACAGTGCGCCTCCTCCCGTTACTGAGGGACACCCATATCATGTGGTATAATTTATTTTATTATGTAGTGGATATTTGATTTATTTTCAAGCTAGATTTTGAGACCCATTTCAATTAAGCATGTACATGATGAGATGTGCCTCATGTTACACAGGGTGATACATCTACCTCATAGGGTGTCTGACATGACGAGATGACTCATATTACACATGATGATCCATCTGAGTCCTCTTCACGTGGAGTAAAGAGGACATTCGATCAGATAGATTAGGTCTTGTTGGCACCTATATATTATGTTTTTATGATGTATATTATTTATGATGTACACACCTTGTGTTAGGATAGTTAAAATTGTATGTTAGACCATGTACTATTTTTTTATGACTTCTTATCATGCTTTTGTATGTAGTATATATTATTATGTTTCACCATGTTTTAAGTATATTCAAACCGTTTTCTTTATTCTGACATATTTTAATCATGAACATATGACACATTTTGTAAGTATATATGAAAGATGAACAATAATTTTAACTATCTATAGAGCATTATTGGATAAATATCACATCAAATTTATGCATTGAGATTCTTACAAATAAAATTGACCTACTAGATTAAAAATTTTAATGATAATGTACCTAACAATGTATCATAAGTGATCTTAATGTGTTGTTTGGTAATGTAATACTAATTGTCACCTAATAAGACCTATTATGTGGTATTAAACACATGAATACCTATCATAACCTATAACAGACATAACATTACCTATTAGGACTCCTATGTCCCCTACACACATGTATGGATACCGTACCTAAAAATGTATCATAAGTGATCTTAATGTGTTGTTTGGTAATGTAAGACTCATTATCACCTAATAAGACCTATTATGTGGTAGTAAACATATGAATACCTATCATAACCTATAACAGACATAATGACCTATTAGGACTCCCATGTCCCCTTAAGACACACATGTATGGATAACGTACCTAACAATGTATCATAAGTGATCTTAATGTGTTGTTTGGTAATGTAAGATATAATCAATACAATGAATACAATGAGTAATGATCTAACATATAATCAATACAATGAGTAATGATATTTAAATTATCATGTGCAAGTGACTTGTTTTAATATTACAATCAATAGTAATTTGAAACTTCAAACAAACATTAATTTAAACATGCTTGAATGTAAAAGTAATGGAACAAAATAGGAGGTCATTACTTAAATTGACAATTAATTTATAATTTATCAAGTGCATACCTTTAACTTTCAAGTAGAAGTAAACTCTCATTTTTGAATTAGTTTGTATAGTTACATATTTTCAGAATATATGTAAGACAATGTCAATGATATATTTATAGTTCAGTGAACTCATTTGAAACATAAAATTGGTTCAACACATCTCTTCAAACGAGGTCCTGTAAAATAAAAATGTAAAACAAAAACACACATGTTAATAAACACATAAATTAATATTCAAGGTATCTGAACTATGTAAATATATGTGTAATTTGTATGTACTTACTATGTGAAATTGCACAAGATGTTGATGTTCGATCCACTTTAACATTTAAATTTGCATAAATTATAATTGAGACCAAAATAAGAGGTATATAAGTTCTCTAAATTTCTATTTACAACACAAACATACATGTAATTAAATTATATAAGTACATATATATAAAAAAATACAATAATGAAAAAACTTACATGTGTTTGATTTAAATGCAGGCATCCCATTGTACCATCTGCATCCTCTCTCTTTTGCAATGCATCTATGATTGTCTCATGCTCGTCCATTGAAATTGTCCATAATACCTTATTGGCGGGTCTCCCTTTGTATCTTTCTAATTTGATATTTGTTGCCACAACCAAATGAGAATAGTGTAAAATCTTTTTTTCAATTTGGTAGTCTTCAAATGCTGGAAAACCATTTCTTCTTGTTAGGTATCTATGTAGCCAGGTGCTAGCTACAACGATAGACTCGATTGGATACTCAAAACCATCATCGTCTACTTGATGACATGTCAATTTTTTCTTAGGTTCCACACATCTAGCTAGCCAATACTCGATCTGTTTATCATTATCACTAGGTATAATAACAACATAAACATGTCCTACAAGATAAGATAAAGTATAGAAACACTTTAATCACATGAGTGTACATATGCAAATTATATAAATTGAAGCATGGGATCACAAAAAAATCTAATTAAATTGTGCATACCAGGTTCTATGAGGTCTAAAATACGATCATAGTCTTTTGATGCAAAAGTAACATTCTGGCCTTCATTTACTATATCAACTTCAAAATGTGTGTCAGTAGGTACTAATGATCTTTGTTGCCAATCTTCAACCCATTTTGTATTCTCACATTCTTCCCATTCACCTACAAGACAAAATTGACAAAAACAAGCAAGCTCCCTAGTCCATATAGTCCAAGTGTTAGAATCTGAACTACTAAATGAATGCCATTTAGCTGACCTACTAATTGTATCACAATCATATCTTGAAGGGATATTATTTTCTTCAACTAGGTAGAAGAAACGTTTGATTGTAGAGTTATCACTTGATCCTGTGTATAAATATTTGTTACACCATTCGACAATCTCATGTGCATTTTGGAATTTAGCTTTTTCCTCAAATTTTAATTGCTCTCTACTAAGGGCTCTCTTCACGCATGCACCAGCACCATCATGTTCTCCTTTACCTTGTCTAGCCTCAAAAAAACTCCATACAGGTTGGATGTTAGTTTGCCTATGTGTCCTACTCAACCAATAGAACATTCTAGCATTCTTGAATTGTCCTATACAATTATCTGACCATATCAAATGTTGTGTCATTTGAATTTGTCTCTCTTTTAAATTATCATAAAAGACCTTGAAACAATATTGGACAAACTTAGATGAATGAAGTTTATTATCACTTAAATAAAAATGGTACTCTCTCAATATTTTTTGATCCTCCTCTGTACTATCAAGTGCATGCCTATAAACTATATGAACATAAATTGTTACTTGCACTAAATTGTAATATTGTGGTTGTACCTCTTCTTGTGGTGCAAGCATGTAGTTCTCTACAAAGTCAACAACTGAAAGTATATTACCAATTGGAAATGTATTCTTACATATGCAAAATTGTCCATCAAGCCATCTAGAATATTGAGAGTGTTTAACATATTTTGGTATGATCACACTCTTAAACTCATCCATAAATGCATGACAACTAACTTTATCTGTAACTAGATCACACCTTCTTCCAATCTTCCCATCCTCCAATGGATATTCAATAGTTTTGAATCTTTTTACCTCAACTAATTGTTGTCCAAAAGTAGTCAAAGCATTTTGATGCAAACATTCATCTAACAAAGAAATATTTCCGCACATATCACATGTACTAGAAAGACATGCATTGAAAAGAAAGTATTGATCATTAGGTGGCTTACGAAAAAAACTTGATATGAAATCTTTTATAGTTTGAGGTGGTATTTTTATACCATATTCTTGCAACATTTTTTTACTATGCATGGTACCATGTATAGATCGAAATACATCATAATGGTAAAGAAATTGAATATGAGTTTTACAAAAACATGTGATTCTTTCCTTGTTAATCCTTACATACCATGGTTTACACTTTTCTAAAGATCTTTGACTAATGGTAATATTTAATACCTTACCATCTACAAATTTTTTAAACAATTCAGTTTGAGTCATGTCCAAAAGGCGTTTAGGATGTGGATCACGTATTTTTGACCCAATTCTCAATTTAAGAACATCTCTTGAATTAGGTGATACTCTTGTATTATCATGCCAAAAAAATTCAATCAAACTTTTGACTTCACTAGTAAGTTTCATGTCACATCTCGAGAGTCTACCACTAGAAGTCCATAAAATATTTGCTGGATCACATCCAAAGTTAACCCTTCTCTTTACAACTCTTTCTAAAGTCTTACGATTCACATTAAGATATCCACTTATGTTGCTAATCAATCTTTTGTTAGATGTTGATTTGTTAACTAAAGCTATTGTTATTGCTCGTCGTGCTACATTCTTATCTTTAGACCGACTTCTCTTTCCAATAACATCAAAGGCACTAGCAATAGTGGATACATCTTGTTTTAAAGACTCATTTTTATTCTTGAGTTTTGCATACATTCCCAACCTTCTCATTACTTTTTGCATTTTAGACATTTTAATTAGTTGCAACATTAGCTGACATTGAAATCCAAATTTCTTATTATAAAAAAAATGCCCATACAATCTATTAGCATGTGTCCTAATTTGTCTCCATCAAACCAATCCCTCAAGATTATCTAACACATCATTAGGAATATGAAAATTATGTTCAGACACTTTACTATCATCCTAACATGTTTGTTCAGTAGTTGGTGTTTCTATGTCTACATTCATGCAATTTTTATTTTCAAACACTTTACTATTTTCACTGTTATTTGGGATTTGAATATCATTTTCAAATTTTCTTGGTTTTTCTTTCAGGGCAGGCATTTCAATTGGAGTGTTTTGTGCATGATCGTTTGAAAATTGCTTCTCATGAAGAAAATATAAATCATTTAAATCATAACCTGCTTCTAAAAAATCACCAATTTCATCACGAGAGAAAATTTGAGGGTTTGAAGACACACCTGTATTGAATGCATGATTGGAAGGTGCACCTAAATTTTCTTGTATTGGGTTCTTTTCTTTGACCTCTTCATCCATTGTGGTATCTTCAATGTCTTTCTCCTTTAAAACATTGTTCAAGTCTCTAATTCTCTGTCTTCTCTCTCGTTGACATTATGCTTCATTCTCTTTATTTGTTGCAATCTCCTCATCTGTTAGAACTTTTTTTTTCTTCTTTCTTTGTTGTTTTGATCCCATGTTTGCACCAATTTTGAATTTGAATTAGTAGCTTGCAAATTGTATAAGAGGACAAGAAAATAGAATCAACATGACAGAATTCATTGTTGTAGATCGAAACTGTTATTCAATCATTTCAATCATTGAAATTCTATCTGTGGGACAACTTTTGGGGCCCAGCGGGTACATTAGAAACGGGTACCCGATTGCTTAAAAATTGGGCACCCAATTCTTTAAAAATTGGGTGCCCGTTTATAAATCGGGGACCCAATTTTAAAAAGAATCAGGTACCCAATTTTTAAATAGTCAGGTACAACAGTTCATAGCAATCGAGCACTCAATTTTTGAATTACAAATCGGATGCTCGATTCTTGAGACATGAGCAAGAATTTGGTATGGCTCTTAACTTTTGCATGGGGTTTTGCCTTGGGGAAAGACATGGCATAGGCTTGGTCCCACCAAGCCATGCCTTTATGATCCTTTTTTTTTCTAAGGCATTTAATAGATAATTTCTGGTATTGTCATAATTTTTTTATAGTCATTCCCATTGAATTTTTTGATGAGACAAAAACCCATTATAGGTATTACTATTCTAATTTCAAAAATGTAAATTTTATAGTGTTATTAGTTTATTTTCTATTTTTTGATTATTTATTAATCAAAACTATCTCCTAAACGTTGAAAAGTGACATTCACTAAAACTTTAATAACTTTTTTATTTTATAATTTTTATTAAATTATTTTATATGTCATCAATCTGCATACAATTATTTTGATGTTAAAAAAAAAATTTGAAAAAAGTGAGATTTTGATCAAATTATGTGGTCCGTACACGAGAGATTTTAAAATTTACCTTTATAGCCAATTAATAATTAATAATAAAAAAATTATTCAATAAAAAATTAAGGAAAAATATTGTCATCAATCTTAGGTGTATTAGGTAACTCCCTTTAAAAGGATTTGTGAAAATTCATTTATTTGTGTCAAATTATGTGTCCGTACACGAGTGTGGTATGGTCTTGAAACAGGCATTTTGAAAAAGTGGTTTTTAAAGATCCATACCAAAAAAATAATCTATCATATGGGTATACAAATAAATTACATATTCAAAAACTAGATTTCGAACACTAAAAAAAATATTTTTGGAGTTTTTTTATATTCAATCTCCAAATGCCTCAAATTTTGACATCAATTGACAAAAAATTTCAAAAACAGGAAAACACTTCCACTTTTTGGCCAAAAGTGAGACCCAACTTCTTGCATTGACCCTGAAAAAACACACATATATGCCTAAAAACATCAAAATGGTTAAAAAATTCAACTTGTATCTTACAACAATAAGTTGTGCATGTGTGATTAATCTTCACATAAAAATGTTTACGCATCTTAACAAATTATTGACTTATTTGAATTTGAGGATGCATACCAATAAATTTTGCAAAAAATTGTGTCTGAGTTGAGTCCAGAAAATGTTTCGCATGTAGATCACAATTTTGAATACTAATCCTCTTTCTTACAACATCTCTTTGATTAGGGAAAAAAATGTGTGTTATTTGTCCCAAAATCTTCAATCAATAATTTCAAAGCTTCACTAATTTTTTTATTCTTTCATGGTAGTCTACTACTAAATTTCTATAACTCATTTTTTGTTGCATCTTCCACTCTCTCATGCCTTACCATGGCTCTTCTTTGAGTACGTGTACCAATTTTTAATTTTTTTTTTGTCTTTTTCATGAGTCAAGATTTCTTCATTTGGGTACGTACTATTATCGATGTAAGTATGCATCTTGTGATATTACTATCTTTGGAATGTGATTAAGAATCCACTTTGTCATATACACTCATTATATTCTTTACAATATATTTATTTTAATCATCCATCATTCTTAGCCCAAGCATCTTCATGATGTGCCTAAATTTCAAATTCCTCACCACAAATAATTGGAATTGACTTGTCATATTTAACTCTTCAAACAATAATCTCCACATATAATTAACTTTTCTTTGACAAGTATTCTTGCTAATCTTGTTAGGCATTGATTTCAAAATATTAGTATCAATATCAATAAAATATTTTGGTCTTCTAAAACGAATTCTAGAAGGTGTTATAATCTCTTCCATTCCCTTAACATTTTGAACATCAACATAAAGTTGAGTGTTTTGTGTACCTTAAACCAAAGATGATATGCCCTTGTAATAAGATGCAAAAGATGGAATATCACTTACTTGATAGGTTGATGTTGTGCCTTCAAAATGACATGATGGAGTGTGTGCATCATCAGATGTAGAAATTCACATCTCTTCAACAAGAGATGACGATATGACTCCCACATTAGAAGATGGTGTAGCTTCACAATTCAATTGTCTTCTTGAATGTAAGAGTCTCATTCATTCTCTTTCTCTTTCTAATTCTTCACTTTGTTTCTTTTGTATTGGTGGTTCATGTTCCTCTTCAAAAGACAGTTCTTCATTATTGTATTGCAGTTTTCTTTGTTCATGTAGTAGTTTCATTTTATCTCCTTTAATTGAAAAATCTTTCTCCCTCTCTTCCATTGTTTGTGCTTTTGGTTTCTTCCTCGGTATGATGATGGTTTCTATATGTCAAATTATTCAAACATCTGAATTACGTACAATTCATAAATAGCAAATAATTCAAATATGTATACAAATTACAATTATTTTTATGAATACACAATATATATTAAACAACTTGTCAAATTATAGTAAAATTTGTCTCTATAAGAACAAACAATATCTAAAAAGGATTGCACTAACCTTTTCTATAGAAAGAATGTTAAAAAACCCTTCAAATAGATTGAATGATTGAATTTGGTGTTTGCTAGCCTCCAATAGAATGAAACCAAGTTTTCTATCAAAAAAACAATAGAAAAAAAGAGAGAATATGGGTCAGCAAGGATCCGGACTTTCCTTGTAACCTATTTTTGGTGTTTTCATATACTATAAAGTGCGTACACACTATAATGCATACACACTATTTGAAATCTCTCTCTCTCTCTCCCCCCCCCCCCACTATCCCACCCCCTACTCTCTCTCTCTCTCTCTCTCTCTAGCCCTCCCTCTCTCTCTCCCTCCCTCTCCCATCCCTTACTCTCCCTCTCTCTCTCCCCTCTATCCAACCCTCTCCCTCCCCCTCCCCCTCTCCCTCTCTCCCCTATCCCACTCTCTCCCATCCCATTCTCTCTCTCTCTCTCTCTCTCTCTCTCTCTCTCTCTCTCTCTCTCTCTCTCTCTCTCTCCCCCATACCCTATTCCCACCTTCTACAATCCCCTACTCTCTCTCTCTCTCTATCTCTCTCTCTCTCTCTCTCTCTCTCTCCCTCCCTCCCTCCCTCCTTTTAGGACTAACCTAAGATAGAGTAGATCAAAAAATAATAGATCACACATAAGAGAACACAAGACATCGAGATTTAATGTGGGTCACCCAATCCCTAGGCTATGCCCACCAACAACAAGTCCAATATTATTATGATCTAGTGATGACAACCTGATATAATTTGTAATTCTTTACAACTCAATACTACCATAAGAATCAATTTTTGCATCACACATAATGAAATCCCTAACACTAAGCCTTTTTATACAAGCTTTTTTCCACTTAAAAAATTAGGGCTAGAATAATATAAAAATAGTAACCAACACCTTTTACAATATAAGGTCATTTTTGGCTTTAGGGGTGTTGCCCCCGAAAATACTCACGAGGGCATTGCCCCTTGATCCCACCCTATACTATGATAGGTAGTGCATTTGGGGCACTACCCCCTTGACCCTGTCTTGAAGGTGCTACCTCCAAACCCCCATAGAAAGAATCTAGAGGCAAATTGCACAGAATAAACCTCTAAGTCTGATTAGGCTCCACATCACAACCCCTCCCTCTCCCTCCCTCTCTCCCCCCCCCCCCCCCCCTCCCTTACCTCTCCCTCTCTCCCTCTCTTCCCCCCTCTCCCCCCTCTCTCCCTCTCTCTCCCATTCTCTCTATATCTCACCCTCTCTCCCATCCTCTCTCTCTCACCCTCTCGTATCTCTCTCTCTCTCTCTCTCTCTCTCTCTCTCTCTCTCTCTCTCTCTCTCTCTCCTTCCCTCCCTCCCTCTCTCTCCTCCCTCTCCCACCCTCTACTCTCCCATCCCCTACTCCCCTCTTCCACCCCCTACTCTCTCTCTCTCTCTCTCTCTCTCTCTCTCTCTCTCTCTCTCCTTCCCTCCCTCCCTCTCTCTCCTCCCTCTCCCACCCTCTACTCTCCCATCCCCTACTCCCCTCTTCCACCCCCTACTCTCTCTCTCTCTCTCTCTCTCTCTCACACACACACACACACACACACACACACCCTCTCCCATCTCCTACTCTCTCCCCATCCTCTACCCTCTCTCTCTTACTCTCTACCCTCTCTTCCTCTCTCCTTCCCTCTCTATTGAATTTCAAGCTTACAAAGTGTGTGCACACTTTAGCGTGTGCACACTATAGTATGTGCATGCTATGTAAGCCTAAATTTAAATAGTGAAAAATGATTCTTTGCTAAAGCATTTTCTTTGCACGAAGAGAAGCAGAGCCACACACTGGAGAAGCTTCAAGAGTGGAAGACTGTACTCTCCAACATTTCGTATGAAAATGGTCTCATTGTTAATACCAAGGAGTGAGGACCAAATTTCCTTAACCTTTTTGAATCAATTTTCTTTTTATTTCATTAAAATTATTTGCTCCTTTTTATAATATATAAATTGAAGCTAGTGTATGGTCTTTCTACTATTGCATATTTCTAGTGAGAAGGTGGAGCTGCCCAAGAGGATTGTTAATTGTGCTTTGAAAATAATAAAAATTGTGATGTTTGTGGTTACCAAACATCCAATCAGTATGGATCAAGTTCTAAAAGACTTTGAAATAACAATTCAATTTGTTGAAAAACATCATCATGTGTATGTTGTCAGATAATGGGGCATGGGTGGCTCTAGAAAAATGCTCTTGCTAAACAATTTTTTAACAACTATAAAACTATGGAAAAATCTTGTTTCCTAGTTGATGTTAGAGCGACTGCTGAGAGAGGTTTACTGCATAATAAGCAAAAAGAATTACTGGAAGTGCTTGCTCTCAAAGACGTCTGAGTGGACAATATAGAAGTGGGTAGGTATATGATTTCTAGCTGTTTGAGATCTTTTCGAGTATTATTTTTGGTTGATGATATGAATAATGTGGAACAATTGGATGCATTGTTGCCCAACAAGGAAAATTTTGGGAGGGATAGTTTAATCCTAGTCAACACAAGGAACTTGAAGCGCTTAGATCTTGTAGTATTTCTACCATTTATAAAATGAAAATGTTGGATCCATGTCATTCCAAAAAACAATTTATTCTTATAATCCTCACCACTTGTAGGGTTTGTGTCATTAGTAAGGGACTTTATAAATGTTGCAGTGGGTTATCGTCATCTCTAAAAAATTTTGGGGGCACAATTATATGAAAATTCCAGCAAACATTATTGGAAGCAACAATTGATAAGATTTCTAGAATACTTCCTAAAAATGTGAAAGAAAGTTTAAAAGTAAGTTATGATGCTTTAGGTCATGAAGAGAGGGAAATATTCTTAGATATTGCATGCTTCTTTGTTGGAAAGGAGAAAACTTTGGTCTTGAGTGTCTTAAATGCATCAAATTGGAAAGGTCTATTGAGGTGAGAAAGGCTTGTCAATAAATGTCTTGTTAAATTCAATGATGATGGTGCATGATCATCTAAGAGATTTGGGAAGAGAAATTGCAAATCAATAGTCACCATATTGACTATGCTTTTCACATCAAACTATTAAAATTTATAATGAAATACATGTGAGACTAATACTTTATTTAATTCTTATTAGTCTCATGTAAACAATGGAATTATTTAATTCCAATTTTTTAATTTGACTAAATTGATTGACAAATCAAATTTAACTATTAAATTGTACTACACAAAAACTTTGTACTTAGTTATTAACATTTCTTTTCAATAATTAAAAAACATAGTTTATCTTCATTTTCATTTGTTAAAGCAATGCAATTTTTTTAAATGGAAAAATACAAAAAAATGAACAATCAAATAACTTTATTTAACAATATGGGTAAAAGCACAAACCTGTATCACCCTTTTGTAAAGGAAAAGGCTAACAAAAGTATAATTGTTCACCTTCGATGACATAAAATTTGGTATTATTATTTTGAGTTTGCAAATGAAGTAAACTAATGAAATGTGTAGAAATGGATGAAGTTTAGCATTATAATTATTGGGAATAAGAATCAAAATATTTTCCTTATTTTATAAATAAATTTTTAGGTACTAGAAAATACTAAAAATTAGGGGTCTAGTTCCCAGCACAAAACTATATAGAAATAAACTTATTTCCCTTTGATCTCAAACTACGTTATAGATAACACATATATCTATAACAATCAAAAATAAAAATTGTCTTTAGACATATATTTTCTCTTTTATAAGGATTGAAATCTCAACTTACCTGAAATCAATAGTTTTCATCTCCCATCACATTTTTTAAAACAACTCTATTCTAATCAGGAGAAAAATTATACATTCTAGAAGAGGACTCTCTCCTCTAGAACGTCATATAATTTTTTGATTTTTTATATGATCTTATATTTCAAAATTGACATCTTTTCAAGTGTTAAAATACGTGGTTGTAGAATATTTAAATCACAATATAACTATATCTAATTAAAATAGTATAAAATCTATATGATAATATTCTTGATTATGAGCTCTATAAAATGGTGTTTACATATTATTAAAAAAAATTATTAAAAGTAGCAAGAGTTATTGAAACACCATTTTTCTGAAATAATTTTATTTCTTTAGTAATTGGATACAAACTAGTATAAAACATGTATTTAATAGATATTTCCAATTGGAAAAGTGTGAGACTATATATAACTTAGTTAGAATGAATTTATCTAGATCATATGTTTAAAAAAACTAGATTTTTAGATAGAAATAATCAAATTCAATCACCCTGATAAGTCAGCCTGAAAAGTGACACAGCTTTGTACTTTTAACTATATAAAAATTAAACAACTTAAAATTCTAGAAATCTCTAGAACCAGAGTGACCACTGATCAGATCATGGTTTTTTTTCTTTTTTTGTCACTTCCACTATTACAAGTAATAAAAATAAGACATACAAGAGAGTTATCTCTGAGAGAGAGTGATATGAGATCGATTTGTGTTTGACAAGGATCACTGCTTCAGGGGTGGTCAATCATAACCCAAAGAGACTCAAAAACATATCCCTATGGAATTGAGGAAGACATCATCTCTGAATTATAAAGAAGCCATGATAAGTAGAAATTTTTCTAACCCATCTACAAGGGTGGTGCCCTCAAAGACAAAGGCCCATATGCATGCACATGGGGCAAATCATCTCAAGTAGGAAGATCATTGTAAGAAAATCAAACATCCCCATGTGGAATAGGCGGGAAAAATTTCTATTATGAAACAAATGAAGAGAATTTTGGTAGAGACTATCTAGAATTTGGCTTTACAACTACCTCTCACATTTTCTTGAAAGTCTTAAGTAAATTGTTGTATGCCTTTAAATATCCAAAAGTATCTCATTGAATTTTTGATATTAAACCTGTATAAAAAGAAATAAAATGAAAAAATGTAGAAATTAATATCCAATAACAATTTGGAATCAAATTATATGATTGAATGTTGTTAAAAAAAATTGTCATAAATATATGTTATAAAAAATTGTCATATGGCCAATAAAAGAGCCAAAAGAAGGCAATGTAAATAATGTGTGAATAAAAAGCAATTGTGAAAACTATATTTAATAATCATAAATAGATCAGAGAAAGATATTTCTCCAAGAGTACAATGAAGTAAAAATAATCCTTTAAGTATTTCTTTCTTAAGAAATTTGCAAAACAACAATTACTATATGAAAATTTTCTCCAAGTCTAGAAGTACATTTAAAAAGAAAAATTTGTAAACCTTTATGCTAAAAATAAAAATGGTAATTTGTGCAATATTTGAAGTCACGTCCAGAGAACTATAGTTAGATGTACATATATACATGTCAAATGGATTACCTAAATTGATTCTTAGGAAAATGACTTGTCATTGTTTTACTTGAACATTTTCTCTCTGTTCATCTTGAGAAGCTAAAAATATGGATTATTTAAGTGATTGGGCTAGTAGAAGGAAGTTTTTATGCACCAACACTACTAATCTTTGTTGACTAAACTAAAATTGAACTAAATTAAAATAATTTCTGCTTGAGAAAAAAAAAAAAGTTGATCAATAATTTACTCATTTTTCTTATCATTTATTCACATGTTTGCCTAGAGATATTTGATTGAAAAACCCAAAAGCATATTCAATAAATTTTTTATGTATATATCCTTTAACTCTCACTCTCATTCCTTGTGATCACATTATATAAATTCAAAATTATTAAATTTATTTAGAACTTCAGGTAAATATTCATTCTACACCTGCAAAGCCAGTTAGATTCAACTTAGACCCTTGTAGTTGTACCTAGGTCATGTGTTAGCCAACATTGAGCTTTAAGTTTAAAGTGCCTAAATCAAAAGATTAGAACTTTAAAAAAAATTAGTTAAGACAATTGAACTATTCACCTACTACCACCCCAACAGTAGATTTTAAAAAAACTACTCTCTCCTATGGTGCACATGATTTTGTACAGGGGCTTTTCTCTTAAGGATCATCTTAGTGATCTTGCGTAGCATGCCCAAGGCACACTTTTTGACTATTATTGTTATAATCTACAAATTTGTTTTCACAATAGAAAGTATATGAAAGGCCCCTATATAGTTTAACTATAATTGTTTAAAAAGAATCCTAAAAATATTAGTCATCTCATGGAATATAGAACATGTGGCATGTATACACCAAAATCCCCAAGAAAATGCCAATAAGATGGAAGATACAGAGCCATGTTTCAGAGATCTATTAGTGCCCATCTACTTGTAAGATATATAGATTGTATGTAAATATGCATTCAGCATGACAAAGATGATTTATGTATTTATTTAGAATAAAACAAGCAATCGTACCTTAATAAGGTGTAATAGGTATGTTAGAGAGATATTTTGATAATAAGATAGGTGTTTGTTTTCTCAACTAATTAACCATTTATTTGTAACTTTTAAAGCATATTCATAACCTTAAACTCAACCCTTTCTCTAACCCTATCGTAACCCAAATATCAAACTCTAATTAGAAAAAGATCATCCCAAATAAAAGGGACAATGTGAAAACTAAAACTGAAAATAAAACTAGAAACATTAATTTAAAAATACTAAAATCTTAAATCTAAAATATACTTAAAATGCAACTCCATCTTTACTACAACCACCTCATTACATCACATAACTAAATAATTATGTAACTTGCTAATTTTTCAAGGTCAAGCCACACCCGTAAACACCCAAAAAAATCTTGATAGAATTAACTACCTAGCGAAAAATCAATAGTCTCATAGAACAAAGAACAAAGAATGAAATCAATTTAAAACACAAAAAATTGACAAGCCAGATAATAATATTCAAAATTCAAAACTCTCAACTAAGAAGATGTTCATTCTCCATTACCATTAACCTTAACCTTTAAATCTAAACCACAAACACAACACTTATCATGAAATACACTCTCGACTAGGAAGATCTATTCATTCTCCATTAGAATTATTTTATCTATTTGATGTATATATATAATAATATTTGTTGACCTATGATACAACTAAAAATAAAAATTACAAACTATAATTTTTCTTATAATTTCTAATTTTGTATGTTCTAGTATATGATAATTTTAAATCAATTAATTTTTTTATTATAAAATACTAAATTTATTAATTAGCATATTAAAATATCTTCATAATAGTGTGACATGAGTTTAAAAATTCTTTAACTATTATATATATATATATATATATGAATTAAAGTTATGAATATTAATTTTGGAAAATTAGTCTATATAAACATTAAAAAAACTAATTTAAAGTTTATAGTTAACAAAGAAATCTTCAACTAGGATATGAGGAAACGAGTCTAAGGAAGTTCTTTCAACCTAAAGAGGAGTTAGTTTGCATGAGAGGTGGGTTCTCCAAAGAGGATATATTGAATCCTCAGATGTGGCTTGTTACACTATTATACAAATTATTACTCTTGAAGATTGTTTCCAAGTACTGTACTACTACCACTTCCCCATTCTCAACTACTTCGGGAACCATGATTTGATTTCCTTTCCATGCCTTATTTTGAATTCTATGGAAGACTATTTTTTTAAGGCTACGAAAAAGAAAGAGGAAGGAAAACCCTTCTATATCATCCAATAGGGCTTCATGCACAAACTTTACAAATGCAACCTTGCCATAAACTCATCTCTTCTTGTTAATCCATTGGCTACTATTACTCACCAAGTCTCTATCAATTCTATCCCTGGTTCAAGCTATAAAAAAGACAAAAAAGCCCCTAGTTTCGAGATGAATATAACTATCATTGAGTTTGACATGGACACGAGGAAGAGCAAGAAAATTGCTAAGAGAGCTAGTAAAATGCCCCAAATGGAAAAATTCAAAACCTCCCTAGAGAAGATTTTAGTTTTGAGTCCACTGAGAGTGAGAAAAAGCCCACAAAAAGGAAGAGGAAACACTGGAATAATGGGAAGGAGGTAGTGCCTAGCCCTTCACACATCTTAGACACCCTGGAAGTTGTGTTGTCCTTGAATAGAAGTGCGAGGGGTGGGTGGGGGTTGGGGGGCGGGGGGATGGGGTGGTGAAAGAAGCTCTCAAAGGAAGGTGGAGAAAGGGAGACATAGCCACGAGTAGAGCCAAAGAAAGGCTTGGCTAGAGAGGCTAGAGAATTTGATGAAGGAGCTTTCAAATAAACATATTGGGATCTACCAAAAATTTGGCATCTTGGTGAAATTTACCACGAAGGCTTAATGCACTCTACTGCCACCACTCTCTACTTTTTGCAGGTGAACAAGGACCAAAAAGATATTGGGAAAGAGAGAAAAACTACCAGCTCTATCTATGGTTTCCTAGCAGAGGATTAGCTAAAGATGTTGCTAGATAAACCCATCACAGAGGAGAGGGTGGATTTGAACAGGGAGGATCCTAGGGAAAAGAAGGAGGAATAGGAAGAGAAAGCAAAAAATTAGCCCCTGAGCCTTAGCTTTTGGGTTTTCTTATTATGTTTTGGATCCTTTTAGACTTGGTGCCCTATGGGGCTTTTATTTATAAGTTGCTGGTATAATTTTTCATATTATATGCTTATTAGGGATATGATTGTTGATAAGTGTTACCCTTTTTTTGGAGTTAGTCTTTATTTGATTTTTGAAGTATAAAACTGGTATTGGTTAGATAAGTGGGAGGTGATTTTTGGCTATTCTTTAGCCTTTTTGTACTTTGTGGTTAGCCATCCTTTCTTTTGGCTGCTATCTAATACTTCAAAAATAAACAAATCTTCAAAATATTCTAGTAATAATATATTCCCACCTAGCTTATCATTAAATTATTTTAAAAATCATGTTTCTAATATCAATTAACAAAAATTTATAGATAATCAAATTTTAAAATAATTATGATAAATTGTCTAATTAAATTTGAGTTCATGTAATTAATCTTCTTTATTACATAATCAATTCATGAGACTATAAATAGTCCTAATAAATAATATGAAATACCTTATAAGATTATTCATAATGAATTTTACAACAAGAAACAATTAATTCTAGTTTACAAAAGTCTTTGCCTTTAAAATATGGAGTTGAATCATTCACTATGTATAACTATGTTCTTGAATGATTCACCATGTATAACTATGGTCAACCACATTTATTTATTAAGTCCTCGATAATACATCTATTTCCATTTGTACCTCTTAATATTTTACTATTGATGGCTCTCCCAATAAAATTTTCAAATTTTAAATACCTTTGTTAAACAATGTTCACAAATTACTCAATTTTTCTAGGTAATGTTGTATGCTTCTTTTAATTTCTCTCTTTATATTAAGATTTCTACCCACAATTTCTCAACATATTTTAATTATTTAAAAAACCAATCTACAAAATAAAAAACCTAATTTATTTTATTAATCTACTTACCAAAACTCAAATAACTTATCAATACTCTATTTAACAACTAATATGTACATTATCTAGTTCATCATGTAAATATTTACAATTCTACCAAATGTACCATTTAAAAATAAAAAATAAAAACTCAAAAACCCTTGCAATGTCTAGAAGATATGAAATATATGGTTTTCAAACAAATATTAAACTACAAAATCGCTAAATAAAAGACCCTAAATAAAATGACACAAGTAATAAAAATTGGAATGGTCAGTTTGTAAGTTTGGTCACTAAATAAAAGAAGCTACAATCATTAAAAGGTGGAATGTAAGTTTGATTACCCTGTAATTGATTATTTTCTCATGTTGCCCTCAAACCGTAAATACAAATGTATAGAAAAGCATCTTCATGCAATTTCCCAACGAAAAAGTAATTTGTATTTTCTAGTGGCAGGTGTCATGACATATTTCGTAAGTTTCTGAAGCTTTTTTTACCGTTTTAAAGATGGCAGTGAAAGTCTTTACAGGTGTCTAAAAGGAGGACCCCAAATTCTTTTATATAATTTTTAAATACAATATTATTTCAGTTACTTTAATTAAATATTCTTTCATATGACTCTCACTATTTCTTTTTCCACTACTATTCTTTTTTATCTCTTTTTTTTTTTTCTGAGAAAAGAGGGGTAAAAATTTATTAAGACAGAAAGGAATACAACAAGGAGAGCTCAACAAGAAGCTCGATCCTGAGCAACAAGATCATCAAATTCTTGCACCATCTCAAAGGATAGTTGCCTCCTATCCCTAATATTCCAACCCGGATCATGACTAGAAGCCCATTTGGCTAAACAATCAGTAGCTTTGTTCCATTCACGAGGAATATACGTGAACCTAATGAATTGAAAAGAGGTAGAGAAGAGAATAATCTACTTAAGAACAGTGGCCAGCTACCAACTAACATCCTCAAGCTTCTGTGAAGAAAGCATGTTCACCACCACCTGGGAATCAGACTCACAGATAATCTTACTCCATCCCCACAAGCAACACTATTCCATAGCATATAAAATAGCCTGAGCTTCCATGAAATTGTTAGTGTAATCACCCTTATGAACTAAGAAGAAAAATTTAACATCCCCAGAACTACAACGAGCCACTCCCCCAATACCAGCAGTGCCAGGATTCCCATGGGAAGAACCATCAGTGTTAATTTTCAGAACTCCACAGGGAGGAGGTGTCCAATGCCCATCTCGGTTAACCCGACCCTTCCTCTGATGCTGAAGGTGCCTGGACACAGAAGGAAACCTTTGAGCTACAGCCCCATCGTGAAGATGAAAATTGAGGCGATTACAGATAACAAGATCAACTGGATCCATACCCCCATCAAGCTCACACTTCAGATGAATAGTTTGTTGAATAGAATGTGATATCTTCCACCAAAGATGCAAAACACCAAGCCGAACATCTTGGAATATGTGATGATTCCTCTCCAACCAGATATGCCAAAGCATGAAAGATGGTCCAACAATCCAAGCAACATGGAGAGAAGAAGACTTGGAGGGAGCACTGCCCAAGCGGGCCCAGAACTCAAGCAAAGAGGAAGCATGCCTACAAGAGCAACCCTAAGCGCTCCACCAAAGGTGCCATATCTAAGTAGAGCAATGGAAGAACATATGGGAGATAGACTCCTCTCCATTACCACACAAAACACAATAAGAGGGGCCTTGAAATCCATGTTTACAAAGATTATCCCATGTAAGACAATGGTTGTGAGCCACTAGCCGCATGAAAAAATTGCACTTGGACCAAGAAACTTTATTCCAAACTTGCTTCCACCAAGGGACCTCAACATCCCCAACTAATTGTCTAGTTATCTCCTGATACCCAGCAAAGACATGATATTTACCAGACAAGGTACCGCCCCAAGCCAAAACATCTGGACCAAGCAAAGAGGAACACTCTCTAGAGGCTAGAATTTGAGAAAGCTCCTGACAATCCATGTCTGTACCTCCAGGAGGCCAATCAGAAGAATGCTTCCATCTATAACCAACAACAGGTCCCAATTGATAAGGAGTCTTGTAATGAGCCACTTTATCCCATCCAACAGCAAGAAAAGAGTCACAAAGAGATTGAAGATGAGGGTACATAGATAAAATGGAAGGGAATACATCCCAAGCATCAGACCAAAAAAAAAGCCTGAGAACCTCCTTTACATATCCAGAACAAACCCCTCTTCACCAACATCGCACCTATCTTCAAAGTATGCCAAACCATTGAGCCACGAGCTTCAAGAGAAAGTGCAAAAATAGAGCAAAGATTAGCACCATGAAAATATTTATAAGTGATAATACGAGCCCAAAGTTGATGTTGTCCAAAGCACCATCGCTAATAAAGTTTAGCAGCCAAAGCTTGACTACTCAAGAGAGCAGATCGAAGACCAAGACCACCATCCTTTTTAGGCCTACAAATAGTTACCCAACTAACCAAGGTCCATTTAGTACTACACAAATTACCACTCCAAAGGAATTTCCGAGAAAGAGCATCAAAATCCTTGAGAAAGTAAATAGGAGCAGCCTAAACCATGCTTCTATAAGTAGGAAGAGCTTGGATAATAGCTTGAAGAAGAGTAACCTGGGCAGAAGTAGAAAGCCATCTATGAGTCCAATGATTTACCTTATCCTGAAGCTTGGTAATCAAATTTTTCTAGAAGAGACATGGCTGCCTAGAAACAACAATAGGAATGCCAAGATAGGTCAAAGGAAGTGACCCAATATGAAATCGTAGGATACCAAAAATCCTGTGCTGAATAGAATCAGGAGTGTTAAAAAGGTAAATAAAAGATTTGTGCTCATTAACTTTCTAGCCTGAAGCTGCCAAATAAATGTCCAAAGCATATCGAAAGGCTTTAGCTTCCTTGATCCTAGCAAGACCCGCAAGAGCAGAATCATCAACAAATTGGAGATGGGAAAGAGAAGGTAAGTCATTACCCCACTGCCAGCCTTGAATAGAATTATGGGACACTTGATACTTAATGAATCTACCCAAGCCTTTAGCCATGATGATGAATAGATATGGGGAGAGAGGGTCACCCTGGCAGAGGCCTCTAGAAGCACCAAATAGTTGAGAAGGTTGACCATTAATAAGAACATAAAAAGAGGCAAAAGTAACACAACTCATAGTCCAACTCACCCAGTCAGAGCTAAATCCAAAAGAAAGAATAATACTCCTTAGGAAACTCCATTTAACTCTATCGTAGGCCTTAGCCATATCTAACTTAACAAACATTGCTCTCTCCCTTGAAGTAGCCATAGAGTGAATAGCCTCAGTAGCAATAACCACCCCACCCAAAATTTGTCTGCCAGCAACAAAACCACCTTGTTCTTCTAAGATAATAATGGGAAGCCGCCTTTTCATTCTCTCAACAATCAACTTAGTAATAACTTTGTAAACCACATTACATAAGGCAATTGGTCTAAAAAACTCCAATTGATTAGCACCCTCTCTCTTAGGAATAAGAGTCAATAATGTAGAGTTCAAAGCTCGAAGCATCTGCTTGCTAGCATAGGATTCCTTAACCACCTCCAAAAAATCATGATTAATGATGTCCCAAAATTCTTGAAAGAATTCAATTGGAAAGCCATCAAGACTAGGAGCCTTCCCCTTAGGCATGCCAAAGACCACCTCCTCTAGCTCTTCCAAAGAGATTGGACGCATGGGATAATCATTCATTTCCTGAGTGATAAGGGAAGGAAGATAGGACAAGATAATATTTTCTTCATTATCAATAGGAGGAGAGTCCTCAGAGAAGAGGGTAGAGAAGTACCAAGTAGCCTCCTAGAACAAAGCTGGCAAGGAATTTAGTTGGATACCTTGAGAATTAACCAAAGAAGAGATAGTGCTCTGATTCCGACGAGATTGCACTGTTTTATGGAAGAAGGCAGTGTTTCAATCACCTTCCTGGAGCCAATCAACTCTAGCCTTTTGCTTCCAAAAAATTTCCTCTTGAAGTTCCCATTCTTCTAGAGCTTTAGAAGCAAGGGATTCAGCCTTGCCAAGATCCTCTAAGAAACCTCGATCTCTAATCTCCCTTGTGATGACATCAAGATCTTCTTGAGCAAGCCTCTTCATAAAGTGAAGGTTCCCAAAGCATTGCCTATTCCATATCATGAGCTGCCTTTTAACATATTGAAGCCTTTTAGAAAATGAGAACATTGCAGTACCATATAGCAGAAAATTTGATTGGCCAATGATATGAACCCCTCCAATCAAGGATTTCCAAAGGGATAGTAAGGGTGCCACTAACCCAGAAGCAAGAAACAAGAAATCTATCCAGACATTCTGAGATAGCAGCAACACCAGTCCTACGATTATTCCAAGTATAGAGACCATTAGAAGGCTTAACATCAGAGAGATGCAAAAGAGATATGTGTTGTTGAAGAAGAGGAGAAGAAGGACCCAATCTAGCCAAACCACCATGCTTCTCCTCCGGACTTAAAACTGAATTGAAGTCCCCTGCTAACAACCAAGGATGATAAGGGTGACAATTTCTAACATATTGAATATGTTCCCAAAGTTCCTCCTTTCCCGCAAAATCAACATGTGCATACACATTAGTAACCATGATTACCTCTCCTGAGTCTAGAGCAGAAGCTACCATAGAGAGAGTTGAGCGCGAAGACATCCAGCAAAGGGGAGAAATTTTTTGAGGATCCCAAAATATAGCTAAACCACCAGCACTGCCTATTGCCCCAACACACTGGCATTGGCCACGAGACCAAATACTAGAGGCATGTTGGACCATAGACTCCACAGAGAGCTTAGTCTCTTGGATACAAAAAACATCAGGACTATGATCAACCACCAAGTTATGAATAGCCTTTTGTCTAGGGATGCTATTCAACCCCCTAACATTCCATGAGAGAATAATCATCATTGGGTAGAATTGGGAAAATGAGAATCCAAAGGTTTCGTTGAACCAGACTCAATCAATATATCTCATGTGAGTTTAATCTTCTCTTGGTCTGTTTTGCACCCACTCCTTAGAGGGGGAGTAAACGAAACCTGCTTAAAGGGTCGAGGCATCAACCCCAAGGGGAGAGGAGATCCCTTGCCCTTACTTGATGGTAGCACATCCTTAACCAAGTCAGCCAGAACAACATCATTATCCTCCAACACCGCAGGAGTCACTAAAGCCTCTGTCATAGCAGCTACAAGGACCTCATAGTTCTGGTATACTACAACTTGGGATGCCCCACAAGCATCATTAGGAACAGATCCCTCATCTGGGCAAACTGGATCAAAAGAGATAGGAGGAGGAATACCCTCCTCTAAAACCATACTATCTAGCACCTCAAAGCAGTTAAAACCTGAATCAGATAATCTTTCTTTCAAAGGCCTCTTTTGACCACGTCCCTTAGCTCGTGGGCGAATAGGGGTAAATCCATCCTTATCCTGCATTTGAGCCTTACCGTTACCTGTAGCATTTTACGAATTTATCCCCTTTGTAGTATTAGCCATCTGAGATTGTCTTTTCCCTGTAGTATCTGCCAAACCACCAGCATTGCCAGTTGTAGAACCATCCACTCCTTTGGAAGTCAAGTTACAGGGGCACTGACACTGTAAATGACCATACTCATGACAAATCTGGCAATCAAAAGGGAGGGATTCATAATCTAACTGCTGCACCCAAGAAGAAGCCCCAAGACAAATTTCCAAAGAATCTGGTAATGAGTTATTCAAATTAATTTCAACACAAATTCTAGCATAAGAAATAACCTTTTTATCGAGGGATTGATGTGCGATTGCAGTCGGCTTCTCCAACAAAGCAGCAATTTGTCGAAGGATGTCTTCACGCCAAAATTCCAAGGGAAGGCGAGGCAAGTGAACCCAAACTAGCACTGTTGAAGGGAGATCCTCAACAAAATTAAATCTTGAATGCCAAGGTTTGACAAATAACCCCACATGGTTGTAAAAATAAGGGCCTCCTTCAAAAACACGATCACGATCAGACATGCAAGAAAATACAACAAAAAAATAACTATTCCCTACCAACATAATCTCCATATCGCCTTCCACCTGCCATGAGCGACGGATCCATGCCTCAAGAGCGGATAGGGAAATCCGGATTCCAAGAAATTTGCATATTAAAGCATGCTTGGTCCAATATTCAATGTCCTCCATTACAGTCATTGGAGGAATAACCAGAATAGGGCGATCATGGCTACGCGAAAAACAACTATTAACTTTTTTCAACTTGGAGCTCTCCCTTGAATAAAATGATTTAGATCGCATTGCATGTGTAGTTGGAGAAGAACCATCTTTTTTTCTCACCAACGCAGAAGAAATCCCAGGCCCTGCCATGCAAACAATAAAAACCCCAATCCAAAATTGACTGCAGAAGATTTCCAAAAACACCCACGCAAACTATGTCCAGCAGCTAGCAATCCAAATAGAACAGGAAAAAATAGTAAAGATCAAACAACAACCATAGCCCAGCCGATAGCCAGCGCTTCTTCACATTCTCCAAAAACTTCTCACTTCCTTCATTTGATATTTCCTTCTTACTTCTCTTTTTGATCTCTCACTGTACCTCCAAGATTTTATTTATTTATTTTCTACTTTTTCAATTATTTTTCATCTCTTCCTCTTTGCTATATTTCTTCTCACCACTTCCCATCTCTTCTATTTTTGTTTTCATTCCTTCCTACCTCTTCCTTTGTCTCTATCTAATTTTCTTCTTCTTGCCTCCTTTTATCCAATATAACAGAAAATGAACATGTACAGTAAATTGTTCCTCAAAATATTTGACACTGGTACCTTTGATGTGGAATTTTATAACTTTGCAATTTAAACATATCAAAATTAACACCTATCTTTTCATTACATAGTCTGTAGCACAAGGCAATGACAATCTTCTTGATGTATAACAACTTGTCTACTTACTGGCTGACCTATTGTACTAGTAAGAAAGCTATAGTCCAAGTTGTTGATTAAGTAATTATTCCTTCAGGTATTCTATTTATATTCTATATCATCACACTACTTAATTTTTGCATTAGACAGTTCTTTATAATAATAATATTTTTATTAGAAGAATTACAAAGCATTTAAAACATTGAACTCTATTTATATTCTATATCATCACACTACTTAATTTTTGCGTTAGACAGTTCTTTATAATAATAATTTTTTTATTAGAAGAATTACAAAGCATTTAAAACATTGAACTCCAATGCATAGACAATCGTTTTACTTGTCGAGTTCATCATTTGGTCATATTTTCATTGACAGTTTCTTGTGAGAAATAATTTTACAAGAATCATGATATTGACCAAAGTAGTATACTAGTAAGAAGATTAGATTGCAGCCGGTGTCATCATTATTATTCATAATATGTTTAATCTTTTTATATATTTATGTTTTACAAACTAAAAATATTTTCTTTTCAGTTTTATTTGGGTGTGTAGATTTATGAGTAGAACTGTTTAGAAATATTTTGGTCGGATGAACTTAGACTTCGTTTAGTTGTTTTTTAGTTACTTTCTCCTCCTTTTAAGTCTTATAATCTTTATATGCGTTATTATTTCTATTTGATTGTTCGAAATAACACTTCTCCACTCATACAAAGATTAAAGCTAATAAGTAAGTCTTATGTCTTCATAAAAATTAACAATTAAATAGCCCTTCACAATAAAATGGAACTTTGACGCTTGCGCCCTATAGTGTATCTATCTGTTTCAATGCTTCAAGAATCTATACGTGTTTCGATAAGATTTTGATTTGATTTATTTATATTTGTGAATTGACAAGAGAATTCTCATTCGAGGAATAGGGTCTACAACAGCTGGATTTCCTCGATGCTCGCTGGGCGGGAAGGTCGTGGTTAACACAAATGGAGGACTTTGTGAGCTCACACCATCTGCAGTTGGAATAAAGGTTTTTTAGGTGGCAAGAAGTTACTATAGTGAAATAATTGGTGATATATCAAGGGACTTGTTATGGCTTTGGTGCGTTGTTGTTGGGCATAGAACTCCATGAAAAAGGTGATAGTCAATTAGAAGAACTATGGCAGACAGACAGTGATGTAAGCTGCTGCAAGAGCAACAATTGTGATGGTGTTTAAATGTTTTTTGTTATTATTAAATTTTAGGGTTTGCATTGCATTGCATTTGGGGTGGTGTTTAATTTTAGGGCTTAATTTAATATTTTGTTGTAACTTTAGTAAAGGTTTAAACAAAACTTTTACGGGTCTGGTGGTTGCCAAAACCAGTTCTTAACCGTTTGGCTTTGTTTATAAATTCTCTCTGAAATCTTTTGGGAGAGTATGATTTGAGATTTTTCTTTTCTGTGTGAAGAAGGACTGAGATGAACAGATGGGATAAATAAAATTGTAGTGCTTTCTTGCTACTTGAGTTTTGGTTTTATTTTATTCACACTGCAAATTGATTAGGGATGCATATAATATCTGTTATTTTCTGAATAAAATAGTAGTAGTAGCATTGTTTTCTTTTTGTAGAAGTTATCATTTAGGAAGCCAGACTTACACTAGAATATTTGGAAATTAAATTGGGCAGTAATGCCTCTTGCTCGCATAATCACCATGTGAAGTGGCCTGAGTGTGGTGGAGAGGGTAGGAGGAATGTACATTACTTTCTTCATGGCCATTTGCAGGAATGGGCTACAGTTTGAAGAAACATGTGTTTGGTAAGGCAGCATTCCTATGTGCTTGCCATGAATGAACACATGTAACCTGTAAGGTGTTGTTAATATTTGATGTTTCCTTGTAGTTTTTTTAATTTATTCTTTCCATCCAATATTGAACCTATTATAGGCTTTGTTCTTGTTATCTCCTCATCATAAACATCTCGATTTTAGGCCGTTTTAAAGCTTTATTCCCATATTCTTGTAATTTATGTTTCTGTTAATCTCATCGAAAATTTTCTGCAGGCTCCAGTGCAGTTAAGAGGTCTGACTATATCATATTGTTATAAGTTCAGGAGATTTCCAAATTCAATAGGATGTCTAAGTCATTTGAAAAAACTAGTCCTTAATAGCGCAAATTCTCTGAGGGATCTGCCGACAGAATTTTGTCTTCTAAGATCGCTAGAGCACCTGGAATTAATTTGGTGTGTGGAGCTATCTTCGCTTCACAACAGTTTTGGCTATCTGATAGACCCGAGACATCTGAGTTTGGAGGGGGGTTGAGATCAGTGCGAGCCTGTTTTAAGGAGTTGATATTCCTGCAACATCTTGACTTGAATGATTGTGAAAAACTCACCTCCCAGTCAAACATTCTGGAAGAATTGACAAAGCTAATAGCGGTTTTCAGAAATTTTAATTTTTTTAATCTTTGGTTTGTTGAAGTGTGGCTAATATTGTTGATATGTTTGCAGAAATGGCCACGAGAAATATCAAAATGTAGGCGTGCTATTGGTGATGCTGCCACACTTGTAGTCTCCTTCGTCTTTCCAACTCCTTCTGTTGCTGACTCTTTTGCCTATCAGAAAATTTCCTCCAAACCAAAATTGGTGCCGAAACTATTGCCCAATGTTGGCGCTGTTATTGTATGTTTTGTTATCAACTGTATGATTCCACGTATGCAGTTGCGAATATCTTCCATAAATAATCATGTATTTTGGACCGAATTGGAGGAGGGTAAATGGTTCTGGTTAGGTCTCTTCACACAACGTTCCAGGTCTCATGCAGCAAAGGAGTACAAAATTGAGAGATTTTTAGCCGAAGGTGAACTGGAAAAAGGATTGCTTGTCATTGGAGAAGAGCAGAGACTTTTGGAGGCTTTTCGCAGTTTATGGGCGCTTTTAGCAAATTGATATTTCATATAAGAAAAATGAATTGATTTTATTTATCATTTGCATTCTTCTCCTGTAGTTAAATTTAAATGTCGTATGTCTCTTGTGAAAAATCAAACTATTGCAGTCACTGATTATTAATCTCCTATCACAAATGATTATTAAACTGCTGAAAATAAATTCTCAGCTAATATTGAAGAATAACACAACTGCAACTTCACTTATAAAATACAGAAAGAAATGTGCAACATAATGAACACAATATTTTCGGACAAATTGTCCCTGGAAAAACCCCTAAGGGAAAACCAGTTGTACAGAGGAGGAATTATATTAAACTTCAGCAAATCAAAAGATACAAAATTCCTTGCCTCTCACTGGCAGAACTCCGAGAACCTCCTAATTTCTCCCGCTGATATTCCCCACTGCTATCCCCACGCTAACACTGCACCCTTGCTAACACTGCAAGACTGTTTGCTAACACTGCAAACTGCTTCACAAAAGCTTCTTCACGTCCAAATGACCCAATGATCCCTTTCTATACTACTCCTGTTGGTAAACCAACGACCGAGATTAAATCTAACCAACGGCTGAAATTAAGACAACTCGACAGCCAATAATAGAATTGGTTGCAAAGTGTCCAAAAGGAATCACTAAAATTAGTAAATAATAACCATTTACTAATTTTTGGCAAGTGGACAAACAGTTGTCCAAACCACCCATAAATACAACCGCTATTCATAGATAAGGATGAACAGCTGTCCAAGTTACCCATAAATAGTGCTGCTATTTCCGGGTCAGAAATAACAACTGTCCAACTAACAATAATTAACACTCCCTCTTAGCGAGGAAGTTGTTCTGCATGACACCCATCTTATCTCTGAAGAAGATAAATTTGGCCTTTCCCAAAGCCTTCGTCAGAATGTCTGCTACCTGCTCATCTGTAGGTATGTATTGTAGTCGAACAACTCCCCTTTGTACACAATCTCTGATGAAGTGATATCTGATATCTATATGTTTAGACCTATCATGAAACACTGGATTCTTAGACAACTTGATGCAACTCTGATTTTCACAATGTATCACAGTAGTCTCAACCTTCTGACCAAACAAGGCTACTAACAACTTCCGAAGCCATATAGCTTCACATGTCGCCATGCTAGCTGCTATGTATTCTGCTTCTACTGAACTTAGAGCCACAGACTTCTGCTTCCTATTGAACCAAGATACAACTCCTGATCCCAAGCTGAAACAACACCTTGAAGTGCTCCTTTTGTCTGTTGTACTTCCTGCCCAATCTGCGTCAGTATAGCCTATCAACCTGATACCTTCACTTCAAACATATCTGATCCTATACTCGACTGTACCACACAAGTAATGTAGCACATGCTTAGCCGCTATCCAATGCATTCTCTTTGGTTCAACCATGAACTGACTAAGAGAGTTTACTGCAAATGCGATATCTTGTCTAGTGTTGACCAAATACATAAGCGAACCAATCAACTGTCTATATAAAGTGGGATCTACATCTTTCTCCTTAGATGTATCTACCTTCCTCCAATTCGTGATCATGGGTGTAAACATGGCTTTGCAATCCTCCATCCCGAATTTCTTCAAGATTTCAATGCAATATTTCCCTTGACCAAGGAAAATCTCCCCATCTGTCTGCCACACTTCCATGCCTAGAAAGTAGTGCATAAGTCCTAAATCCTTCATCTCGAACTCTTCTGCTAGGTTCCTCTTGCAATCCACTATGAGCCCTAGTGAACCTGTAAGAAATAGGTCATCCACATAAAGAACAAGAATGAGAATCTCACCCCTAACCATCAAGTAGTAGAGGTTAGCATCTGCTTCACTCTTCACAAAGCCCATTTTCTGCAAGTATGTATCAATGCGCTCATACCACTCTCTAGGAGCCTGCTTGAGCTCGTACAATGCTTTCTTCAATCTGCACACGTGGGTCTCTTTGCTATGTGCTACAAAGCCTTCTGGTTGTTCTATGTATACCTCCTCCTTCAACTCCCCATTGAGGAATGTTGTCTTGACATCCATTTGATGGATCTGCCATCCCATCTGTGTTGCAAGTGAGATTACAGCTCGTATAGAAGTATACCTGGCAACTGGAGCAAATGTCTCCTCATAGTCTATTCCCTCCTTCTGAGAGAACCCCTTTGCCACAAACCTAGCCTTGTATTTCTCGATGCTACCATCTGCACCGTGCTTTATCTTATAGATCCAGGGTGATCCAACTACAGCCCTATCTGTTGGTCTAGGTACTACCTCCCACACATCATTCTGTATTATTGAAGAATATTTCTCAACCATAGCATCTCGCCATACCTGATGTTCTACAGCTTCATGATAGCTAGAAGGCTCACTATCTACCAACTGACTAACTAATGCCACATAGTCATTGAACTTGGCTGGTTGTCTTCGCTGTCTAGTACTCTTCCTAGGAGCTCCCACAAACTCCTAAGTATCCCTTTGTGTATCTAGAACCACATGGTTCCTACTGCCAACTATAGAGGATGAAATGTCAACCTCTAAGTCTTCTAGATGCTTTTCCTGTTGCACCTGTTGCTCCATACTCTGTGAATCTTCACTAACTGAGTCTACACTCGTACTGGTAATTGTACTTGAGCTTTGATGCCCTTGACTTGGTCTTGGAGCTTCTGTTGGCTGCTCACTCTGATCATCTGCTGGCAAATCTCTGGATCTCTTGAATGCCTTGTCCTCCATGAACTTGACATCCCGTCTGACAATAACTCTTTTAGTCCCCGGAATGAAAATCCGGTATGCCTTTGAGGTCTCACTGTACCCAACAAAGTACCCCCTCTCTGCAGTCTGATCTAACTTTGTACGTGTATCTCCAGGAATATGACAATATGCCAAACTCCCGAATATCCTGAAGTGACTAACATTTGGCTTCTTCCCTATGAAAGCCTCCTCTGGTGTCATCTTCCCTAGCACCTTGTGTGGAACTCTATTATGAATGTAGACTGTTGTATTACACGCCTCTGCCCATAAGTAACGGGGCATGTCCTGGTCATGTAGCATAGCTCTTGCTGCCTCCGATATAGAACGGTTCTTCCTCTCAGCAACTCCATTCTGCTATGGATTGTAAGGAACAGTCCATTCTCTCTTGATTCCTTCTCTGGTGTAGAACTCCTGGAAGACATTTCCTTTGTACTCGCCTCCATTGTCTGACCGAAGAAACTTTATCTTCTTTCCTGTTGAGTTCTCCACAAGAGCCTTGAACTCTTGGAATCGACTGAAAAGCTCATCTTTAGTCTTCAAGAAGTATATCCAGGTCTTTCTAGAGAAGTCATCAATAAAAGTAACATAGTACTCATATCCTCTGAGAGATTTTGTTGACATTGGTCCACAAACATCTGAATGTACTAGATCAAGAACACTCTTAGATCTGGTGTCACTCCTTGGAAAAGATGCTTTCGCAAACTTCCCCAACACACATCCCTTACATACATCGTCATGCTCTGTGCTCACCTCTGGAACACCTGTCACGGTCTCACGAAGCAATCTAAGTTCTCCATGATGAATATGGCCCAACCTCCTATGCCATAGCTCTCCAAAATCTCTAAGATTATTGTTGCTCATAAGTGCCTTAGGAGTATCAAACTGCAATCTATAAAGGTGACCACTCCTAACTCCAATAGTTATGGGTGATTTCCAATCCTTGTGCTTAATCAACACATGTGTCTCTCTAAAGAGTACATTATACCCCCTATCCTGAAGAACAGATACAGAAATCAAATTCATACCTAAGCCCAGCACATATAACACATCATGAAGAGGAATTATCTTTCCATTCTCCCTCTGAAACTGAACAGTCCCTTTCCCAACAGGGTTGAGTTTGGACAAATTTCCCATAGAAATCTGGATGTTGGTGTCCTCCTCCTTGTAACTGGAGAAGTACTTTCTAACTCCTGCCATATGAAATGATGCCCCACTATCTATATACCAAACACACTGTGAGGTTGAGCTAACCATACAAGCTATGAGTGCAAACTCATCTTCCATTCTGCTGGAGAGTTCTTCTGCACTTGCTGAAGCTGCCACCTGCTTCTTACCCTTTTTCCTCTCTGGGCAATCACTGACATAGTGGCCAAACTCGTGACATCCAAAGCACTTGACCTTAGAAAGGTCCTTCTTCTTCTTTTCACTTTGTGAATTTGATCCTTCGCTAGATCCCTTCTTTGCTTTCCCTTTACCCGCTAGGGTAACGTTCTCTTGTTCCACCTCATTTTTCTGACTCTTGTTGGCCCCATTGACAAGACTTAGTCTAAACTCCTCTTGAGTGAAATCAGTCCATAGTTGATCCCAACTCGTTAAAGTATCTCATCCACTGACAACTTGAACAAAGACACTCCATTGTTTAGTAAACCCATTTAGGGCTATTCTTACTAGCTCATCATCACTAGGGCTATCTCCAACAGCTGCTAACTCATCCTTGACAAGTCTGAGCCTGGTGAGGTAACTTGTGACGTCTTCTCCCTGATTCATCCGGGTATTCTTTAGCTTCTCTCTGAGAATCAACTTCCTGTTAGTGGTAGCATTCTGGTACAGATTTAGAATGGCGTCCCACATCTTCTTTGCTATATCTAGCTCCGAGATATGTGGAACAATATGATCCTTGACACCATCAAGGATAATCCTCCTCGCTTTGGCATCGTCCTTCCTATATGCTGCAAGCTGTGTTGCATCCGTTGGTACAGGTACACCACTGGTAGCATAATCCTTGATACCATTCTCTTCCAACAATAAAGAAATTCTGGCCTTTCAGACACCAAAATTTGAGGCACCATCCAATCTATCATGATCTCTCAAACCAGCTGAAGCCATCTCAAGGGTTTAAAGCAATAATAAATCTAAAGAGATCAAAATTTCTTTCCTAGGGCAAAACTCTTCTACCCTTAACAAAGCTCTGATACCATGTGAAAAATCAAACTATTGCAGTCACTGATTATTAATCTCCTATCACAAATGATTATTAAACTGCTGAAAATAAATTTCCAGCTAATATCGAAGAATAACACAACTGTAACTTCACTTATAAAATATGGAAAGAAATGTGCAACATAATGAACACAATATTTTCGGACAAATTGTCCCTGGAAAAACCCCTAAGGGAAAACCAGTTGTACAGATGAGGAATTATATTAAACTTCAGCAAATCAAGAGATACAAAATTCCTTGCCTCTCACTGGCAGAACTCTGACAACCTCCTAATTTCTCCCGCTGATATTCCCCACTGCTATCCCCACGCTAACACTGCGCCCTTGCTAACACTGCAAGACTGTTTGCTAACACTGCAAACTGCTTCACAAAAGCTTCTTCACGTCCAAATGACCCAATGACCCCTTTCTATACTACTCCTGTTGGTAAACCAACGACCGAGATTAAATCTAACCAACGGCTGAGATTAAGACAACTCGACAGCCAATAATAGAATTGGTTGCAAAGTGTCCAAAAGGAATCATTAAAATTAGTAAATAATAACCATTTACTAATTTTTGGCAAGTGGACAAACAGCTGTCCAAACCACCCATAAATACAACCACTATTCATAGATAAGGACGAACAGCTGTCCAAGCTACCCATAAATAGTGCTGCTATTTTCGGATCAGAAATAACAGCTGTCCAACTAACAATAATTAACATCTCTCACTCTCATTAGTGTGACCATTTCCTGTGATAGTTTTGAGTTTTTTATTTTGAAATATAAATCTTCTTTGGTGTTTTGTATTGTCAGTATAAAAGAAGATATTTCTGTTTGGATACAAGTCATTTCTGATTAGAGGTGGACTGATTATAAATGGGGCAGTACTTCAGTGATATAGTATTTTAAGAACAAATAGGTGGTAACTAATTTAAAACGAAAATAGTAAACTAGATTTTACAGTCAAGCTAAATCAGCAACTCCAAACATTTTAAGTGTGATTTTAATAAGTTTTTAAGCAAATGATGGATTGGTCTTAAAGGAGTTAGTGGTGAGAGTATTACAAGAATTAATGGAAAGTTTAGAGTAGATTTGCATCTTAGGTGATCTATTGAAAACAGAATATAATATTACAGTCAAGTTAAGATCTCAAAACATTTTACACAGGGAATTGTAGAAATAAGACACTACTATATAAAGTACTACTTTAAGACATTTATTAAAGACAAAATTAAATTTTTTTAAAAAATATTTAAGTTTATACATTAATTATAATTAAAAAATTAAAAACTATTATTAGTGTCTTAAATTAGAACAAGACAAAAGCATTTTCATTGAACCTATAATTAGGGGCAGACCTAGAAGGTGGCAGAGTTGCTCATGCATTTTTGTTCTTAGTGTAATTAGAGGCAAAGGAAACCCTCAAGTAGCCTGATTTTATTCTAGAGACTGCCATTGACATGACATGTGAGTTTTCCTTACTAAATATTTTGCAAGGAGACTAGTGCTCAAAGTGGTAACTAGCTTTGAACACCTCATTTCTCTTCATCTGGTGAACTAAAGAAAAATGTTACAAATTATTTTCTTATTTTTCTGATTTTAGTTTTCACCTCTTTTCCCCTTTTTATCCACACATAACATGGATCTATAGTTTAGGCCCAATTCTAGATACCTTGGATTTTAGAGTCTTAAGATTTTATCAAAGACTAAAATAGGGTGCTAAATATTATGCATAATGATACCAAATAGAGGCATGCACTTTGTAATTTATCTTGTGATTGGGGTTTTTATCAGGAGCTTCAAAACTTTTACTGCATCAAACATAACCCATACTTAATATTTTCACAATAAAACTCTTTAATCTTAATCTTGAATGAAATAAATAATGCACTACAATGTAATATCAGATGTAAGATCAAATTACATGAATAAATGCATAAACACATAATGAACACATGACACAAAGATTCTGTAATGTAGAAACTCTCCAAGGTGAAGGTAAAACTATGGTGGGGATGACACCCAAAAAGATTTCACCGCTATAGTAATAAAGTTTTTGTTAGGGCTATAAATATGATCACTTTTGATAATCTACTCTATGAGGGGTCTGCTTTGCTAAGGGCTTACAACACCATTAATTCTACCTTGATTACATGATTTAAAAATCATAATTCATTGAGCACTCTTTTAATAGATTTATGTAGGCATGTTATGACCACTTTGTTAAGAGATTTATCCTAATACACTTTTATAATGTAAATGTATCTTGATCCTTCAATTTTCTCTTGAATGTTGATACAGATCTCCTATTTCCAAACTCTAATCACCTGTCTATGATTTATTTCCAATATCTTCTCTCTACACTACTCAGTCACCTTACTTCACAACTTATCAATTCACCTTCATCTTTGCACACATGTGATCCTTCAACTCTCAACAATAATTTCTATCTTCAAACTATGCTTAAATAACCATCTCAAAAGTTTCTAGATCCAAATCTACGATCTAGATTCATCCTTTTTGTTACTTTGTCGATCCAATTTTTTGATTTTTTCATTACATAAGGATTAATGATACATAACTATAGGCATAATTACCTCCTTCATTAACTCCTCAATCATAAGAACACATTTATAGCTTGGTAAAAATGGTTTACATAAGATTTTGTGTCATTCCAAACATATGTACAAAAATTGTATTACTCAGCACATATACCTTTCTGATGCTTGATCATGCTTGTTCTTTATGTTTTCCCTCAATTCATATTGTACTTGGCTTCAACTGAATAACTTGGTCTCTAGAATATTCAACTTCCACTATGTTACTTGACTCATATGTTGCCTCCTCGATAACTTAACAACCATTGAAATACTCGGTGACTATAACTTTACTCGACAGTCACTACTACTTGATAACTACTAAATGTGTACACTCCTTCTTTATATAAATCAACCTATATAGAGTGGCTTGGCCATAGTGTTAACCAACCAAATCTGCCTAGTAAATGACTAAGTGTTTTGCACTACTACCAATACTAAGATCTCCTTTAGGGTCAACATGTCCATACCAATGAAGATAATAGTGACAAAATAAAAATATCTCATTCTTGTTAAAGGTAAATAAATCCCATAGCAAGCACTCCAAGACCCCTTTATTCAAAACATAGATTATAAATACCAACAAGCACTAGGTGAAACAAAGATTTCCAAATAAAGATGATATTTCTTTCATTCATGAAGTAAGGAGTTATGGTAGTAAGTATGATAAAATCATCAAATTTTCTAACCCTAGAGCAATTGGTCTTTCTCTTATTTATAGATAGGTATATACACTTTAGGAAGAAAAAAAACTTCTAACCCTAATAACTCACCTATTACCTTAATTAACACTATCTACTGCTATCTTCATGTAGGAAGATCTACAAAATAAAATAAGTTCACATCACAACCATAAAAGGGAACTAGAAAGAAGCGAAAAAGGGAAAAAGTGGAATTTTTGAGGGAAATCTTATCTAAGCAATTATTTTTACATGCTTTTGTTGTCAAATATTTGTAAATTATCTCCTTGAGACACCCACTAATTGATGAGAGCACTTCAATTCTCTCGCAATATTAAATGCGTTAGTTATGTGTGGAAATTTGCATCAATTTCTACCCACTTTAAGCATTAATAAGTCTGTTAGCCAATAAATGTGATAGATGATTGGCTCCGGAAGTAATCCCAATACATTTGACTATGTTGTAGAAGGACTTGATTTTGAAGACATCCATGTTTGGGACCTTGAGCATTGACTACCATAGAATGCAAGCTCACCCGATAGGGTAATGCGAAAGAAGGAATCCTAAATCCAGAATTTCACCTTGTAGAGTTATGATGCCTAAAAAAGCAAGTGAAGCTCCTTATGAGTAGGTAGTAAATTAAACCAAGAGAATATGTTATTGCTGGAAAACTTTCACGTAGTGGGGTCCTCATTGTACATCATTCTATGTCATGATACAAGGTGCGTCAGTCATAGAAGGGGAAACCTCATTGTTCCTAGAAGATATATGTTTCAAACACTTTTTAATGAGGTTCTAAACATGTGAAAACCCTTCTATCTATTAGCTAACTACTTTCTTAGCTTATCTTTCTTGGACACTTCTTGTCTTGTGTTGGAAACTAGTCCTTCCATGATTAGGATCTCAGGACCTAGCTGACCTAGAACCCTTGGATAATTGTCTTTAAATCTTTTCTCAAAGATGCCTATTTTACATGGCAAGAAACATCTTCTAAAATTTACACTAGTTCTTGTTCTACCTTGATACCCAAGCATCTTTCTTGATCTTCTAAAACTAGTATCCATTAGCACCTTTAAGGACGAGACATGCATTGATATCATGACTCTTTTAAAATACATTAACTTTAACATGCTTAAGATTCATGTTTCCCAGAACTTTATGTTCTCTTGTCCTTTCTAGAAGATGAATATGGCATATGGGAGAGGACATAAAAATCAGTAGCCAAAAACAAGTAAAGTAACTTTTGATACAAGACAAAATATTGTATTTGGGAACCATAAATTAGAATCACAAAAAGCTACATATCACCAAACATGGGAAACAAGATCTCCAAACCCTAAGGACCTGCAATGTTAGAACTTATGCGCATAAAATAGATAGTTTTAAACTTGCAATATTTTCATTACTTACTCTTCACTAGAATTCCAAATTGTGTTACCTGGACAAAGACTCTGGCAATGTGGCTTACAACATTGAGTTGTCCTTATACCATTGACAAGACTATTACTCAACATTTGGGATCAATAAATACTTTGGATGTGACAACTATTTGAATTCAAAATACTAGCCAATTTATTGTAAATGACACACGACACTTAGCATGAGGACACATGATGCATTTTGAAGAATGATAAGAGGTAACAATTGTAATCACCCAAAAATGATCATCTAGAACATAAGCTCCCTTTCTAGCAATTTATGCATATTTACCAATCACTTATTTTTTATCAAATCATCAAAAAAGTATGTATTTGATTATAACCTACGGTTTGACCACCTTATCCTAAGTATTTATTTAATTAGAAGAAATTATCCCCTTTTAATTAAATAAAACACCTTTATCCTATGTGTGCACATGGAAAATGATTTTCCTAATCTAAAAAATAAAATAAAATGCATTTTTGTCTACACTTGAAAGAACACTTTCCAAGACAATGGAATCTCTCTTTTGCATCTTATTCTCCTCCAAAAATATTTCACATCTTATTCTCCTCCACAAATCTTTTGCCTCTTAAACACTACCATTGATTTTGCCTCTTGGAGATTCTTGTGCACAAAGTCAACTTGAGATTGATTCTTTACAATTGGATTTTGCCTCTTAATCCTTACCATCCATATCTTTTTAAAAGGAGGCTCTTCCCTCACTCTCTAATACCTCATTCTTTCACTCTAATATTATGCTACCATTTTTATTGCACATACTCTTGAGCATATTTGCACTCTCTTTTCTTTACGTACAATTTAACTTGCTTTCATTCTTAGCTCAGATTTCCTTCGTGCATTAGCTTAGCCAACATTGACTAAATATGGTTTTTTTAACTATCTCATTCTCATTATCTTAGATTTGTCATTTCACTTAGCTTACTTGTATTTGCATTCCATGCTTGTGATTCTTGGATATTGACACATTTGCCTCTACTCTTTTGAATCTTTTTTTCTATGGTGAACCTTGGAAGGGTTTCTTAACTAGATTTATTTGAGAGCCACCATACATCATCATACTCTTGTTCATCATAGATAGGAAGCTATAGGACCCCCCTCTTGAGATGATCTTCATCATGAGTTCTTTGAAGGATAATGGTCTATAGAAATGTGATAGCTTTTATACACACAAGAACCACCTCTTACAATCACCCAAGACAACCAATGCAACAAAAATAAACCACTGATAAATCACTAGAATTGATATTACACGAGTGATTTTAATAGTGACAACACATCCCACACTTCTAAATTTTGGAGACAAAAGCCACTAACTAGGAACCCATCAAGGTATGTCTTCAATCTTCTAGCTAAGCCAAAGAGACCAAGTTGACCTATGAGATCCAACCCCACACAAAACCAAGGACAAAAATGGACATTAGAGGGAACCCAACATCCAAACCATCCTATTACTAGGGCCAACACCTAGGAAAATTGAAAGAAACAAAATTGTACCATTGAAAAAAAAAAAAAAAAACCTAAAAAAAAACTAATAAAACCAAGAAAGACTTCCTATGGTGGAGTGCATCCTATACTATGAATTTAAGCCACAATAAGTGACAACAAATTGGGGTGCCAAGAGTATTATGTGAAAGAAGTGGAAACTTGCCTTGTACATGATGAGGGTGGAACTGAAAAATATTTATCCCACAATGAATAAACAACATAAATGGACCCAAAAAAAGAAAAGACAAATAACAACCAACAAAAAAATGCCCAAAAAGGTGAAATGAACAAAGAAAACTAGGGCACCAAAGGGATGAAGAAAAGAAAAGGATAGAAGAAGAAAATCAAAATAAAAACACAAACAATGAAGAAGAAATAAAAGAGAAGACCAAACACTAACTTGTTGAGACACTGTGGCGATAGGACCCATCATTTTCTGAACATGAATCAAAACTAGCTTGACCCACAAAAGCACTTGTAGAATTAAGAAATGATCGCACATCAAAAAGATGACAACCTTAAAAGAAAACTTCTACTTGCATAGCACAATTGTGATTATTGAAAAAAAGTGAAAACTAACCCCTTTAGGCATTAAATAACCTATCAATCATGGTGATTAAAGGGCGCATTAATTGTAATTTTTCCTTTTTAATAATCATTTCCATGTGTTCAACCTAAGACTGTAAAATCCTTTTTCCTCCATGAAAGAAATGAGAGAAAGGGTTCTTGACAAGTCCAGAAACTAGCTTTCTCATCAATTGTGGACCTCTGGTGTGAGGTTGGGGATCCTTCATTCTACCACAAAAGAGGGGCTGACAACCTAGATGGCAATGTAGGGGCCAAAAAATAAAAAAATGAAACAAAATCATAAAAGACTTGTCTCAAATAAGATAGTACAAAAGGAAAATGAGGGGACCCAATACTTTTCTCACAAGATGTAGGAACATGTATGCAAGGCATAATGCTACCTTCATTGGAAGCCATAGTTAAGGATGTTAGAAAATGTAGGAGACTGGGAAAGAAGGAGGTGATCTTACAACAACTTTTAATGTTTAGGTTTTTATTATTTCCATTTATCCCTACACTATCCTTGTATTGTTACTATCCCTACTACTCCCCCCTCTCCCAAAACCTCCTATCATTTACACCCTAAGGGGAAGAAAGGCCTCAAGAGACTAAAAAAAATTTCCCATGTGGATTCCCCTATTTTTGTCTCCTAATGGGAGATTGGGAAGAAGGTTAAGTTAGAAAATGGTGAATAGTGACAAAGCTACCAAAACACCCAAGTTTGAACTATAGGTCTACTTAGTTGACTACTAGGTTGAAGAGGAAACACCTTCCAATCCTCTAAGGTAGCTAACAAACCTAGGATGAAATAAATGGTGGTAAGGGATAAATGTGTTGTGGGAAATGAAACTGCAAAATCTAAGAGAGAAACTAGGTCTGAGATAGGAATGTGTGGCAACATTAGTAATATCCATATCTCTTAAAATGGACAAAATAATAGAAACTATGAATATTAATGAATACAAGAGTAAGAAAATTTTTCTCCCCCCAAGGTCCCTTACCCTCCTCTTTATCCTTAGGGTAAAGTTAAAAATTATATTGCAAGTATAGAGATTATGACATCTAGGTCAAAGAAAACAATAAAAATTTGTTGTGAATGTTGCATGTATAATGCAAAGAACCTCAATATGCTAAGAGAAGATCTATAGGTGATGGAAAAACATTTCTATAGGTTACCATTTTGCAACTATAGTGATGCACTCTTCAACTACTATACTCTACCTCCTACAATAGGAGAAAGATGCTAACCATGGTCAAGGAGGTGAGGCTATAGAAGAACTCTTTAAGTATTGGATGGTCATGGTGTTGTATCTTAAGTGCAGAAAACATGATTATGTGGGTTCTCCTTTTCTATTTTTGCTATGCGTATTGAGTCTGCTCTATTAGTAGCATAGTTACAAGTTTTTTTAATAGTAGTTCTAAAACACTCTATATTTTTATATGGATGTGCCCTATGCGGTGGCAAAAACTTATGAATATTTTGGTTTCTATAGCTTTAATATTAGATTGCATACTATGGTTAAGTTTAATGGATGTACTTCTATTGTTAATCTTAGCATAATATTTTTTATTATAAACTTTAATTCTGTTAGATGAGTTTTTTATTTCATTGATAGAGGTAGATAATTTAGCATGTCTTTCCTACATGGATCTTGAATTTTTTTTGGATAGGTAAATGCTGACCATGATTGTGCCTATTTTGGTCAAGATTTATAGTTGGTTTTTTTGTTATTTTTCTGCTATTAATGTGTTGTTGATTGTGAAATTTATCTCTAATGCAAATCCCTATTGTTTGGGTCACCCACCATTCTACCTTGTTATTTATTTATTTATTTTAGTAGTGACCCTTATTCCATAAGTATCTTAAATGATTATGGTCTACAATTGATGCAAACTATTCCCCTTCTCAACATCAACTTACATTTTAACACAATAGAGAAATAAAAATTTGCAAGAATAGGAAATTGACTTCTTATATCCCCAAAATGATAAAATTAGAACATTTAAAAATATGACATGCATAGCCACATGGGCATTTTCCTTATAACATTCTATAAGCTAGAGCCATCATATAGATACCTATAACTATCCTAGACAACCCTATGGGTCTTCATTATATAGACAATCCTCCACTGCCTAAGAAGCTTCTAGAAATTTTAACTCTAAGCTTTGAGGCTGACCAAATCTAAGATATTATTATTTATATTTAATTACATTATAGTAGGTCCCAAACAATTGTAGAACTCAAAATAAAATTTTCAAAAAAATTTGTTTCTTTAATTTTAGATAGTGTAACTTTTGGAGACCATAACTCATCACCAGTTTCTCCAATTGGTTATTACAACACCATTTTTAGAAATGCCACAAAGTTCTCTAAAATTCTTGTTTTGTGCAAGATTCAGTCAACAAAGGTTTGAAGCATTTTTAGAGCCTTTAAAGCCTTCAATATTGAGTTCAAATTTTTCATACCTCAGTGCCAATAGTGAAAATCTTCAATATCTGAAAACATAGACTTGATCTTGCAATGAAACTTTGCTAATAGACTTTTATATCCAACTAAACCACAAGATAAGAATCCTAAACTTTCTAAGCTCAATTGACCAACTTAGTGAAAAATCTTAGCTTCCAAAAATATAAGCTCTGCATTGAGATATCCCTTACTAAAAAAGACAAAACATAAATATTTTTGCGTGATGCAAGATTTCCCTTACCCACAATATTCTTTTGCATCAATAATATGATGTATAAATTAGTTAGTACCTAAGACAGATATGTTCATATGGAACTAGAAACAACACAAATGGAACCCTATAATAGATGAAATAAAAAATAACTACAACATATTAACAGTCCTCATTGAACCATGTTGCAAATAGCTTATTAGACCCTTAAACCCAAAAAATTTTGTAACCTATTTATATTCAGTGTCAACCTATAAAGCAAGAATATTATTAATTAAACAACATTATTTTTGTAATGAAAACCAATAACACTAGTAAAATATGAATAGAAAGACACATATATGTATTGTAGGATGGAGAATATGAAAAAGATGCTTGACAATAACAAAAAATCTAAATTTCCTTCATTGTGAATATTTGAAGACACTATAGCACAAGAGTATAATCCCCTTGAGATTAATAATGTTATGAACATAATAAAATACATTCAGAAACATAAATAAATAGACAAGATTTATTTGTAATTGAAGACATGCAAAAAATGGTAGTTGAGGTTTATGTTAGTGAAACAAGCAAAGAAGAAAAAACAACATATATTTAATTGAACCTTGTGGTGAGAGGTATTTTTAGTGAGGAGCGATATGCTCATCTCCATCAAAGACTAAATAGTAAACATGCTCCCTTGTCTCCTCCCAAAGCTTCTCCCCATCATCTATCTCCTTCACCTCAAAATCTAGACTATTTCATAAAAAGATTTAGGTTTGTCTACAAAACCTTCAACAATGAAGCATGAACATGAGAAAAATATGAAACCAACAAGTAGAATAAAATAAAGCAAAACAAGGAACTACTTGCAAACTCAAAGTAGAAAGTAGTCCATGGGGGAGTAGATAACTATAGCATTTCATGTTTACAAGGAGCTTTACATAGCATGTTTCAACTCCAAATTGATGAAAAAATCTAGAGTTAGAATGAATGAAAGGAATGTTAGGTATTTTTAACAATGTAGAAGAAGACATATTGAATAGTTTGTGATGATAAATGTCATTCCTTGATGAATTGCATGATGTAACCTAGGTGAAAATACAAAGGATTGGTGGCCAAGGTAGTGGATAGGGTGGCATAAGTGGTTTTCCTTGTCTATATCAAAGGAAAAACCCCTATGTTTGACTTAGTCACCACGCATGTCTTAGTTAGCACATCAAAATGTCAAGTTTTTCTTTCTATTGATCAACCATGTTTGAACAGATGACAACATTTCCAAATGAGCTCAAATTTTGATTTCAAGTTGCAATCGAGGATAGTTTGGGTGGTGAACAAATTCTAGTTTTGGGGTTGACATGGAAACCCATGTGGACCCTTGATGTTATGGTACACACATTTTGGTTTCTTGCCCCTGGATTTTACAAATTTACTTCTCCAATTTTATACAAGTATAAAAATTCTTATTTTAAGAATTATTAGATTTATCTAAATATTTTCTAAAGAAATTGTCAAATGTCATAGCAAGGTGAAAGTTACCAAGATTCTTAAGCTCAATAATTCTCAGTAAGTAAAACATAAACTACAAATTTTAATGCAATCCTTCTTTGACTACAAGTAAGTCCAATACAATAATAGTAATAGTAGCGTAATTCCTAAAATAAATTCAACTCACTAATTATCGAGTTAGATCCAATTAGTGCAATTCAACAATGGAAGAATTTTCACTAGTAATAGGTGTCCTTAATCTTAATAAGTATTATGAATTCAAAGTATCTTAGCATATAGTCAATCCATAGAGATCAATTGATTTAAATAACAAATACCTACTTAAAGAATTACCCCAACATTATTAAGTCAATACAAAAACAAATAACTTCAAAATTTTTTGTCCATTTAGGAAATAATAGTTTTTCCTTGTACTTCAAATAGCATCTTCATATCAAACGCTTGTATTAGAACTTAACTTTGAACTCAATTAATATTTTCCAAGTTCCATACGATTTCCAAGCACAAAAAATTAACTTTCCATCATAAAATTTCAAAACACCACCTTTCAAAATAAACTTTCATACCAAACAAAATACTTAAATAAACATTTCACCCTTAACAAATAGATTGTAGTTTTAGATTTGTAAGATAAAATATTTTTGTCAATCTTTAAAATCATCTGATTGTAATTTTTTTACATTGCATTTGTTGAAAAAAAAAAATTTTAAATAGTTAGAAATTTTATTCATAAAAAGTTAAATATGATTCAAATTCAGGATTTTTCATTTATTGTACAAAAGTAATCTATTTCTAAACTATTAGTACTCATCTTGTAGAATGTTTAAAAGAGTGCTCTATTTCTGAACTATTATTATTCCTCTGATAAAATGTTTAGGCTACATTTTAAGCATTGTAGCCTACCTCGACTTTGATATCATCTTGAATTTTATAGAAGCTAATTAGAATTTAAAGCAAGAACTTCCTATTTAGTGTTAAAATAATTTAGCAAACAAATGGTTACTTTAAAACCAATCCATCTTTGATGTTAGTACTATCTGAATAAGACACTTCCATGAAGTGCTCTTAAATTGAAATCAATCCAGATTAACAAATCTGTAGTCTAATCTGACTGTGCTGCTATGTTGAATTGTTCAGACACTTCCATGAGGTGCTCTTATATTGAAATCATCCATATTAACAAACCAAAAAAAAAAAGGACAAGTTTATAATGTGAATATTTTCTTGTTCCATGAAACAAAAAATGTCTAAGACTTCTATTATACAAAACTCTCCAACGCTCTTTGTGGTTGACTTCATCACACTGTAATGGTCACACTCATAAGGGTGGAAGTCATACAACAATTTTTAAGTAAATTACAAAAGACGAATAGGAATGATGAATAAAATCAATTGAGTTTGCTTCTCAGATATATCAGTTTGCTAAAAGCGCCCATAAACTGCAAAAAGACTCCACAAGTCTCTGCTCTTCTCCAATTACAAGCAAACCTTTCTGCACTTCACCTTCTCCTGAATCTCCCTCTATCATATACTCCTCTGCTACGTCAGGTATCGAACATTGTGTGAAGAGACCTGTCAAAAACCATGTACCCACCTCCACCTCGGTTGAAAATGCTTCATCATTTATTGAAGATATTCGCAATTGCATACGTGGAGTAGCGCAATTTATAGAAAAACAGACCATTACGGCTTCAACAATGACCGATGGCATCCGCACCAGTTTTGGTTTGGAGGAAATTTTCAGGTTAGCGAAGGAGTCAACAAGAGAGAGTGTTGGAAAGTCGAAGGAGCTTATAAGCGAGGCAGCATCACCGACTGCTCGCGTACATACCCATAATTCTCTAGGCCATTTCTGCAAATCCTTTGCATACCAACATTAGCCACATTACATAATGATAAAGATAAATGGGATTCTAAATTCCTTAAAAATAATCATTACCTGAATGCTTTGAATGCAATCTTCCACGCCTGATCTCCTGTTTGCTCTGACTCTTACAGTCCTCAATCTTTCCAGCCTTTCTAAACTGCCGATACCCTGCATCTCCCACCTGGTATCTGCTCTCAAGTCCTCTAATGCTTTACAATATTCCAGACCTTGTATTTTCTCAACTCTGTAGCAACCTATGAGAACAAATTCTTGTAGAGAGACTGATTTTCCTAAACTAGGAAGCGTCTCCAACTTAGGGCATCTTTCTATTTTAAGCCTCTGAATATTTACAAGACCAACTATGCCTCCGATGTTCCTCAAACTTTTACACCCCAGCAAATCTAAGTCCTTGACCGTAGTTGGTATAACTTCAATCCTCCTCAGATTGTCAATATCTCTAATTCGCAAAGTCTCAAGAACAGGACAACAATCTGGAGGAATAGAAATGTAGGGTACTTGTATTGTCGTTAGTGACATCCATTTAAGGTTGCACAAGGATGAAACAAACGAGGCTGACCCGAGATTCAATTGACTCGTTGGGCACTTGTCAATAGCCAATGTCTGAAGATTATTCAGTTGCCTAACTGTTTTTGGTAATGATTTCACTCCTGAAAAGGCTAGGGAGAAATGCTCTAATAGATTAAGATGACCCAGAGAATCGGGCAAACTCTTCAGCTTGGAACAGGATTCAATCCGAAGATTAGTCAAAGATGTCAAATCTCCGAGCGAGTTGGGCAATCTTGTCAAGCGCTCACTCCCTATCTCCATCACTCGCAACTTGCTCAGTTGCCCAATGTTGACTGGTACCTCTCTTAACCTTTTGCAACCACGTAAGTCCAGCTCCCTCAACGATTCCTGATTTGTTATGTCACAAGGCAACACTTCCAATTGCTGGCACCCAGAAAGGTTTACATACTCAAGTTTTGTTATTTCTTCTAGAATATTTGACCCTAAGGTGAGGTTTTTACACTCGTTTAGGTTCAACCCTTGCAGGAATATCAACTCCTTAAAAGAGTCAGGCAACGATTTCAATTTGTCACAGCCTTCAAAACTTAGATGCCTCAGGTTTCTCAAATTGCCGAAATTGCTGGGGAGCGATGATAGCTCGACACAATAAATTATTTCCAGGTGCTCCAGCGATCGTAGAAGGCAAAATTCGATTGGCAGATCCTTGAGAGAACTTGCATTACTAACCGCTACTTTTTTCAAATGACTCAGACAACCTATTGAGCTTGGAAACCTTTGGAACCTATGACAGCCAGAAATAACTAACACTCTTAACTGCACAGGAGCCTGCAGAAAAGTGGGAATCAGAAGGACAGACACATACAAATATTTAAAAAATTGCAATATAAGCAGACAGTTTAGGAAGATGATGCTTACATCACGGTCAGTCTTCCATAGTTCTTCTAGTTGACTATCACCTCTTTCATGGAGTTCTAAAACCCTCAAATTTTCCATTGAAGTAAATGAAAGAAGATTTCTCTGACCGCTGTCAATGCACCGAAGCCATAACAACTCTTTCATTAAATCACCAATTATACCATTGTAATAATTTCCTTTTACCTCTAAAATTTTTAATCCAAGCGAAGAAGGTGTAAGCCAACGAGGTCCTTTGCTGGTGTTAACTACGACCTTCCCGCCCGTGGAGCATTGTGGAAACTCCTCAAACCCAACGCTGGATGCAGCTGTTTGAGACGCTAATCCTCGAATGCGAATGCTCTTTTCAATGCAAAAATTAAAATTAAAACAAATCCTAATCAAAATATCTATAATTCATCGACACAAGAAACAAATAATTACGCAAAAAAAAATGTCATTCATTAATCAAATAAAGTATTGATTTCACCTGCCCTTCATTATAAACTTTAATAATTTGATATGGGGACCAAATGCGAAATGGTGGTTGTTGAGCTGCAATTTCTCTTCCCAAATCTCTCAACTGATTATGCATTCTTATACATCCACCATCATCAAGTTCAACAAGACATTTATTAAAAAGTATTTCCCAACTGTGTAGACCATTCCATCCTAATCCATCCCAAACATTAAGAACCATGCTTTTGTTCTCTCCAACGAAAAAACATGCAATGTCTAAGAATATTTCCATCTCTTCATAATCTAAAGTATCATAGCTTACTTTTAAGCTTTCTTTGATGTTTTCAGGCAGTATTTTGGAGATCTCCAGTTGTTCCTTCCAAAAATCTTTTCTGGAGTTGCCATATAACTGTGCCCCAAAAACTGTCAGAGACAATGGCAATCCATCACAAATAGCTAAAAAATCTTTGACTAAAGACTGGAACCCTTGAAGGGGCCAGGGTTGCGAAAAAGCATGCCAACAAAAAAGTTGTTCAGCATGATGTGGATCCAGTGTTTTCATTTTATAAACTGTGGAAATGCCCCAAGATTTAAGCACTTCGAGTTCCCTTGTAGTGACAATAATCAAACTACCTCTTCCAAGACCGTCCTTGTTAGGCAACAGTGCATCCAATTGTTCCACATCATCGACATCATCCAGCACTATCAATACTCGAACAGATCTCAATCGACTAGCGATCTTACCCTTCCCCGCTTCTATACTGTCCACTCGTACATCCTTGAGACCAAGGTCCTCCAGTAGTTCTTTCTGCTTGGCATTTAATTTAACTTGATTAGCAGCAACTCTAACATTTAATAGAAAACTAGATCTTTCCATAGTTTTATTTTTGTTGTTATAAAAATGTTTAGCAAGAGTGGTCTTGCCAGAGCCACCCATGCCCCATAATCCCACAATATGCACAGGGTGTTCCACAGATTGAAGTTTCATTTCAAAGTCCTTTATAGCTTCATCCAGACCGGTTGGATGTTGGGCAACCTCAAGTGGCATTTTTTTGATTACTTTAGAAACGGAATTGGCAATCTTCTTGAGCAGCTCCACCTCATCTCTAGACATACATAACGGCAATGAGACCAAGTACTGACTTCAATATACAAAGAAAACTGAAAATTTAATGTCTGAAAGAATTCGGAAGAAAATTGGGTAGAGAAGGGTAAGGATACTTGTTACTCACCCCTCGGTCTGGACAATATGACCGATATTAAAGGAAACACTGTTAAGTGCATCCTTCCACTCCTTGAGCTTTTCTGGCGTGTATCTGTCTTTGGGAAATGCATCACCGAATTCTCCCTTAGCATATCGGACATGTTCAGGTAAAATACGGTAGAAAACAGGTACAATTTGGGAGCCAGTTTTGAGCATAAATGCAAGTTCTTCTAAACACCAAGGAGATTGGGCATAATTCTTGGAAAATATAGCTACATGAAGCGAAGCACTGCGGATTGTTTCTTCTATTTCTTCAGGCAGGGAACCCCCCAATTCACGCTCTTCAGAATCAAGGAAAACCCTTAATCCCTTGCCATTTAGGGTATTAGACAGAGTGGTTGCGATAGAGTCTTTAACATCGGGGCCGTGATGATTAATGTATACATCATAGGGCAGATCTTTCATGGCAGAGGTACAATTATATGGTACCGTGCCTTGCAAAGCATTTGTAAGCTCATTCTGTGATTGACTATAAGCTGGGGTCGACGCAGGTGCGATGGAAATGGACTGATCTAAACGCGTAGAAAAGAAGCGAGAAAACCAAGCAAAGCAGGATGAAAAGAGGCTTACCACTGAATAAGCAACAGAAACATATGCAGCTGCAGGAACTGCTTGAGAAGAATCTGCATCCTCGTTTACGGGCTGACGCCCATTTTGAAAACCTGAAGTAGATGCCATGGATTTAGATTGAGCTCCGACAGAAAGAGCGAGCTAAAGATGGATCAACGCAAACAGGGCTTTTTTATGAGGAACTTGATCGCGGAAATCTTCGTATGACGAAAGAAGACGCTAAAACTTTTGATAAAGATAATTACCAGACAGATGCGAAAATTATGATTGAAGGTAAGTAAACGCTTTCGTATAGTGGATGAATGACACTGGTTTCACTACCGACTTGTAAGGAGAAGAATTTATCTCAGAGCCGTATAGAAAAGTCTTTAGGAGATGGACCCACTCGTGCAAGGAATCTAAAGAGCACGCTAACCTCTTTCCTGGTCAAAAGATGTCCGGTTTTTCCCTTGCTGCAGCTGTTACGCAGTAAGAGTCATGGACCAAGCTCTGGCATTTTCTACTTCCATTCATTCATAATTATTCATAATTGCTTAGGCTAATTTCTGTTAGGAACCTGTGTGTTCCTTCTGTTTATTTTGTTAGAGTAGTGTTGTTGGACGCATATGCTTTGTAAGTCGTCCCGTGAGTATATTTTATTATCCCACATGCATAGGTAGTATTACTTTTCTAGATCGTACCCAGTATATAAGAATAGGTTGAGGCCCTTGATGGGCACGGACGAATTTATTGTATTGAGCTTGCTCAAAGGAGGTTACCCCCTCGAAGTGGCCTGCGATCAGTAGATTCATTCTGAGTTCTGCTATCACTTTGTATTCTGTTATTTCGAGCATTCTCACGATATTGCTATAAGGAGGTTCTTCACATCTGGTATCAGAGCACTCTCTTGGGCTCGCTGGGTGGAAATTACATCAAATTTTTTTTCTGCCGTGGCCTTCAGGTTCCTCTCACTTCTAATATCTCTTGTTATTGCAATAACTCTTTTCAGTTGTTCTGTCTGTGAGTGAATTTTTCTAAGTCGACTGTTCACAAAAAAAAAAAAAAAAAAAAAAAAAAAGAGTAAAATTTTTTCTGTTTTTTAGTCGTAGCTTCCTTGTTTGCTTTCTGTTTCTGCTCATACTTCCGCAGAACGTCTGCAATATCATTTCGCATACTTCCTTCCTTGGCGACCCAACCCCAAATTTTACATATCAAAGCCCTAAATCCCTCATTTATCTAATTTTAGGGTTTGCCCTATCTTTTTCACCTCTCATCCAATCGCCACCAAACTGAGCCACAAGATTCAATTCCTCATTTTGCTCCTTTATCCCTCTTGGACTGTTCGCCTCATTTCGCCTCCCTACCCTTGAAACCCTCATTTTTCTTTTTCCCTTGTCCCCAGATAGTCTTCCACCACCCGTCGAACACCCATTTCCTATATGAGTTTTACCCAAATCCAAGTTTGCCGTAACTAAAAAAGTTTTTGTTTCTCATCTTCTACCCATTTAAAAAAAAAAAAAAAAAAAAAAAAAAAAAAAAAAAAAAACCTTGTTTTATGGTTGTTACGCGTACAGGAGCAAAAATCATGGAAGAGGAAATTGCATCCCTCAAAACCAAACTTCAAGATCTGGATGACAAAATTCTGGGTCTTAACTTTCAGCAGTCAGCCATGAGCCGAAACCATTCAGGAGATACTGGGTCCTCTTCTGGCAATTTCCGTGGACCAAAGCTTGATTTTCCACGCTTCGATGGTTCTGATCCGACTGGATGGATCTATAGGGCAGAGCAGTATTTCAGCTTGCATAATACTTTGGATAACCACAAAGTCTCCCTTGCATCTTTTCATTTGGAACATGAAGCTCTTCAATGGTTCCGTTGGTACATCAAGGCTAATGTAGGCCCAACGTGGAGCGAATTGTGCACCCTCATTTTGGAGCGCTTTGGCCTTAGTTCCTTTGATGATTTCACAGGAGCACTCACTAAACTGCGTCAAACAGGCACTGTAAGAGAATACCAGACAGAGTTTGAAAAATTAGCTAATTACACAGAGGGCTTGTCTGATGAATTCTTCCGTAGTTGTTTTGTCAGTGGTCTGAAGGATGCACTTTGCTCAGAAGTCAAAATGTTTCGACCTACTACAATGATGGAAGCCCTTGGGTTGGCTAAGTTAGCGGAAGACAAGATTAGTGCTCTACAACGCTCCAGATCTAATTTTGTTCCATTCAGAAATACAGGTTCTCACAACCCTCCCGTCATACCAGCTCCCAGAACTACTCTGATCAAGCACTTGTCTGAAACAGAGATGCGAGTCAGGCGAGACAAAGGGCTTTGTTATAATTGTGATGAGAAATGGTCTCGGGGCCATAGATGTGTTCAGCAAAAGCTCTATCTCTTGGATGTGGATTCTCCACCGGAACTGGAAGAATATGTAGATGCTCAGGAAACAGTGGATGATGAGGTTGAGCCTCACCAGCCTGAACCTCCTTCACCAGAAGCTCCACCAGAGATATCTGTCCATGCTTTGGCAGGAGTCACTACTCCACAAACCATGCAGGTCCAGGGTTTCTTCAAGAAGATCCCTCTTACTATACTCATTGATTCTGGTAGCACTCATAACTTCATTGATCCACGAATAGCCAAACAGGCTGATTGCTTTATCCATCCCTGCTCTAGCTTTGAAGTCATGATTGCCAATGGGGGCACTTTACCTTGTAAAGGGAAATGTCGCAATGTGCGTCTCTCTATTGGAGATTATAACATGCGCTCTGACATGTTTGCCTTACCCTTAGGTGGCTGTGATGTGGTTTTGGGTGCCCAATGGTTACGCACTCTTGGCCCCATTCTTTGGGATTTTGCTGAACTTTGGATGCTGTTTTCAGCCGAGGGGCACCAACACACTTTGAAAGGCTTACAACCAGGGTCTCTCAGCATCATCAGTTCACACCGTATGGAAAAACTTCTTAAGAAGAATTCACATGGTGTCATCGCTCAGCTCCATTCCATTCAGATGCAGCCATCAGCAGTCTCTAGCACTCCTGCCGATCTCCAACACATTTTGGACAAGTATTCTGGTATATTTGCTGAACCTGTGGGATTACCTCCTTCTCGTCCAGAGGACCACCGTATTCAGCTCCTTCCTGGCAGTGTTCCGCCCAACATCAGGCCCTACCGCTACCCATTTCATCAGAAGACCGAAATCGAGATACTTGTCCGTGACTTACTGAAGCAAGGTATTATTCGCCCTAGTACCAGTTCCTTTTCTTCTCCAGTTCTGCTTGTTCGCAAAAAAGATGGGTCATGGCGACTCTGCATTGATTTCCGAGCACTTAATCATCTCACTATAAAGGACAAGTTTCCCATTCCAGTTGTTGATGAACTTCTTGATGAACTTCATGGGGCTCATTTTTTCTCCAAGTTAGATCTTCGTTCTGGGTATCATCAAATTCGGGTTAATGAGGAGGATATACCTAAAACTGCCTTCCGCACACATGATGGTCACTATGAATTTTTAGTCATGCCCTTTGGCCTCACGAATGCTCCTTCAACATTTCAGGCAGTGATGAATAACATATTTCGACCATACCTCCAGAAATTCATTCTGGTCTTCTTTGATGATATCCTCATATATAGCAAAACTTGGGCTGAGCATCTCCATCATCTGGAGCTTGTCTTGCAACTTCTCTCTGATCATCAACTCTGTGCAAAACTATCTAAATGTGTGTTTGGCCAGGAGGAAGTGGAGTATCTCGGGCATATTGCTGCACACCATGGAGTGCAGGTGGATCCTACAAAAATAGATGCCATGAAAACTTGGCCGCATCCTAAAACTCTCAAGAGCCTTCGGGGTTTTTTGGGGTTGACTGGCTACTACCGCAAGTTTGTCAAAGATTACGGGAAAATTGCAGCACCATTGACAGCTCTGTTAAAAAAGGATGCCTTCTCGTGGACCCCTGTTGCTGAGACTGCATTTGAACAACTGAAACAGGCTATGTGCAGTACACCTGTTCTCGCGATGCCAGATTTTTCCAAACCCTTCACTATTGAGAGTGATGCTTGCGGCAATGGATTGGGTGCTGTTCTCCTGCAAGATGACCATCCTATTGCGTTCACTAGCAAAGCCCTCTCTGGTAAGAATCTAGCCCTCTCTACTTATGAAAAAGAAATGATGGCTATTTTGCATGCTGTACAGAAGTGGCGACCATACCTCTTAGGGAGTCATTTTTGCATCAGAACCGATCACCAAAGTCTGAAATACTTCCTGGAACAACGGGTATCCTCTCCTACACAACAGAAATGGGTCAGCAAACTCATGGGGTATGATTATGAGATCACCTACAAGAAGGGTAAGGAGAATATTGTGGCAGATGCTCTTTCTCGCACATTTGATAATCAAGCTTCCCTTTCCGCTATTTCTATGCCCATTCCCAATTGGTTAGCATCTGTTCAGCAGGGCTATGACAGTGACTCTTCTTTATCTCAAATCATTCACCAGCTAGCCAATAATCCTTCTGCTATACCACATTACTCTTGGGATGGTGCTTCTCTTCGATACAAGGGTCGGCTAGTGCTTCCTCAGAACCCAGCTCTACATCAGGCTATTTTTTATGAACTCCATGCTTCTCCTTCAGCAGGGCACTCAGGCTTCCTCAAAACTTATGAGCGAGCAAGGAGAAACTTCTTTTGGAAAGGGATGAAACAGACGATTCAACAGATGGTGGCTGAATGTGATACTTGCCAACGCCACAAGGGTGAAACGACCCTCCTTCCTGGCTTGCTCGAACCTTTGCCCATCCCTACACGGATTTGGACTGATATTTCTATGGATTTCATTGAAGGGCTTCCTAAATCCGGTGGCAAGACAGTGATCTTGGTTGTGGTTGATCGTCTCTCGAAATATAGTCATTTTTGTGCCCTCAGCCACCCCTATACTGCCTCCTCTGTTGCACAAATCTTCATGGACCAGATATTTCGTCTTCATGGACTCCCTTCTTCCATTGTCTCTGATCGTGATGCAACTTTTACCAGTCATTTTTGGACTGAACTGTTTCAGAAAACTGGCACCAAACTGAAGATGAGTTCGGGCTATCACCCACAAACTGATGGTCAAACTGAAATTGTCAATAAATGCTTGGAAACTTATCTTCGTTGCTTCACTTCCGAACAGCAACATCAGTGGGCCAAGTGGCTCCCTTTAGCTGAATGGTGGTACAATACCTCTTACCACACTGCCTCTCAAATGACTCCATATGAAGCAGTCTATGGTCAGGCACCTCCAGTGCTCCTTCCCTACACTCCCAACAGCTCACCAGTCCAGGCAGTTGACATAGTTCTCCGCAGCAGGGATCAGATTCTTCGTACCTTACAGGATAATCTTCACATGGCCCGTAATCGGATGAAACAGCAAGCAGATCAACACTGTTCTGAGCGCTCATTTCAAGTTGGGGATATGGTTTTTCTTCGTCTACAGCCATACAAACAATCCTCCCTAAAGCTGAAAGGGCGTCATAAGCTGGCCCCAAAATTTTATGGGCCTTATAAGGTTCTGCAGAAGATTGGTTCAGTTGCTTATAAACTGGAACTTCCTCCTTCTTCTCGCATTCATCCAGTCTTTCATGTTTCTTGTCTAAAGAAAGTTTTGGGTACCACTGTCAGAGCACAAACTACTCTCCCTGAAATGGATACGGAAGGATCCATTATCCTGGAGCCGGTGGCAGTCATTGACCAGCGCACTTGCCAGCTTCGCTCTCGCTCCATCTCTGAGGTCTTGATTCAGTGGCATGGCATGCAACCAGAGGATGCTACCTGGGAACCCCTTCTTCAGATTCAACAACAATTTCCACACCTTAAGCTTTGAGGACAAAGCTTTTTTCTAAGGGAGAGGGGATGTTAGGAACCTGTGTGTTCCTTCTGTTTATTTTGTTAGAGTAGTGTTGTTGGACGCATATGCTTTGTAAGTCGTCCCGTGAGTATATTTTATTATCCCACATGCATAGGTAGTATTACTTTTCTAGATCGTACCCAGTATATAAGAATAGGTTGAGGCCCTTGATGGGCACGGACGAATTTATTGTATTGAGCTTGCTCAAAGGAGGTTACCCCCTCGAAGTGGCCTGCGATCAGTAGATTCATTCTGAGTTCTGCTATCACTTTGTATTCTGTTATTTCGAGCATTCTCACGATATTGCTATAAGGAGGTTCTTCACAATTTCCTAATCTATATGTCTAAATTTGTCAAATTTTTCATAACCTCAAATAGGTGAGTGAAGAATTTAAAACTAATCTTTTGATTTTCCCACATTTATTGAGCTCTTTGTAGAGTGTGATGTGGTCTAAAAGTGTTAATTTAAAACTTCGCCCAATACCCACCACTAAAACCCCCCTAATAGCCCTTATAACTTACTTTTTAGACAAATGGACCAATCAACAATCAAGGAAACTAAAAATTGAAAAAAATGAATAACTATTAGTGTTCATGGTGTTTTTTATGGCATGTTTATGTGTTGGTACTGGTTTTATTGGGCATTAATTGACACAGGGGGGAGGTACTGGTTAGTGTGGCAGCATTGCATGCATGGGTGACAATTGGCTCGTTTCCCCTAATCACTAGGAATAGCACCGTAGTGTGCAATGAGTACTCCAAATTCAATGAGAGTAAATTGTTTGGTAAATGTAGATGGTCAATTCAATAAAAGCAAATTGTTTGGTAGTCTAATTCTATGAAGACTTGTTCAAGAGTTCTTATTCATTGCTATCTTTATGGGACTTTAACATAATTAAGAGGAAAATGAAAATTGGGCATCAACTTATTGAACATTGATGAATATATGTTCACATATTTTTAAAATGTGTAAGTGTGGGGCCATGTAATTAAGAAACTACAAAATAATGTCATGCCCAAACTACGAGGGCAAAAACACACTAACTTTTTTTTTTGAATAATAACTAATAATTAAACATGCTCTAAGTTTGATATGATTGTGATATAAGTTTCAGTACAGGTTCTTTACATTACATCCTAAGATTTTAAACATGAGGACGATAACATCGTTAAAATTTTGAAACTTTCGTTATTAGATTAATATCGCTAAAATTATGATATTACATTAACTTATAATGATATGCAATAAAAATTACTTAAATAACAATGTTCATGAATTCGGATTTAAAATTACTTGCAATATCAAATCAATCAAACCTACATTTAAAACTTATTTAAATAGCCAATTAATCGATAAATTTAATCTACTTAATGGTTAAAACAATTAGATTACATTTAAATCAAAACTAACTAAATTAGTGTTTACAATATTTAAACATTAAATTAGAACTTTCTAAATTAGTTAAACAACCGAATTAATTAAAACTGTATTATCTAAATCGAAATTCAATTAAATTCATGACCAACTAACCCTTAATAACAAAACTATTATCAAAGCTTATTACAAAAATAAAAGTAATAAAATTACTATAACTAAAATACTAAATTAAATTATTTTAACTTACTAATAAACTTAACACTACTCATATTAAACAAACTAAATATCTAATAATAAAAGGAGTAACTAGTTATACTAAACTAACCACATAAATAATAAACTAACTAATTATACTAACAAAATAAACTAACAAACATACTAAGACATCTTAACTAAACTTAACTCTAACACTAAAACAATTATTAGAAAAACAACATACATTATCCTTTTTATTTATTCCCTAGACCTAAGATCTACCTAGGGCCTACCCTCCCCTGCACCCCTAAGCCACGTGGGCGTAACGTAAGCCCCCACTTACTCCTACTCTGCGCGCTGCCCAAGGGTCTGCGCTTGCAGACCCGTCCTTCCTAATGTTCCCTCGCATTGGAGCATGCGCTCAAGAAATGGAAGCATTGAAGGAGGTGGTTGGGGATAGGAGAGTTTTAGGGGGGTGGAAAGAAATATTTGTTAATGAATTTTATTTTTATTTTTATTTTGTGTGGATTCCCTTACCTTATCTCCCCCCATTATGATTCGACCGGAGTACCAGTGTACTAGCTGGCAGGTGATGGATTTGGCCACGCCTTGCCCTAAATGGAATGAAAAAAAAATACAATAAAGTGGGTGGGATTAGATTTCATTTGATTTATTAATTTTAAGAAGAACTAGATAGGGGTCTTAGGCAAGTACCTAGCTTCTTCCAAAACAACATGGAGTTAATGATAAAGTTTTATAGTTGGAGAAAGTCTACAAGAAGTCCAATAAAATATTTTAATTTCAAAAGTAATTAAATTATATTCTTTTAAAAGAGTTTATTATTGGTTTTATAATTACAATAAAAAAGGATAATACAGAGAATATTCTCTGTGGTCTAAGAAGGAATTAAATTTTTTTCTTCATACTTTTTCCAGAGAGTTTTTACTCCTGGGAGTGCATATTTTTTTTGAAAGAAATTTTTTTGACAAGGCATGGTCATGCTATTTTATGCATTTCATTCATGTTGCTAAGGATTTGAATAAATCTATTATTAACATTTCTCCTTAATACAAGTATTCCAATGCAAAGGAGTACATTAGGTAAAGTCTCTCAATCTCTAGTTAAACATGTATGTTTAATATTAATTCTTCAAGGACATGGTATGAGTTCTATGTTCTGATTATTATTATTATTGATTTCAAGAATACAACCTCTCAGTCCAATTGATCATATTTGAAGAACTTAGAAGGTGAATGATACTATACACATAATAAAAGAAAAGGTGGCGGATTATTCTCATTCAAATTTGATTGTAACCACCATGAAATTTATCAAGAAATGAACTATCTTTGATTTCGTAATATATGGTTTGCTCTTGATTGATCTCATCATAATACTTATACATCAAAATTGAAACTCACTATATCAATTCAACTCTTCATTATCGTAATTAAAACTTGAACATTCATAAATCAAGACATTATCTATGATTCTATTCTCCCATTTATATATATGCAAATTAATTTATTCTATTTTGATGAGCACTCTTACAAATGAACATTATGATCAAATATTATGAGAACCAAATACACTCAACCATTATTTTATTGGCTAACCTGATTCAAAGCTCAGCTGAGAAAGAATCAGGAAGAAAACTCGGCTTCGTTGCCATATACAATAAGATTTAAAAATACAATTTTCAATAGGATCTCAATCCCAATTATAAAAATTTTATCCAATTTTCTTCATGATCATAATCAAGAATTTTGTAATGTTTTATGAATCTCATTTCAAGAGCCATGGAGGAAACCAATAACTGATCGGGTGACAACCAAGCAAAACCAAAGGAACATCAAGCATGCATAATCATACATGGTTTACACAATAGGATTCACAATGAATCAAGACTAGGGAGAGGTGGATTCTTCCAACTGGAGAAGTCAAGCACAACACCAATTCAGATGCCCAATCGGGGCCAATAACCAAGAACTTTCGTTCTTCCATTTAAGCTTGCCATACTCATACCAGGTTTGTGCTAACGGGTAGGGGCCCATAACACCCTACCCTTTATCCCTCTTCTCATCCTGAGAAGAGACCCTACACAGGTTGGAGTCCAACTAAACAGACCTCTCTCAAAATTGGTCACTTCTGCCCTCTCCTAGGGTGAGTAATACCAAAACACCCATGCAAGGAAACTCAAAATTGCAAACTTAAACAAGAAAGGAAAATAACCAAAATAACAAGGTTTACAAATCTTCCCAACATACCCACAACCATACAACAGTAACACAACAACAAGGTAACAAGAACATGAAACAAAACATAAAAACTGAATAAGGGAGATGGGAGTTTCCTACCTTCACAAAGAGGTAATGGCAGTGAACCAATTTGAGTAGAGTATCCCTCCTTCCTTCAAGCTTCAAGAAATCTTCTCTAAATGTAGAGATTGGTTAACCCCCACCACTAGACCAAGGAAAGCCTCTAAACAACCTCCAACTCAACCACCCAAAAGGAGCAATAACTATTTCCACCCACTAGCCACTCTAGAAACTCCTAACTCAACCTACACCATGGTTAAACCTTAAAAGGAGGTGGGGTAAGACAACTCATGACAACCACTTGCAATTTTCGCACAAAGGCAAAAAGGGACTTTTTGAGTGCCCTCAACAGTCAAAGCTAGGGGCTTAGGGGTTGTAAAAGACCCCTAACCCATACCCATATCCTTTGGTTAGAATAAAAACATGTTTTAAAGCCTTAGGGAAGAGGTTAGAGTCAAATAAAAATCTAGAGATAAAATAGGTCTATCTAACAACTCTAACTTGCAATCTAGCACAAAATCGAATTAGGGATGACTAACCCTCATTAAGAATCTAATAGAAAATTGACACTAACTTGAAACCAAAGGTTAAACAATTAACCCTAACGAGCATACCGAAGCACATAACATTTTACGAGTGTCAAGCGACACTAAAAGAACATAATTACGAACAACAGGGTTTCCAAATTTTAGCACATGGAGATCAGTTTTGTTCCTCCGTAGGGTTTCTCGGCTAAATATCTGCACACTCATTGCACACATCAGTAGTCCCGTAAAATCACATGTACATATGTATACGTATTAGAAATTTTCATAATTTAAAACATACATTAATAAAGTTTCTTCTCCCTTCATAATTCTTAACCATTTGAAATATCGTAAATCAAATCTCAATCCTACATCTACTGATTTCGTCAACATACATATACATGAACATTAAATGACAATCATCAAATATATCTGAAAATAACATCACACAACATGAAATAATAAAATATGTTCTAAGCATCAGATAATGTCTCGACATCTCGAGTCGCGGATAACAAAATAAGAGTAATGTATCACTTTGCTACGATGGGTCGGGGCGAGGCCTCACAAATAATCACTATGAATTCTTTCAAACTTGAGCAAGATAATTTGGAATTGTAAATGAAATATTGGTTCTCCATGTTCTTGCAAATAGTGCATGTGAAATAGCATTTCATGTAAAATGATAAAAGATTATTCAATAAAAATGAAAGTACAAGTGGGAAGTAACAACAAGTAGTTTGTTGGGCTTGAAGAACATCAAAATAAACATGGATAAAGACACTTTCAAACATATATTATGTATTAATGAACAAAATATAAGAATGTGGATCTCTAAACTAGAAATAGTAAAATTAAAAAGCAATCTCCATCAAGATTAGGAACCCTTCTAACAACAATCTCATTTAACAATCTTATTGTACAATCATCAAAAATTGGATGACCAATACCCTTGTAAAAATTATCTCACACACCATATTGGTGTCTCACTTGGTGATCACCTAGTATGACAACCTCACCTTTATCAAATTACTTTCAAGTATCAATGAAGATGGCAAGTTTTAACATGCATTGCGTGGAACTTTGGCAAGACTAAAGCATAGAATTCTTCAACTATTTTTTTATTAGATACAACAATGAAGATGAGATTGCAATCAATTTAATAGTATATGATTTTCAATTAATCACTTCACATTTTCTTGCATAGTGTATTTGTTAAGTCTAATGTTTCCTCAAAGTACCTAGAAGAATATTGTTCTCCTAAAACTACACAATATCAGCAAAAAACTAAGAATATATAAATCAATAGTGCCAATTTATTAGTAGTGATGGTAAGAATCTCCTTAGACCTATAATCACAAGCACAACTCTACAATGTCAGGGAAACTTCAACAAAATGTTAATGTTTATATATATAATTTTGCATACACCATAACCTTTATATAACATGAAAATCAATTTTTGTTTCCCCAATATATCATTTTTATGAAAGAATTGCTAGAAATACTAGCTTCCCTAAATCTTCTCACAACTCTAACTAATTTTACACCATGCCTCGTGAAATAAGGAAAAATAGTGAACAAAATTGGCAAGTAAGGAGCCATTGTAGTTTACATCCCTTTATCTATGTCCTTCATGTAAGCTAAAATGTTGCCCTTTCAAGAACCTTGTATCTTAGGTTCAAAGTGGCGACACAAAAATATTCAAATACATAAAAACAATACCCAAATTTATTACAATGGTAAACTATAAATAAACCATAGTCTCATGTAGTTACACTAGAATGACATTCAACAGTAATAAAATCTCATTAACATTAAATTACAAGTGAAATGTTAATGAATTCCTCTATGACCATAATAATCCTACAAAAAAAAAAATCACATAAAAGATAAGGTATGCTATTGATTACACAGTATCAATTCAAATCCCATACCTTCAATGTTATTCCATTAAGAAAAACCTTAAGTTTTTTAACTCAACTAGTTAGGTACTACACCATTGGGTTTGTAGAGAATATTTTACATCAAAACTCACTAGGTAAACTTAGAAAAGCCTATCTATTACAACATGTTTAGTTAACCACTTAGGGCACCAAACTTGGCAAGATTTAAGTTCAGATCATCATATTGGAGTTAGCAATCATTTCCATTAAACCATGTTGATACTACTCCAAGAGAAACTCATAATTTCAATCATGAACTCACTAACCTCATCATAGTTTGGGTAACTTGGTACTCATGTGGCATATTTGTCCTAATGCTTTTTTATTTAAATTTTACATATTCAAGAAAATAATTGCTCATTAATATTTAATTATTGTACTACACATATCCTGTAATGATACTCCAAATAGTACAATGTCAAAAATTTCATGACATATAATAAATTTTTCAAAAAGTACAAGTCCATACCCAAATATTAATGCACTTAGGTCAAGCCATAATATTCACTGACACCAAAAGAAATGGATTTACACATGTCAATTATGTTTCCAACTTTCTAGTATTTCCATGCTTAGAAGAACATTGATGATTGCTTTGCAATTATGAACCAATTAATTGAAGAACTAGTAGCTATTTACCTAAAAAAAAATTTTTACTAGTAGTCTTGATTGGGACACTTTAATAATAGGGATACCAAGGCACGTCATATATAAATGATGACATGTTAAAAATGACAATTAGTTACTAATTACAATATTAGAAGTTAGAATAATATATAGCCTTATGTTGGACCGCACTATCCTCCCTTATGTTTGATAACATTTCCTCTCTACATCCTCATGTTAGGTCTCATAGAGTCATCTAACACACTATTGAAAAAATAATAACACAACTAATTCCAGAAGTAACATTCCAAGTATATTAAGTATTATGGATGGTCATCTTGATTAATTTGTCATTTTTTATCAATACTATATTGGTTTATATTTGTGGTTTAATTTGGGTCTACTATTTGGTTAATTTAAGATAAGGCACTCAATAATAGCATTCTAAGAACACCTTGTATTAAAATTATGGATTGAATTAGCTAGAGAAATATTCATTTATCTAATTCAAGAATATGTAGATCAACAATATAAAGGAGAAAGATTGTTAAAAATTTATAGAATTTATCAATATTGGTTTATAAATCTAGTATATGTTTGGTCAACTATTTAATCATAATGTGGGGTGTTCTCTAGTAGATTAATTAGTTTATTTATTTTTTAGTTGGTCAATATGAATCATTAAAATCAATAAAGACTATAAAAGTTAAAAGTTCAATTATTACATTGAGTTTATATGAGATGCATGGTCTCATATACCAAATAAAAATCATATAATTACCATGGAAAACTATACAGTACATCATAGATTTTGGTTGTATCCATATTAAATGGATAAACATGTATAATTTAATGATATCATTATGTGATTTTAATTCTATATTGAAACATGTAATCTCATATATTAAATCAATGACATATAATGATAATAGTAATATCTAAACATGAAAGATGATGCAATGCATTCAAACCTTTATTATCATTAGATAGTTTCTCTTTTCAGTCTTCCAACAACACATTCAAGATAAAACACAAATTTTGTCAAAAGTACAACTTGTGGTCCCATGAAATCATTTGACATATAAGAAACCCTTTTGTTGCACCGAATAAAGAAAATGATGCAAAGTGAAACAATAGGGAGGATGGAGATTCATTTAGTATTTTCTATTATGCTGTTAATATTGGTGCATATAGAGTTATGAATAGTCAACTTGTGGCTATCTTAATCCTTAATCAAGTCATGTTATCAAATTATTATATTATTATTTACGTAGGTAGGTCAGCCTAGGTGTTATGTAGGATTGTGTATGTTCACCCTCAACATAATTAGGTATATATAGGAGGTTATGAGTCATATTTCAACATAATATTTTGAAATGTGTTCTCATTGGAGATATTTGGAGGTTTCCCCCTAGAAGTGGCCTATTACTCTCATATTATTTCTTCTATTGTGCAAGTTATTTCATTACAAGTGGTATCAGAGCATCATCTTTGCACCATAGAGGCAAGATTTTTTCTCAACATTGGGGCAATTTTGGGATGAGCATAACTTTCAGATTTTAGCAAATTTTTTAAATGTTTTTAAATGGTTTTTGAAGACCATATTAAATAAGCTATATTCCTAAATTTAGAGGAATTGGAACAAATTTGAGAAAATTATTGCATAATTAATATTTCTACACAATTTATTGAGATCTTCATATCTCTCACATCCTACTGAATTGGAGTATAACTTGTATAGGATTTTTTAAAACATAGTAGATAAGCCTAAATTTCAAAGCCTAGAGAAATTGAAAGAAAAAGCAAGATAATGCAAAATTAGAAAAATTCTCTCTCAAGGCAGAAAATTTGCTAATTTTTTGAGGATTTGTTTTCCAAGGAAGGGTATCTTGGCCCTAGTAAGTTACAATAAAAAATAAATAAATAAATAATTTGGAGAATTTACATTTCATTTGTGTGATTTATTTCAAAAATATTGGTTTCCATCATGACAAGGCCTTCAATAAGAAGCAAAAATAATGCTACCACACTGGGTAAATCCTCTTATCAAGATTGGGAAGCAATAGAGGATAGTAGTCCCAATGAGGAAATTAGTAAGTTCAAGGAAGAGGTTAAGAGGGATATGCATGAGCTACCTAGAGATATATCTTATATATGAAGCATGTTAAGCACCTATATGAGTGAAACAAGGAAGGAGCTCTCAAGCAATCAAGGTGAAACCTTCAACTCGACTAATAATGACACAAATTTTATTAATCCTACAAGATCTAGGAATTTATTTCCAATGGTTGATATGCACAAATTTGATGGTAAGGATCATCTAACATGGATAAATCAAATGGAGAATTCTTTTGAAATACATCAAGTCCCATATGGACAAAAGGTCATGATGGCTTCCTTATATCTAGAACAAAATCAATTCATTTGGTATTGTTGGCTTTGTACTCATAGGAGGAAAAGGGGTTTCACTGTATCATGGTCAATTTTTATAGAAGAACTCCAAGCACAATACATCAATAGTGTGATAGAAAACTTCTTTAGCCAACTTGCTAAGCTTCAACAAATAGGATCAGTTAAGGATTATATTCAAAAATTCCAAAATATATCCTTAAGAGTGGATGGATAAAAGTATAAAGTTGTGTCCCCCTTTTAGGCTGACTTATCAGAATGACTAAATTTGAGTATTTCTATACAAAAATCAATTTTGTTCAAACATATGATCTATTAGATAAATTTATTCTAGCTAAGTTATATATGCTCTCACACTTTTCCAATTTGAAATGTCTATTAAATGCATGCTTTATACTAGTTTGTATCAATTACTAAAGAAGTAAAATTGTTTCATAAAAGTGACATTTAAATAAATCTTACTATTTCTTATGATATGGTTTTTAGTAACATATAAACACCATTTTATAGATCTCAAACTCAAAAATATTCTTATATAGAGGTTATAGCATTTTAATTAGATATTGTGTATTGTAATTTAAAAAAAATCTATATGCATGTATTTTAACACTTGAAAAGATATATATATATATATATATGACATTCTAGAGGAGAGTGTCCTCTTCTAGAATGTATAATTTTTCTTTTGGTCAAAATAGATATGTTTTGAAAAATGTGGTAGGAGATGAAAACAATTGATTTTGATGAGTTGAAATTTGAATCATTATAAAAGAGAAAATATAGGTCTATTAAAGTCAATTTTTTTATTTTTGAATGTTGTAGCTATATATGTTATCTATAACATAGTCTGAGTTCAAAAGAAACTAAGTTTGTTTCCATATCATTTTGTGGTGGGAACTAAACCCCTAATATGCAACATTTTCAACAACTAAAAATTATTTATAAATTTTAGGAAAATATATCAATTCTTATTCCAAATAATTATTAAAAATTATAATCCTAAACTTTATCCATTTCTAAACATTTCATTAGTTTACTTCATTTTGAAATTTTAAAAAATAATTACAATTTTATGTCGTTGAATGTAAACAATTATACTTTTGTTAGCCATTTCCTTTACAAAAGGGTGACATGGGTTTGTGTTTTTACCTGAATACAATTACAGAGGAGAACTTGAATGATTTATTCTTGGGTGGTCTTAAGGATCACATTGAACATGAGGTACACATGTTTTTTCCTAGCTTAGTAAATGATGCTTTGATATTGGCATGCAGGGTAGAGGAGAAGTTCTTGATTCCGAGAAAGCAAGGGGCTAATGTGATAAGATAAAAAGGATATTTAAAACCTTCTCTTCCTTAACCTATTAGGTTGAATCCACAAAAAATTGAGGATCTTAGGTCGAGTTATCACCAAATTAGATCTTAGGTCGAGTTATCACCAAGTTAGATCTTAGGTCGAGTTATCACCAAATTCAAATTAAGGCTCGGAAGATATTTGTACAAGACAACATTTTGAACTCATGAGGGTTATTATGGAATTGTGATGCCATTCAGTCTTACCAATGCATCATCTACATTCAAAAGTTTGACAAATTCCATTTTTAAGAAGTTCTTGAGAAAGTTTTTGTTAGTATATTTTGATGATATATTAATTTATAACAAGACTTGGGAAGAACATTTGTAGCACATAGATCAAGCATTGCAATTAGTCAAAGATCATCAACTCTATGCTAAGCCATCCAAGTGTGCTTTTGGTCATAAGGAGGTGGAGTATTTGGGACACATAGTTTCACATGGAGTAAAGGTGGACCCTAACAAAACTAAAGCTATCATGGAATGGCCCATTCCAAAAACTATTAAGAAGCTAAGGGGTTTCTTGGGATTGGCAAGATACTATAGAAGATTTGTGAAGAATTATGGTTGTATAGAAGTACCTCTTACCACTCTATTGAAGAATGATTCTTTTCATTGGAATGAATTTGCTAATGTATCATTTGAGAAATTGAAGAAGGTTATGTGTACAACTCCAGTGTTTACCAATTCAAACTTCACCAAGGAATTCATTGTAGAATGTGATACTTCTGGAAATGAAGTAGTTCTCATTAAAGAAGGTTTACCAATTTCTTTTGAGGGTAATCAATTAAAAGGTAAAAATCAACTCAAACCTATTTATGAGAAGCAAATTCTAGCAATCCTTCACACAGTTAAAAAATGGAGGCCTTATTTAATGGGTCAACACTTCAAAGTTAAGATAGATCATGATAGCCTAAATTTTTTTTGGAACAAAGTCTCTCATTAGAAGAGCAACAAAAATGGGTCACTAAGATGTTGGGATATGACTTTGAAATTGTATACAAGAAAGGGAAGGAAAATATTGTGGCTGATGCACTTTCCAGGAAGGATGAAAAAGATGAAGCCTTATTGTGTGCCCTTTCCATATTACAAGATAATTGGGTGGTAGAAGCCAAAGAAGTGTGGCAAAATGATGTTGCAACAAGTAGTCTCATATAGCAAATAAAAGGTGACCCTAGTAGTTCAGATAAGTTTTGTTTGAAGGGGGATATTCTTTGGTATAAAGAGTGCTTGTATCTCTACAAGAATTCCACTCTTAAACATAAGATTCTCAAAGAACTACATAAGTCCCCAATTGGTGGTTATTTAGGATTTTTTAAGACATATCATTAGGTCAAGAAAGATTTTTTTGGGAAGGGCTAAAAGGTGATGTTCAAAAATTTATGGCTAAATGTTTGTTTTGTCAAAGAAATAAGGGGGAAGCAATTAAGACACTAGGTCTCTTGTAGCCTTTATCTATTCCTAGCAAATTTTGGGAAGAGGTATCCATGGACTTCATCATAGGGCTTCCCAAATCTAAAGGTCACAATGTCATCATGGTAGTAGTTGATGGCCTCACTAAATATACACATTTCATTGCATTATCACATCCTTTTATAGCAAGTATAGTGGCAAATGTTTTCTTGGAGAATGTCCAAAAGATACATGGTACACCTAAGGTTATTGTTTGTGATCATGATCCTATCTTTACTAGTCACTTTTGGAAAGATATATTCTCATGTTTGGATGCTCAATTGGCTCATAGTTCTTCATACCATCCTCAGTCAGATGGGCAAATAGAGGTTGTTAATTTTTTTTTGGAAGGATATATACTTTGTTTCACATCAAAAGAAAATCTCAATGGGTAGATTGGCTACATCTTGTAGAATTGTAGTACAATACTTATTTTCATAGCTCATCAAAAATGTCTCCATTGTTGGCACTTTATGGATATTATCCTCCTTCCATCACATCATCATTAAAGGTGTCACCAAGAGTTTAGGCAATAGAGGACCACTTGTTTCATTAGCAACAGGTACTCTTAGGACTCGAGGATAATTTAGCTATGAAACAACAAGAAGACCAACATCATAGTGAAATAACTTTTGAAGTTGGGGACTGGGTCTTCTTGAGTTTGTAGCCTTATAAAAAAATCTCAATGAAGCAACAAAAAAGGAATAATAATTTGTCTCCAAGATATTATGGACCATACCAAATCATGCAAAAGATTGGTAGTGTTGCCTACAAGCTTGAGTTGTCACAAACAATAAAGATACATCTAGATTTTCACGTTTCTTGTTTGAAGAAGGTAATTGGGTAGAATATTCCTACTTAAGTAGTACTACTAGAACTTGATGAGGAAGGGAAAATTTAATTTTGGAACTAGAGTGCATTCTTCAAACACATATGAAGAAATTGAGGAACCAAATCCTGACTCAATATCTCATCCAATGGAAGAACTTACTAGTTGAAGAGGCCACATGGGAGGACGAGGAGTTCATTCAAAAGAATCTACACTTGGTTAGCATTGAGGTCAATGCTTATTTTAGGAGAGGGAGCATGCTATGCCCTTAATATTGGTGTATATAGGGTTATGAATAGTCAACTTCTGGCTATCTTAATCCTTAATTAAGTCATGTTATCATTATTATATTATTATTTAGGTAGGAAGGTTGGCCTAGGTGCTATGTAGGTTTGTGTCTATTCAACCTAAGCATAATTAGGTATATATAGGAGGTTGTTAGTCTTATTTGTTAGTCATATTGTGAAGTGTGTTCCCATTGGAGATATTTGGAGGGTGCCCCCTCAAAGTGGCCCATTACTCTTAGTTATTATTGTTACCTCTGGTTTTACCGCCAAGGATTTAAATTTTGAAAGCGTGGCTCGTGCAACGGTTAGTCTCAAATTAGTATTTTAATGTTATGACCTGCAAGTTTCTGGCCATTAGATCTAAGCGGTACCAACGGTTGGTGCCATCACACTATAAGGGAAATGCATGACATTTATTATAGCGCGATGATGCCATGACGACATGTTGCAGGGGTGGGTCTGGCATTCCGCGGGTCAGAAAAGGTTCTTGACGCCCTTGGCGCTATGTCGCTATCGCATATTGGCCGAAAAATCTCCATAGCGACATAGCGCACGGCGGAAATAGTCATGGCAGTGAGTTTCAACGACTGGCAGAATCAGGTGTTGCGGCAAAAAATTAGAAGGAACCACGTGCGCCAAGTCAGAGTTCCTGTTGGCACGGCTAACACAGTCAGGGCTTACGTTCACCACTGTCAGATCGGCTCGGATCAACGGTAAGCGCCATCGCACTATGGAGGAGTTGCACGAGGGTTATGACAGCGACATCGCACCCTGGTGACACGTGTCAGGTGGGGCCGTGTCTCAAGGTGATGCCAAGTGTATTGACATGGGGGGCAGAAGCACGAGGTACGACGAGTCCTCACGATCGTCGGATTGGGTCGCATCAACGGATGGCGTCATCTCGCTATGGCGAAGATGCACGAATTTTATCATGGCGACATAGCGACCATCCGCCATGTGGATCGACAGGACCAAGTCTCACCAAGGATTGCCAGGTGTCATCCAGAGCGCGGTGCAGTTGCAGACATGGCATCGAGTGGGATGGGTCCGGTCGCAAATCACAGAGTACGACAGGTCAGAAGTTTCATGGCGGCGGGCAAAAAAGTTTCATGGCCCAAAGGTTTCAAAAAATGGCGAGGCACCATGGCGCCAACGAAAAACCCATGCGTTTTCCGATGGCGACATAGCACCCAAACAAAAAGTTCACCGTGGCAAGAAATGATCAGACGGATAGGTCCCAGTGGGTGCCGTGCAAGTGCAGTCGACGTGGCAAATCGGATGGGGACATGTGTAAATCTCAAGGTACGCTGTCAGTGGGCGCTATGGCGCTATGAGAATTTGGCCTCAATTTCCGCATAGCGACATGGTGCCTAGCTGACACGTGGTCACTCTACGGGTCAGGTCTTGGGTTGCCAGCTAGTGTTTTGTCGAACCAAATGAGGTGGTGCCATGTATATGAGTCAGTGCACAACATACCAGTGGGCCCAGTAGTCTCAGAACGAAAGGCGAGTCTTCACGATCGTCAGATCCGTAGGGATCTATGATTGGCACTGTCTTGCTATCGAGAACTGCCCGGGAGTTAAAGTCGACGACATAGCGCCCGTGCGCCACGTGTCCTGGTGGGGCCACATTTCATGCCGTCGATGCAGCCAGATTTAAATAACCAACAGACCAACAAGGAGACACCATGTACCAGCGGGCCTGACAAATCAATAGAGAAGGTGGGTCGTGGGTGGTCAAGTTTTGTGACCGTCGGATTGGAAATGGATCGGCGACAGGCGCCATCTCGCCATGGCGAAGCTGTAGGGTTTTTTGCATAGCGACTTGGTGCCCTTTCACCATGTGTCGGTGGGGTCAAGTCTCGCCAGGATGCATCGCTGAGGTGGTGCCAAATAGAATGGGCCCAGTCACACGGAAAGGGTGGTAAGCGCCCAGTCAAACGTAAGAGACTGCCAGGGTGGTGAGATCGAAGGTGTGATTGGCCTGCATGACCCAGTTGGCTCGTCGAGCCTGTTTGACTGATCGATTCTGATGGGTGCACAAATCATGAATGTTGAGAATTCGAGTTTTGCCACAATCTGATAGTGGGATTAATTTCTACCAACTCGGAATAAATGCCAAGCACAGGAAGACACTCCATCCATCTGGTCGATCCATCTACCATGTCAGGGAATGTTGTGGCGTCGTTCCTGTCTTCTTTAGGCTCTTTCTCAGAGGGATATCAGATTTCTTGGTATGCAGACCATGTTCAATCAGATCTTTGATTGGATTCTCAGGATGGAAAGTTTATGCCAGTAGGTGAGAAGTGAATGTAATGCAAAAATCTTCAAGTTATGCCTAATCTATAAAGGTAATTTGGTGATATGTTCTTAGGGTCGACTCTTCCTGATTTTCTCTATTGCTACTTGCAGACTTGTAGTGTAAAATCCCTTTGTCTCTGAGCTAGATAAAACATCCTGTATCGTCTCTTTTAGCCATCAACGTGTATGTGTAGTGTTTTGCCTCTCATTGATGTATTGTTGAGATCAGTGGTCTGCATACTGTACCTATCTTTGGCCTATGGAATAATATACAAGTGAAATCTTCTGTTCCTGGTGTTATTCAGTTGGTCTCCTAATCTGTATGTAGCTATTGGTCGATATAAGTCTGAATGAATGTATGACCTTGAATGTTACCCTAGTTTCGTAGTGCATATATGGGCAGAAATGAGTCTGAACACTCTATTTTGGTGCATCACCGCCTTAGATTAGACTAGGTAGATTTGCTTTAGTGCTCTCTTTCTCCCTTTTCCTTCTGAGAATAGATAGGTGCGCCCTGACAGTAAGAGGAAGTCGGCCTTCTCCGGAGATTCAACCTCGCAGTTCAAGTCCCATAGCTTGGAGGTTGTTTCCATGATTCACTAGGTTGTCCTCGCGCATAAGCCTTGGACAAGGGTGCAAACCTAAGTGACAAAAATTTTTGGCACACCTGGTGGGACTCATATCAGAAGATTTCAGGTCTACTGGTGTCAAGAAGAAAGAATTCTAGAGATAAATGCTGAAAAAGTAGTGCTGGCTTCAGTTTTCAAGCCTTCAAGAGGCTAATTCTTCAAGTACTTGGCGACTCTAAACATCAAAAAGAAGTCTGGTTCTAGACCAAGTTTGCAGTGATTCATGCCCAGGATTGAAACAAGGGCGTCTTCTAGAGGTAAATTTCAATATCAAGAGCTTTCTCTTTCAAATCCTAGGAGAAGAAGGACTAGAACTTCATTATCACTAGTTAGGGGTAGAATAACAATTGATATACCTGTAAGATCTGTCTCTACTCCCCCTACTGTTCGAACTCAGCCTAGATTGCCATCAACACTCATCAATAGAACACTTGTTTATATGGCACAGCCAAGAGTTCATGCTTTTTCCACCTTTAATGGTGGAAGTCCTCTGTTGTTAGCCCAAAGACATGATATACCAGTATCTGCACTAAAAAGTATACCTAATTTTACTGGTGAAACTTCTATTTCCCCTTTAGAGCATATCTAAGAGGTAGCGAATGTCTGCAATATTCATGGTATTACAGAAGACGATGTTGCTGTTAGACTTCTAGCCTCATCTTTAAAAGGAAAAGCATTACAGTGGTATAGAGGCTTAGCTCATGGTTCCATAACTGATTGGGATGGACTAGGAGCAGGATTATGCAAACATTTTGAGGATAAGAGTGACCATTTGTCACTACTAGAGCAACTGACTACAATAAAAAGAGCCCCCCATGAATGTATGACTGATTTTAATTACAGATTCCAAAAGGCATGGGATAGAATACCTACTATAGTGAAACCTACCCCTGGTAATGCCTTCTTGCATTACCTTAGAGCTTTCAATAGTGACATTGCCACTACAATCCAAACTATGGGAGGAGATACATTACCGAATGCTTATGAGATAGCTATAAAAGCTGAGAACATCCTAATACAAGGAGGAAAGTTGGCTCCAAGGCCTCCTATGCCTTTCTTTCCTGATGTTCCCAACCACCAACCAGCAATAGCCCCCCTTCCTACAATTTCTACATCACAAGCCCTTACTCCAGTTCCCCAAGCTTCCACATCCTCAAACAGAATAGATGAACTCAAGGAAATGCTCCAAGGTCTAGTGCTGAATACAGATAAAAGAGAGAGGACTCTGGATAAAAAATTGCAAGAGCAGGGGAAGGAGTTGAAGGACCAAGGGAAGAGATTAGAGGATATTTTTTCTCTAATACAAAAAATGAGTAACAAGGTGGTGGCCTTAGAAAGGCAGCAAGCCCAAAGTGGCAAGCCCCCCCAATTACAACATCAGGCTCCAAGTAGTGGTAGGCCTCCTAATCATTGGAATAGCTCTTTTGATCAGAATAGGCAAAATAGTCATGCTGTTGCTTCAAGCTCAAATCAGAGCAGAGCTTTAGTTCCTCAAAATAACTTAGCCCAAGATCAAGACTTATGTCCTTCATGTAACTATTCTTATGCCTACTGCCTATGTTAGAAGGCAGAATCTTATTTGGCCCTAACTGTCCAGGAGTCCGCAGTAAAGAAATCATGCAAGGAAGATCATCCCAAGGAGGCCTCATATATTCAGAGGCATGGTGATTTCTCTTTTATGAATCACCAGATGGAGGAGCATTGTAATGTAAACTAGGATTCCGTTGCTCATAACACAAGAAGCAAGAAGAGAGCTATGGAACATACTGCCCCCCTTTCTCTTAAGCAGGCCTCAACTTCGAGTGTTATACCTCATACACAAAAACCAAATGAGCAGACAAACACTTCACAATAGCAAAGGCAAGGTCCAAGAAAGGAGGATGCAAGTGATCCTTATGTTGCTCCATCTCAGCCTCTCATGGGTACAGCTCCCAAAGTTTCTGCCAAAATTCCTAATGCACCCTTGAGTGTGGTAGAGCAAATGAAAAAAACAAATGTAAGAATTTCCATGTGGGATGCCGTTGCCACCATACCAATGCAGAAAAGGATGCTGCAACAAGAATTGGAAAAGATCGAACCCAAAGATCAGTCACCCACCATGGAGATTGACACTAGTTTAGTACAACCAGCAGGTGATGTGGAGACAAATAAAAAGGTTAGACCTCCTCCATTCTATGTTTCTCTGATTATAGGGGGCAAGTTAGTCCATAATTGCATGATAGATTCGGGGGCTAGTAGCTCAGTAATGCCTAGGTGTGTTGCTGATGCTTTAGGAATGAAATATGAGCCCATTATTAGGGATGTGTTACAACTAGATGGGAGTACTGTCAAAACTGTAGGCATCCTTAGGAATGTGGAAATGGCCCTACATGCATGCCCTAGTTGTACTGTGATTCAAGACATATCTGTTGCTGAAGTCAAGCCCTATTTTGCCATCTGTCTTTCAAGAGACTTCACTGCCCAAATAGGTGGATTCATATCTGCCGATTGGTCTTATATTTCATTTAAGACCAGATATGGGGCCAATGCTTCAATTAGAGCAGAACCTCAAGCCCTTCATCACACTGAACCCTACACCCCCAACTTCATTAATATAAATTGCCCTATTCTAGAGATGGATGAAAATGACATAGTAAATGAACCTGCCACCTCCATAGCAGAGATTCCTGATTTCTTCTTAGATGAGTGGGCAAATACATGTCAGTTTGAGCCTATGTCAAAAACTCTTGAGATAGGCCTTAGTACATATTGCATAATAGAGAAGGAGGCTCAAGTTCCTGATCTTGTTGGAGCTAATGATGACATAAGTGGAATATGGATTATGTACTTTGATGGCTCAAGGAATAGAAATGGATTAGGGGCTAGTGTTATGTTGATCTCTCCTACACAAATAAGATACTACTTCTCTTTTAGGCTCCAATTCAGTTGTACCAATAATGTGGCCGAGTATGAATCTTTGATCCAAGGTCTCCTACTTGCCCAAAAGAGGGAAATTCAAGCCTTGAAAGTATATGGAGATAGTGAGTTGGTAGTGAACCAAGTGAGAAATCAGAATATCACCAAAAATGGCCTACTCAAGTCTTACAAACACAGAGTCTAGGATTTTCTTGAGGGTTTCCAAGCATTTAATATCCAGAGCATTCCTAGGAAAGAAAACAAATATGTTGATAGACTTGCAGCAGTGGGTGCATCTTATGATGTGCCAGGGAATCTTGAGGAAGAGAAGAAGCAACAAATAAAGGTGGTAGTAAGGCCTATTGTTCCTGATAATAATACTCATTGGCAAGTGTTTGAGTCTGATGAGCAGATTGTGAGTTTCTTGCAGAATGAAGCAGAATTTTCAGAAAGAAATCAGTCAAGACTACAAGATCAGTATGGTGATCAGATCATTCACCTCAGTTCCAACAAGTTTCCCAAGGGTCTCATTACCTTGGAAAGTGTCTTTAATCCTGATGATCAGACAAGAGGCAAAGGAATAAATCTAGCTGCAGAAAAGGATGATCATGCCCCAGTTACTATTGCTGATGGAAAATCTCTTAACATGGGGAAGGTATGTTCTGAAGTGGAGCAAGAAAATTTCATTCATCTATGTCAAGAATTTAATGATGTGTTTGCTTGGACATACAATGACTTAAGGGGGTTTGACCCTAGTTTGTTTCAGCATACCATAGATTTAGTTGATAGGGTCAAACCAGTAAGGCAAAAACAGAGGCCAGTGAATCCCAAGATTGAACCCTTAATAAGGAAGGAACTATCCAAGTTGATTGAAGCTAACATAATTTTTCCTATCAAACACTCATCATGGGTGGCTAACCTTGTCCCTGTAAGGAAGAAGAATGGAGAAATCAGATTGTGTGTGGACTTTAGGGATCTTAATCAGGCTTCCCTTAAGGATCACCATCCTCTCCCTTCTATGGAGAAAATTCTGTCCAAGGTCAGTGGGTCAAGGAGGTTCTCTTTTTTTGATGGATTTTCTGGTTATAACCAAGTGTTGGTTAAAGAATCTGACAGATATAAGACAACATTTACTACTAAATGGGGCACCTATGCTTATTGCAAGATGCCATTTGGACTAACAAATGCAGGTGCCACATTCCAAAAGGCAATGGAGGTGGCTTTCAAAAGATTAATCGAAAAGTTTGTCTTAGTATACCTTGATGATATAACTGTATATTCCAAGAATGTAAAAGATCATCTTGATCATTTGAGACTGGTATTTCTAAGATGTAGAGAGTTTGGGGTTTCCCTCAACCCAGCCAAGTGTGTCTTTGCTACAAGCCAACGAAAATTATTGGGACACATTGTATCTAAGGATGGGTTGACCATTGATCCAGAAAGAACAAAAGCAATACTTGCCCTTCCTCTCCCTAAACACAAGAAGGGGCTGCAAAGTTTCCTTGGTAGGATAAATTTTGTAAGAAGGTTTATTCCTAATCTTTCCATCATGGTGAAACCCCTCATAGCCATGCTTAAGAAAGATATGGTCTTCTCATGGACCAAGGAGGGGAAGGAGAGTTTTGAAGAAATCAAGGCAGCCATAGCCTCAACCCCCACTCTCATGAACCCAAATTTTGAGAAAGATTTCATCCTCTACACTTTGGGTGGTGAGTCAAGTGTTTTTGCTGTCTTGACTCAGATAAACGACAAGAATGAGGAGCAGCCCATAGCCTTCTTTAGTGAAGGACTCAAGGAATATGAAGATAAGTATAGCTTTGTTAAGAAGCAAGCCCTTGCAGTCATTAGAGCCTTGAAGAAATTTAGACACCTCTTATCGCACAATAGGATCCATTTGTTGCTGCCCCATGCGAGTGTAAAAGACTTCCTGTTAAGCAAGGACATCAGTGAAAAGAGAGCTAGATGGATCACTAGGGTAATGGAATATGATGTTGATATTCAGATTACCAAATTGGTAAGAGGGAGAGGATTATGCAAAGAAATGTTATCAGGTCAGGATTCAGATGAAGGGACTGTTATGATAATTGCAGAGTAGCAGGAGGAAAGAAATGTTAATGCCCCAAGGAGCTAGATGGATGACATGAGGAACTTTTTATCAGGGAATGGATACCCTTAGGGATTGGACAGAGCTAAAAGAAGGCAATATAGACTGTAGTCCATTCCCTATGTTGTGATTGATGATATCCTATTCAGGAGGGATTTTAATGGGACCCTGTTGAGATGTATTGAAGAGGATCAGGTTGAGAGGATGATTAAAGAACTTCATGATGGCCCTGATGGTGGCCACTTCTCTGCAAGAACAACTGCCATGAAGATCATGAGGGCTGGATATTATTGGCCATCTCTGTTCCATGATTGTTATAGGTATGTGAGAAAATGTGAGAAATGTGCTTTTTTCTCAGGCAAACAGAGACTTGCAACTCTTCCTCTTCATCCTATTCAGGTGGATCAGCCCTTCACCCAGTGGGGGTTGGATTTTATAGGCCCCATTAATCCTCCATCTAGTGCAGGTCATAAATGGATCTTGGCTGATACCGATTATTTCACTAGGTGGACAGAGGCAGTTGCCTTGAAGGATGCTACAGAGCCATCAGTTGTTGAATTCCTTGATGGAATTGTATCTAGGTTTGGAGCCCCTTCTACTATCATCTTAGATAATGCCAAATCTTTTGTTGGAACCCAGATTTGTGCATGGGAAATGAGTCACAATATCTATCTGAGCACATCATCAAATTACTACCCCCAGGGTAATGGTCTAGTTGAATCTTCCAACAAAAATCTGATCAGAATCATAAGGAGAATGATAGAAGACAATCAGAGGGTCTGGCATAAAAAATTAAGGACTGCTCTATGGGCTGATAGGATAACACCCAAGAGATCTATTGGGAATTCACCTTTTTTGCTAGTCTATGGTAGGGAGGCTAGACTTCCAATCTCATTGGAATTCCCATCCTTGGAGTTGGATCATCAGCTAGAATTGGTTGAAAATAGTTCCATGTCAGTGAGAATGGCAGAATTGATTGAACTAGAAGAAAAGAGAAACAAAGCTATGCAAACTCTGGAGATACACCAACAACAGATGAAGAAGAGTTTTGATAAGAAGGCAAGGGCTAGAATCTTCAGAGAGGGAGATTTAGTTCTCAAGTGGGACTCAGATAGAGCAAAACCAAGAAGGCACTCCAAATTTGATCCACTATGGAGTGGCCCTTATCTGATCTCCAGTTGCAAATAGGCCAATGCGTTCCAGCTAAGCAGGCCAAATGGTGAAATTCTGCCCATTCCAGTCAATGGGATCCATCTGAAGCCCTGTTTCTAAAAAGTTGTGAATCCATGTACATAGTTAGTTTAGTTGCTTCCTATTTGTTCCTGTCTTGCAATAAGTGCGCGTGCATATGGCTCACTTCTTGAGTCACCAATTCTCGAAGTTTTGACAAGTCTCAAGTTGCTGAGGAGGTCCTGTTTTTGTTTCCAAGTCGCAGAGACAGAGCCAGAGTTCAAGGGTTTTTAATGTTTTGATTTCCTCATTAAGGGTTAGGGTTTCTTGCAACTCTCAGTTTCGTACCTTCCAGGCCCTCTTTTCTGACTCCATGGCCCAATGGATCATTCTCAGGCACTGGTCATGCATTGAGCAGGCTCATGCCCCCTGCGAGTCGCCAGAAGTGTTACCTCTGGTTTTACCGCCAAGGATTTAAATTTTGAAAGCGTGGCTCGTGCAATAGTTAGTCTCAAATTAGTATTTTAATGTTACGACCTACAAGTTTTTGGCTGTCAGATCTAAGCGGTATCGACGGTTGGCGCCATCGCGCTATAAGGGAAATGTATGACATTTATTATAGCGCGATGACGCCCTAACGACACGTTGCAGGGGTGGGTTCGATGTTTCGCGGGTCGGAAAAGGTTCTTGACACCCTTGGCGCTATGTCGCTATCGCATATCGGTCGAAAAATCTCCATAGCGACATAGCGCCCGGCGGAAATAATCATGGTGGCAAGTTTCAAAGATCGGCAGAATCAGGTGTTGCGGCGACAAATCAGAAGGAACCATGTGTGCCAGGTCAAAGTTCCTGTCAGCACGGCTAACACAGTCGGGGCTTACGTTCACCACCGTCAAATCGGCTCGGATCAACGGTAAGCACCATCGTGCTATGGAGGAGTTGCGCGAGGGTTATGACAGTGACATCGCGCCCTAGTGACATGTGTCAGGTGGGGCCATGTCTCAAGGTGATGCCAGGTGTATTGACATGGGGGGCGAAAGCACGAGGTACGACGAGTCCTCACAATCATCGGATTGGGTCGCATCAACGGATGGCACCATCTCGCTATGGCAGAGATGCACAGATTTTATCATGGCGACATAGCGACCATCCGCCACGTGGATCGACAGGACCAAGTCTCACCAAGGATTTCCAGGTGTCATCCAGAGCGCGGTGCAGTTGCAGACATGGCGCCGAGTGGGATGGGTCCGATCGCAAATCGCAGAGTATGAAAGGTCAGAAGTTTCATGGTGGCAAGCAAACAAGTTTCACGGCCTGGAGGTTTCAAAAAATGGCGAGGCACCATGGCGCCAACGGAAAACCCATGCATTTTTTGATGGCGACATAGCGCCCAAACGAAAAGTTCACCATGGCAAGAAATGATCAGACGGATAGGTCCTAGCGGGTGTCGTGCAAGCATAGTCGACATGGCAAACCGGATGGGGACACGTGTAAATCTTAGGACACGCTGTCAGTGGGCGCTATGGCGCTATGGGAATTTTGCCTCGATTTCCGCATAGCGACATGGCGCCTAGCTGACACGTGGTCGCTCTACAAGTCAGGTCTTGGGTTGCCAGCTAGTGTTTCGTCGAACCAAATGAGGTGGTGCCATGTATATTAGTCAGTGCACAGCGTACCAGTGGGCCTAGTAGTCTCAGAACAAATGGCGAGTCTTCACGATCCTCGAATCCGTAGGGATCTATGACTGGCACTGTCTTGCTATCGAGAACTGCCCGAGAGTTAACATCGGCAACATAGCGCCCGTGCGCCACGTGTCCTGGCAGGGCCACATTTCATGTCGTCGGTGCAGTCAGATTTAAATAACCAACAGACCAACAAGGAGATGCCACGTACCAGCGGGCTCAACAAATCAATAGAGAAGGTGGGTCGTGGGAGGTCAAGTTTTGTGACCGTCAGATTGGAAATGGATCAGCGGCAGGCGCCATCTTGCCATGGCAAAGCTGCAGGGTTTTTTGCATAGTGACTTGGCGCCCTTTCGCCATGTGTCAGTGGGGTCAAGTCTTGCCAGGATGCGTCGCTGAGGTGGTGCCAAACAGAATGTGCCTAGTCGCATGAAAAGGGTGGTAAGCACCCAATCAAATGTAAGAGACTGCCAGGGTGGCGAGATCGAAGGTGTGATTGGCCTGCATGACCCAGTTGGCTCGTCGAGCCTGTTTGACTGATCGATTCTGATGGGTGCACAAATCATGAATGTTGAGAATCTGGGTTTTGCCACAATCTAATAGTGGGATTAATTGCTACCAACTCGGAATAAATGCCAAGCGCAGGAAGACACTCCATCCATCTAGTCGATCCATCTACCATGTTAGGGAATGTTGTGGCGCCGTTCCTGTCTTCTTTAGGCTCTTTTTTAGAGGGATATCAGATTTCTTGGTATGCAGGCCATGTTCAATCAGATCTTTGATTGGATTCTCAGGATGGAAAGTTAATGCTAGTAGGTGAGAAGTGAATGTAATGCAGAAATCTTCAAGTTATGCCTAATCTATAAAGACAATTTGGTGATATGTTCTTAGGGTCGACTCTTCCTGATTTTCTCTGCTGCTGCTTGCAGACTTGCAGTGTAAAATCCCTTTGTCTCTAAGCTAGATAAAACATCCTGTATCGTCTCTTTCAGCCATCAACGTGTATGTGTAGCGTTTTGCCTCTCATTGATGTATTGTTGAGATCAGTGGTCTGCATACTGTACCTATCTTTGGCCTATGGAATAACATACAAGTGAAATCTTCTGTTCCTGGTGTTATTCAGTTGGTCTCCTGATCTGTATGTAGCTGTTGGTCGATATAAGTCTGAATGAATGTATGACCTTGAATGTTACCCTAGTTCCGTAGTACATATATGGGCAGAAATGAGTCTGAACACTCTGTTTTAGTGCATCGCCACCTTAGATTAGACTAGGTATATTTGCTTTAGTGCTCTCTTTCTCCCTTTTCCTTCTGAGAATAGATAGGTGCGCCCTGACAGTAAGAGGAAGCCAGCCTTCTCCGGAGATTCAACCTCGTAGTTCAAGTCCCACAGCTTGGAGGTTGTTTCCATGTTTCACTAAGTTGTCCTCACGCATAGGCCTTGGACAAGGGTGCAAACCTAAGTGACAACAATTATCAAGTATTTATATAATATTTTATATTATTTCTTCTATTGTACAAGTTATTTCATTACATTTTCACAGTTGATATTTTTGCATACTTCATTGTCTCACAAAAATGTGAAATGACTAATATTTCTTTTATAATTCTCAAAATTCTATTAGAAAACATCTCATGAGAGACTTCCAACTTAACTACACATGCAATGTATTGAAGACCCCTCAATTTTATTTTATTTTTGATCAACAAAGTGTTTCTAACTTTGTGATACACATCATGGTGGTATTTTTAAAAATAATTCATCTATGCTCATCATGATTGCATCCTTTTCATATAATCCAATCATGACATTGCATGAAACCACTTTTATGTACTTGAAACTATAAAAATCCCTCGAAAATGGAAGATATATGTATGTATGTATGTATGTATGGTCAAATTGGAGTAGATTTAAACTAAAGACATTGCAATCAAAATTTCATCAATGCTTAGTTTTTCAATTCCACCAAGTAGATGAAAGTTGTGTTTGACAAAAATCAAGAGTAAAAGTCCACACATAATTCTCAAATAACCAACACCTATTTGAAAAAACCCAATAGAAACTAGTAAAATATGAATGTATGAGACCATTTAAATGGTCATCCTTCTCTTATCCATATTATCTTTCATTAGATGAAAAAATTAGCTAGGGACTCTTAAAGAGTAGACACCTTCAATGTAATTAGGTATTCTAATAGCCATGAACTTTTTGTCATGTTTACCCTCAATAACTAATCCTAAAGGGCTCCCAAAAATGATAACATACTACCAGTATTTGATCAATAATTTCTTTGTTGATCCCTATGTCATGTTGTCTATTAGTTTCAGGCACTTAGTCATATACTTGGTAGAGTTGGTTAGTCATCACTGTGATTATGCCATCCTATATAGGTCGAGCCTTGTAATTAGACTTATATATATTTCATTTAAGAATTGAGGAGTAATGACTATTGAGAAAGTCCATGGTCATAGAGTAATCTAGTCTATACTGAGTCAGTAAAGTATTGAGTGCATAATAGTGTCAAGAAGAATACAAACTGAGTTATACAATTTGTTGGGGATTGCACCAATATGGTCTACCAAAAGGGGGGTATAAGTGGACACCTTTTTTTTGAAATCAGGTAATTGTTAACTTGGATGAGAAACTTGAGTGCCATCCACTCAAAATGAAAAGATGTGTAAAACATATAAATTGTGGTACCCTGAATCTACTTTGTAAACTACGAGAGTTTTTTTCAAATGGATAAGATTAGGTGGGTCAAACCTCATGCACACGAAAAATAGTTCCTTGTAAGGAAACTTGCAACAAATAATAAGGCCATTTCCACATAACCCATAATAGATATGAAACAAATATGCAATTGAAATACACACGCAAGAGAATACACAACATACCCACAAAATGTGACACAAGATATACCTTGGGAAACCCTCATTGAGGAAAAAACCCAACCTCCAAAAGCATCCATCTCCATGTATTATTCAACAAAAAACACCATTGCAATACAACCATGGAAGCCTTCAAAGCCATAGCCGTGGAACCAAGAAATCCATGTAAACAAGCATGAATCCACACATCCCATGCCATGCTTCCAACCTTCACAAATGCTCCCTTGGCTAACCTATCAAGAATTTTCTTGCTTGACTTTTGTCTTTTCCCTTTTTCTCATTTTTTTTACTATAACTACCCTTGTGGCTGCTTATTTAGTAGCAAGTCCCACAAAACCACCAAGTGGTATTACATAAACCATGTGTTACCTAACCCATTGACTCTACATTTAATATTGTAAATTTAATTTCTTTTCCTCAATATTAAATAATTATATGAAATATTATCACAATGTTACAATACAACTCATCAAGTGTATCCATGGGAATCTTTACATGTTGCACATCCATATAGTTGCAACCTTACACAATAAGATAAAATAATACAATATAACAATATTATGCAATTTGTGCAACACCCATTATCTGAACAATCTCCCACTTATTGTATACATTGCATAAGGCCAATCCATAGCCACATAAATGAACAACAAAATAATCCATCTTAGCACATCCACCATCATGGATGAAAGTACACCATGTGCTCCATCCTAGTACCCACAACAATATTAAAGTATCCAACATCTCAAACATGAATGATCCCACCTCCTATTATGCCACTTCCACCATACATACATATAAGTTATCGAAAGAGAAAGCCACCTAACTTATCACATTAGAAGATCATAAAATCTTGTACCAACTAAAATTTCCAAGCATAAAAACATGATCCAGAGGTTATCACATGTAACTATAGCTGTCAAATATATGCATAGCTAAAATAACACCCATAGCAAGTGCCCAACCCATCCAAATATCCATAATTCCAAAGGTATACCAAGTGAATCTCATAATCATCAACATATCCAATCTGTAACCTACAATGACTTGAAGAGAAATACCTACAACATATATACCATGAAGCTCCCACTATAAAAGATAATGTCAAATCTTGTAACCAATCCATTTACAACATCTCAAAGAAGTGAGTCCATGTAGTATCAAAGACATCCACAATACATAAACTAATGATCTGCAAGAACAATTATCATCACAAGTATCCAAGACTCTCCCAAGTTCTCCACAAAAAACAAAAGAAAGAGATAAATGAATAATCATGCCATCTCTCACATGACATACATGAGCACAAATCAATGATCACAATCTCCAACCAATCTCAAATTTAATGTAAGTGAAACCAAACATCTAGGAAGATAACCATGACCAAAGAGAAATTATGCAAATCATAACATGTATCATGTCCTTCTACACATACCTTTAGATGTAAACTATTCAAATATGATCTCCTCCATAAAACCCCAACCAAGAAGCCTCAACAACACCCAAACCATACCATATAAGTAATCATGGATATAAGCCTCACACAAGAAGATCAAACTCATAAACCATTCTTAAATCAAGGAATAACCATTCCTAATCCAAGGAATATGCCCAATATAAAACTATCTCCCATACTGAACAATGGGCTATACCTCTCAAGTAGTAAACTACTAAGTAGACCAAGAGTGGGGAATGAGAATGCTCATCAAGATATCCAAGTCTTCAACCAAGACTCATATAAGAAAAATCTCAACTGAAAGAAAACAATAGTCTCAAAAAACACTTCTCTAATCCAAGAGAAAATAATATCACCACCATCTCTAAGTATCCATGAGCACTGTAACTAGTCAATCCACACTAACTCCAAATGCAACATAGCAATATCATGAAGTATCTAGCTTATGATCAATGTACTCAATACCAAGAAACTAATCCAAGATCAATGTCAAAGTTCCAACCATGACCTCAAGAACATAAACATGACAACATGATCTAACCATCTCAAAAGAGACAACATGTTCCATACAAACATACTATAACATGTCGACAATTCTAAATGCATATCAAGAGTATAGCATTAAATAAAATAAAACCATCCTAAGACCAAGGATAACATGTCAAATGAAAACATAAAGAACATCTTTACTAAGAACTCCAAGAGTCCTCAAGATGTAACCTTCTTTACACACCATGAAGAAAAACCATCTCCACATAAAATGAAGAACCATCTCCACACGCCATGAAGATAATAAGTCTACTATGCGAATGTCAAAGATGCTTCTAAAATAATAGGATCTAAGACAAACCTCCAACATATGCAACACTCAATAAATATATCAATGCCAATAACTCCCACTAAACTGTGGTATTGAGTCATCTATGGCATCATAAAATCCATCTCCGACATGAAGATCCTCTTGGTTTACACTCACACAACCAAAGTGTCAGTACCAAGTGAAACCAATATCTCCAAACCTAAGAAGATACAATCAAAAATAGAAACCAATCATGTACTGTCACCTCCTTGTTCTCACAAGCTCCACTAAATTTTGTATAGAAGATATCTATGACATCATGATGAAAAGCCATCCTCTAACTATGAGAATCAATAAAGGCATTAAACCATCAAAGAACTCAAAGTGCACATCATGAGCTCCTCAAAAGAAACCAAATAACCATGATCCTCAACTAAGAAGATATGCCACCATTACGAAATTAGGAACCATAAAACCAATGAACATCAAGGATGTACCTATATGTCCAATTATGTCATGCCAAAATCCATGGCACCATGATCACATCCTGAAATGAGCATCTAACTCTCTAGTTTTCCAACTTGACAGTATAAAAATAGTCAACCATAATCTTCCATCATTACCATACCTAGTAACAACATCTCATCCCTTCTTCACAAAGAAAAAAAATCAGCAAATTATGTGACTTAGGCCATAGGCAACTCAAATCCAAGCCACCAATCTAAATATGCATCAGTAATGAAATATCAATGGGTAAAGACAACCCATAACCAAACTATAAATGTAACTTGTAAGTATAGACCACTTACAACGCTACACAACTTGTAGACCAAACAAGTCATCATACATATGCAAACCAAATACTGATAACCATATCATCATGAGACCAATCTGAAATATAAGCTATGTATACAATAACATCAAATCTTAAATCTTCAAAATATACAATTTCATAAACTCATAATGTTACTAAAGTCAATATATATCATAAACTATTTAGATCAATATATCACCAAATAAACTATGCTAAATCTATACCAAATTTGAACCAATGTGTAGACCTCTCCAAGAGCTTTCTATTGACTACTCGAATTCCAAAATCTGACTTCATATGCCCAAATTATGCCCTAATTTGTACTCAAAAGAAATAACATCTAACTTTTAGGCTCTTAAAACTTGACAAAATCTCAATATCAAAGAAGCAGACCTACACCAAATTGTAGTTGTCTGAATTAGCTTTCCAATGTGTCATGCCCAAACTACGAGGCAAAACCACACAATTTTTTTTTAAATTAATAATTAAAAAGCCCTAAGTTTGATATGGTTGTAATCATAGTTTAAGTAAAGGTTCTCTACATAACATCTTAAGTTTATAAACTCTTGTGGAGGAATACATCATTAAGATTTTGAAGCTTTCGTTATTAGATTGATAACGATCACTAGTTACATTACTACATTAACTTCACAGTAATATATTAAAATTATTTAAATAATAATGTAAATGAATTCGAATTAGATTAATTTCAAAATATCTAATCAAATAAAATCTACATTTAAACTTATTTAAATAGCCAATTAACCTTTAAATTAAAACTAATTAATGCTCAAAAATAACTAAATCTTACTATCAATATATGACTAACTTAGAACCTATTAATTTAAACTATCATCACAAAAAAAATTACACAATTCTAACTTAATTAAATTTAAACTAACTAACTATTTTTTAAATTAAAACTAAAATAATATTAAAAAAAAACTAAATTAACATTAATATAAAAACTAACTAAATTTACATTACAAAATTAAACAAACCTATATGAAAAAAACAACTAACTAAAAACTATTAACAAAAAAAAAAAAAAAAAAAAAACTAACATAACATAACATAATATATACTAAACTAACCTACCACTAATACTAACACTAACCTACTTACTAACTAACACCTAACCTATACTAACACTTCCCCTACTCCCAAGCACTTACACAAAAGGGCATATGCTTTCCAAGCACTATCCTTTGTATAGCGCTCTGCCAAAAGTAGGCACAGACATTATTGGGAAAGAGGCGACCAAGCCACAGCATGGGTGGGAAACAGGTGACCCAAACTTTGAGGGTGGAAAAAAAGTTAACAAAAAAACTTTAATACATCCCCAAACAAATGCAAGTCAAGGCTAGCGCAAACCAAGGAGACTTAACCACTGCACAAGGTCAGAATGAGGGGGATAGGGTGACGTCACCCTCATGATCATTTTGTTGACTTTGTTTATATTTTACAACATAAGTCTTTTCAAACCTCATATAAGAGCTGCGTCCAACAAGGGGATATGGGAAAGCATTGAAGACATAAAGTAATATAGGTAAGAATAGATATTGTTTCATTTTATTTTTATATATATTTTGTCCCTTATTCTTTTTGAATTAAAATAGAACATATATTAGAAATTAACGATATTTTAAGGAATCTTTTAAAGATTCTCTGTCTCAAGGGGAGAATTTAAATTGCTCCCCATACAAAAACCAGAGAGTTTTTAGTCTCTTGGAACACTTTTTTTTCTTCTTTATTTTCTAAATATAAAATTTCTAGTTGATTTAATAACCAAGGGGACAAATTAATTTTTTTTTTAGTGCATTTAATAGAACTACTTGTGAATAGATAAGCCAAGAGATTTAGATATCCATTTAAACCACAAAGCAAGAATTGATTTAATTCCAATAATCACAAAAACTAATCTTTCATTAATAATAAAATTTTCATTTCCAACATATAAGTAAACTTGAAATTTGCCTAATTGAATCAACATCATTTCCATCTTATTTTTGATGTGCATCCATATAATTGAAAATTAGGATTAAATCTCATGATAAGCAATATTACTCAATCACCATTTTATTGGCAAACCTGATTCAAAGGCTCAGTCGGGAAAGAACCAGGAAGAAAACCCGAAGTCGTTGCCATTATAACAAGGTTTTGAAAACCAAATTACATAGGATTCCAATCCTAAAATTACAACAATTTAATTGAATTTCATTCATGACCCTCATCAAGGGTTCTATATCAATTTCTGCAACACATTTCTAAGAATCGTGGAGAGAACAAAATCTGATCAAGTGTCAACAAGCATGACCAAGAAACAAATCAAACATGAATATTCATACAAGGTTTTTACAATAGGATTCACAATGAATAACCACTAGGGAAAGGTGGATTCTTCCAATAGGAGAAGTCAGACACAACACCCAAATAGATGCCCAATCGGAGCTATAAACCAAGAACTTATGTTCTTCCATTTTAACATGCCAAACTCATACGAGGTTTGTGCTAATAGGTAGGGGCCCATAACACCCTACACTCTATCCCTCTTCTCATCCTGAGAAGAGACTCTACACTAGTTGGAGTCCAACTAAAAAGACCTTTCCAAAAATTGGTCACTTCTGCCCTATCCAAGGGTGAGTAATACCAAAACACCCATACAAGAAAACTTCAAAAAAAAATTCAAACATAAACATGAAAGAAAAGCATTCAAGAACATGGTTTTCAATCCTTCCAAACATACCCAACATACATACAAGCATCCAAACAACAACAAAGTAGCATAAGCATGAAACAAGCATGAAAATCTAAACAAGGGAGATGAAAATTCCTACCTTCACAAAGAGGTAATGGCAAATGAACAATTTGAGTAGAGCTTTTCCCTTCCTTCTTTCACTCTTCCAAGACTCCTCTCTAAAAGTAGAGATTGGGTAACAACCTAAACTACTCCAAGAAGGGCCTTTAAATAAGACTCAAACTCAACCACCAAAAGGCAATAACTTCACCCACCCACCTACAATTCTAGAAGTTTCTAACTCAACCCATACCAAGGTTAACCACTAAGTGGAGTTGGGGTGATGCAACTCATGGTAACCACTTGCAATTTTCGCACAAAGGTAAAAATAGACTTTTTGAGTGACCTCAAAAGTCAATAAAAGGAGCTTAGGGGTTGGAAAATGCCGCCAACCCATACCCATACCCTTTGGGTATAAATATTTCATATTTTAAAGCCTTAGGAATAGGTTTGGAACCAAACAAAAGCTAAAAAATAATTAGGACCATCTAACAACTCTAAAAATATAGACTAAGCACTAATCTAGATTAAGGGTGACTAAACTCGATTAAGAAACAAATTAGCAAAAAGACACTAACTAAATCCGACTTAGGTTCAAAGGTTACACAGAAAACCCTAACTAGCTTGATGGAATGCATATGCAAATTCACAAGTGTCAAGCGACACTAAAGAACACAGTTACGAAACATAACATTTACTGATCACGGAAAGATACATTTATACATCTCACAAAACAATTAAGTTACGAACAACAAGGTTTGCACAAATAGCACATAAGGATTAGTTTCGTTCCTCCATCAAGTTTCTCAGCTGAAATATCTGGCACACTCATTGCACACATCAGTAGTCCCAAAAAAACACATGCACATATTTATATACATATCAGGATACATCTTCCAAATCAATCATGGTTTCTCTCATCCTACTCATATTCTTAATCATTAAAATATCTTAATCAAAGTGTTAATCCTGTATTTACTTATTTTGTCAACATACATGTTCATAAAGCATTAAATGATGAACTCAAATATCTGAAAGTAAACATGACACAACATGAAATAATATAATATGTTCAAAGCATCAGAAAATGTCCCGACATTTTGAGTCGTGAGTATCAAAATAATAGTAAGGTATCAACTATGCTACAAAGGGTCGGGGTGAGGTCTTACATCCACCCCCACTAGGCATGAACTTCTTCCTAGAGTTCATCAAAAGATAAGGGTACTGAGATCACATCCGTAGCACATCCTCCCCTAAAGCTGTAACCTCATCATAGCAATCCCCTGAACCCTAACTTGGTCTTGCTCTTGACCTCGAAATGCTAGGGTCTATCAGGCCATAATATAGATAGGATCAAGTGCAAACTGGCTGACTAACTCCACCTATAGCCTCAATAACTGTAGCCAAATGCTCAGTCTGGCAGTTGTCTACCACTACAAAAACTTTGTGGGACCTACCCATGTCTCCAACTGTCGGCTCTAAAAAAAACCCCTCTCTAACCACTGGATGACTGTCCTTGTGGACACTCTCTAGCTATGTGACCAATGCCACCACAAGTGTAGCATGGTCCTCGGGTATAAGATCGTCCATCCTATGATCCATATTGCTGTGGGCCTCCTGACCTGCTAGACCCACTGTGTCCACCCCTAGAAGACTGTTGAGTCTGCATTGACTATGACTGTGGGGTATGTACTTTCTGATCTAGCTGTAACTGCCGCTGCTTGGGCTCGAAGCCCTAGTAACCCTGTGAGAGTTCTTTCTACTGCTTCTAATATTGTTGGCCCTTAGAGGACCTTGGTGTATAGTTCTGATTCCCTTTCCAAGTGGGTTTCTGCTGGGTAGAGTTTCGGTTCTGAGACCAATCCTGTGATTCCTGTCTACCTTGAGTATCCTCTACAACTAGTGCTATCTCCACTACCTATCTGAAGGTGGTAGGGAAGGCCCTACCAACTAGACCCTGAAGTGAGAAATTCAAACCCATGATAAAGTGATGCACTTACAGTTTCACGTCCTTCACGTATTCCACATAAGGAAGGAGCTTGAGAAACCTGCTCTCGTACTAAGCCACTGTCAGACCTCTCTGATAAAGAGAATGAAAATCCTCTATCTATGTCTATCAGAAATGCTCTGACAGGTACTTCTCTCGAAATCTTTCTAGGAATGATTCCCATTTGAGGGTGTCCATCCTCGCTCCTCCTATGGTCTCCTCCTAATGCCACCAATTGGAGGCATCCCCTCTCAACTGAAAAACTACTAGGTGTGCCTTTAGATTACTCCCATAAGGACGTAACCCAAAGCACCACTGTAGGTTTTGTAACCATGCCTCTGCTACTATTCCCTCAGTGGAACTGGTAAAGAATGCTGGCCCGAGTCGAATCAATTCCCTGATATCATCTCTTATATGTCTAGGAGGTCTGTCAAGTGGAGGTCCTCTCTGGTGTATTGACTCTTCCTTGTGCTCACCCTATCCCTCTATCTATCTTGATGGGGGACTCCTAGTCCTCTCTTTGACTATGGGTCTACCTCCTTTGGGTCCCTCTGCTTCCACTACTAAAATTTGTTGACTTGGCTAAACTACAGGTACTACTCTTTGCTGAACTACACCGATCAAAGTCTGAAGTGCATCTATAATGTCTTAGTTCAGGTTTGGTGGAGGTGGAGGTGGTGGTGGTCCATCCTCTTGTCTCACTCTACCACCTCTCGCCCTATGACCTCTGCCTCGTCAGTTGCTTTGAGTAACAGGAGGCATCCTACACAATTTAATGCTTTGTTTTAAGTTTTTAGAAGCGTAATGGTTTAAGGTTCCTAGTGTTGAAACATGGGCTCTGATACCAAGATGTCATGCCCAAACTATGAGGCAAAAACACACCATTTTTTTAAAAAATTAATAATTAAAAAGCCTTAAGTTCGATATGGTTGTGATCATTGTTAAAGTAAAGGTTCTCTACATAACATCTTAAGTTTATAAACTCCTATGGAGGAATACATCGTTAAGATTTTGAAGCTTTCATTATTAGATTGATAACGATCATTAGTTACGTTACTACATTAACTTCATAGTAATATATTAAAATTATTTAAATAATAATGTAAATGAATTCGAATTAGATTAATTTGAAAATATCTAATCAAATAAAATCTACATTTAAACTTATTTAAATAGCCAATTAACCTTAAAATTAAAACTACTTAATGCTCAAAAATAACTAAATTTTACTATCAATATACGACTAACTTAGAACCTATTAATTTAAATTATCATCACAAAAAAAACATACACAATTCTAACTTAATTAAATTTAAACTAACTACGTATCTTTTAAATTAAAACTAAAATAATATTTAAAAAAAACTAAATTAACATTAATATAAAAACTAACTAACTTTACATTACAAAATTAAATAAACCTATATGAAAAAAACAACTAACTAAAAACTATTAACCAAAAAAAAAAAAAAAAACTAACATAACATAATATATACTAAACTAACCTACCACTAATACTAACACTAACCTACTTACTAACTAACACCTAACCTATACTAACACTTCCCCTATTGCCAAGTGCTTATCCAAAAGGGCATGCGCTTTCTAAGCGTTGTCCTTTATACAACGCTCTGCCCAAAGCAGGTGCAGACATTATTGGGAAAGAGGCGACCAAGGTACAACATGGGTGGGAAACAGGTGACCCAAACTTTGACGGTGGAAAGAAAGTTATCAAAAAAAGTTTAAGAGATGCCCAAACAAATGCAAGTCAACACTAGCACAAACCAAGGAGACTTAACCACTGCACAAGGTCAGAATGAGGGGGACAGGGTGACATCACCCTCATGATCATTTTGTTGACTTTGTTTATATTTTACAACATAAGTCTTTTCAAACCTCATATAAGAGCTACGTCCAACACCCTATGGGAAAGCATTGAAGACATAAAGTAATATAGGTAAGAATAGATATTGTTTCATTTTATTTTTATATATATTTTGTCCCTTATTCTTTTTGAATTAAAATAGAACATATATAAGATATTAAAGATATTTTAAAGAATCTTTTAAAGATTCTCTGGCTCAAGGGGAGAATTTAAATTGCTCCCCATACAAAAATCAGAGAGTTTTTAGTCTCTTGGAACACTTTTTTTTTTCTTTATTTTTTAAGTATAAAAATTCCAGTTGATTTAATAACCAAGGGGGGAAATTAATTTTTTTTTTAGTGCATTTAATAGAACTACTTGCAAATAGATAAGCCAAGAGATTTAGATATCCATTTAAACCACAAAGCAAGAATTGATTAAATTCCAATAATCACAAAAACTAATCTTTCATTCATAATAAAATTTTCATTTTCAACATATAAGAAAACTTGAAATTTGCCTAATTGAATCAACATCATTTCCATCTTATTTTTGATGTGCATCCATATAATTGAAAATTATGATTAAATATCATGATAAGTAATATTACTCAATCACCATTTTATTGGCAAACCTGATTCAAAGGCTCCATCGAGAAAGAACTAGGAAGAAAACCCGACGTCGTTGTCATTATAACAAGGTTTTGAAAAAAATTTTACATAGAATTCCAATCCTAAAATTACAACAATTTAATTGAATTTCCTTCATAACCCTCATCAAGGGTTCTATATCAATTTCTGCAACACATTTCTCAAAACCGCAGAGAAAATAGAATCTGATCAGGTGTCAACAAGCATGAACAAGAAACAAATAAAACATGCATTTTCATACAAGGTTTTCACAATAGGATTCAAAAAGAATCAACACTAGGGAAAGGTGGATTCTTCCAATAGGAGAAGTCAGACACAACACCCAAATAGATTCCCAATCGGGGCTATAAACCAAGAACTTTCGTTCTTCCATTTTAACATGCCTAACTCATACGAGGTTTGTGCTGACAGGTAGGGGCCCATAACACCCTACCCTCTCTCCTCTTCTCATCCTAAGAAGAGACTCTACACTGGTTGGAGTCCAACTAAAAAAACATTTCCCAAAATTGGTCACTTCTGCCCTATCCAAGGGTGAGTAATACCAAAACACCCATACAAGAAAACTTCAAAAAAAATTCAAACATAAATATGAAAGAAAAGCATTCAAGAACATGGTTTTCAATCCTTCCCAACATACCCAACATACATACAAGCATCCAAACAACAACAAAGTAGCATAAGCATGAAACAAGCATGAAAATCTAAACAAGGGAGATGAAAATTACTACCTTCACAAAGAGGTAATGGCAAATGAACAATTTGAGTAGAGCTTTTCCCTTCCTTCCTTCACTCTTCCAAGACTCCTCTCTAAAAGTAGAGATTGGGTAACAACCTAAACTACTCCAAGAAGGGCCTTTAAATAAGACTCAAACTCAACCACCAAAAAGGCAATAACTTCACCCACCCACCTACAATTCTAGAAGTTTCTAACTCAACCCATACCAAGGTTAACCACTAAGTGGAGTTGGGGTGATGCAACTCATGGTAACCACTTGCAATTTTCGCACAAAGGTAAAATTAGACTTTTTGAGTGACCTCAAAAGTCAATAAAAGGGGCTTAGGGGTTGGAAAATGGCCCCAACCCATACCCATACCCTTTGGGTATAAATATTTCATGTTTTAAAGCCTTAGAAATAGGTTTGGAACTAAAAAAAAGCTAAAAAATAATTAGGACCATCTAACAACTCTAAAAATGCAGATTAAGCACTAATCCAGATTAAGGGTGACTAAACTCGATTAAGAAACACATTAGCAAAAAGACACTAACTAAATCCAACTTAGGTTCAAAAGTTACATAGAAAACCCTAACTAGCTTGTTGCAATGCATATGCAAATTTACGAGTGTCAAGTGACACTAAAGAACACAGTTACGAAACATAACATTTACTGATCACGAAAGATACATTTATACATCTCACAAATCAATTAAGTTACGAACAACAAGGTTTCCACAAATGGCACATAGGGATCAGTTCCATTCCTCTATCGGGTTTCTCGACTAAAATATCCTGCACACTCATTACACACATCAGTAGTCCCAAAAAAATACATGCACATATGTATATACATATCAGGAAGTCACATAAGTTAAAACATACATCTTCCAAATCAATCATGGTTTCTCTCATCCTACTCATATTCTTAATCATTAAAATATCTTAATCAAAGTGTTAATCTTGAATTTATTTATTTTGTCAACATACATGTTCATAAAGCATTAAATGAAAAACTCAAATATCTGAAAGTAAACATTACACAACATGAAATAACATAATATGTTCAAAGCATCAGAAAATATCCTGACATCTTGAGTCGTGAGTATCAAAATAATAGTAAGGTATCAACTATGCTATGAAGGGTCGGGGTGAGGCCTCACATCCTCCCCCACTAGGCATGAAGTTCCTCCTGGAGTTCATCAAAAGATAAGGGTACCGAGATAGCATCAGTGGAACATCCTCCCCTAAAGTCGTAACCTCATCATAGCAATGCCCTGAACCCTAACCTGGTCTTGCTCTCGACCTCAAAATGCTAGGGTCTATCGGGCTATAATATAGATATGCTCTAGCGCTAACTAGCCGACCAACTACACCTGTAGCCTCAATAACTATACCCTAATGCTCAATCTGGTAGTTGTCTACCACTGCAAAAACTCTGTGGGACCTGCCCATGTTTCCAACTATCGGCTCTGAAAAAGCCCCTCTCTGACCACTGGATGACTATCCCTGTGGACACTCTCTAGCTATGTGACCCATGCCACCACAAGTGTAGCATGGTCCTCAGGTATAAGATCATCCATCCTATGATCCAGACTGTTGTGGGCCTCTTGACCTGCTAGACCCACTGTATCCACCCCTAGAAGACTGTTGAGTCTGCACTGACTGTGACTCTAGGGTATGTACTTTCTGATCCTCCTGTAAGTGCCACTGCTTGGGCTCAATACCTTGGTAACCCTGTGAGATTTCCTGCTACTGCTGCTGAGATTATTGGCCCTTAGAGGACCCTGGTGTATAGTTCTGAGTCCCTTTCCAAGTGGGTTTCTGTCAGGTAGACTTTCAGTTCTAAGATCGATCGCGTGATTCCTGTCTACCTCTAGTATCCTCTGCAACTAGTGCTATCTCCACTACCTGTCTGAAGATGGTAGGGAAGGCCATATGGACTGGACCCTAAAGTGAGAAATTCAGACCCATGATAAAGTGATGCACTCACAGTTTCTCATCCTTCATGTATTCCACATAAGGAAGGAGCTCGAGAAACCTGCTCTATCTGTTTCTGTCAGAAATTCTCTGACAAGTACCTCTCTCAGAATCTTTCTAGGAATGAATCTCATGTAAGGGTGTCCATCCTCACTCCTCCTAATGCCACCAATTGGAGGAACCCCCTCTCAATTGATGAACTGCTAGGTGTGGCTTTAGATTACTCCCATAAGGAAGTAACCCAAAGCATTGTTGTAGACTTTGTAACCATGCCTCTGCTACTGTTCCCTCAATGGAACCAGTAAAGAATAGTGGCCCGAGTCGATTCAATTCCCTAATATCATCTCTTATATGCCTAGGAGGTCTGTCAAGTGGAGGTCCTCTCTGGTGTATTGACTCTTCCTCGTGCTCACCCTATCCCTCTATCTGTCTCGGTGGGGGACTCTTAGTCCTCTCTCTGACTTCGGGCCTGACTCCTTTGAGTCCCTCTGCTTCCACTATTGGAATCTACTTGCATGGCTAAACTACAGGTACTACTCTCTACCAAACTACACCAATCAAAGTCTAAAGTGCATCTATAATGTCCTAGTTCAGGTTTGGTGGAGGTGGAGATGGTGGTGGAGGTGGTGGTGGTCCATCCTCCTGTCCCGCTCTACCACCTCTTTCCCTATGACCTCTGCCTTGTCGGTTTCTTCGAGGAATAGGAGGCATCCTACACAATTTAATGTTTCATTTTAAGTTTTTTGAAGCGTAATGGTTTAAGGTTCCTAGTGTTGAAACATGGGCTCTGATACCAAAATGTCATGCCCAAACTACGACGCAAAAACAAACAATTTTTTTTAAAACTAATAATTAAAACGTCTTAAGTTTGATATGGTTGTGATCACAGTTTAAGTAAAGGTTCTCTACATAACGTCTTAAGTTTATAAACTCTTGTGGAGGAATACATTGTTAAGATTTTGAAGCTTTCGTTATTAGATTGATAACGATCATTAGTTATGTTACTACATTAACTTCACAGTAATATATTAAAATTATTTAAATAATAATGTAAATGAATTTGAATTAGATTAATTTGAAAATATCTAATCAAAAAAAATCTACATTTAAACTTATTTAAATAGCCAATTAACCTTAAAATTAAAACTACTTAATGCTCAAAAATAACTAAATTTTACTATCAATATACGACTAACTTAGAACCTATTAATTTAAACTATCATCACAAAAAAAAACTTACACAATTCTAACTGAATTAAATTTAAACTAACTAACTATCTTTTAAATTAAAACTAAAATAATATTTTAAAAAAAACTAAATTAAAATTAATATAAAAACTAACTAAATTTACATTACAAAATTAAACAAACCTATATGGAAAAAACAACTAACTAAAAACTATTAACAAAAAAACTAAAAAAAAAAAACTAACTAACATAACATAATATATACTAAACTAACCTACCACTAATACTAACACTAACCTACTTACTTACTAACACCTAACCTATACTAACACTTCCCCTACTGCCAAGCGCTTACCCAAAAGGGCATGTGCTTTCCAAGTGCTGTCCTTTGTAGAGCGCTCTGCCCAAAACAAGCACAGACATTATTGGGAAAGAGGCAACCAAGGCACAGCATGGGTGGGAAATAGGCGACCCAAACTTTGAGGGTGGAAAGAAAGTTAATAGAAAAACTTTAATACATCCGCAAACAAATGCAAGTCAAGGCCAACGCAAATCAAGGAGAGCTAACCACTGCACAAGGTCAGAATGAGGGGGATAGGGTGACGTCGCCCACATAATCATTTCATTGACTTTGTTTATATTTTACAACATAAGTCTTTTCAAACCTCATATAAGAGCTTCGTCCAACAAGGGGATATGGGAAAGCATTGAAGACATAAAGTAATATAGGTAAGAATAGATATTGTTTCATTTATTTATATATATTTTGTCCCTTCTCCTTTTTGAGTTAAAATTGAACATATATTAGATATTAAAGATATTTTAAAGAATCTTTTAAAGATTCTCTGTCTCAAGGGGAGAATTTAAATTGCTCCCCATACAAAAACAAGAGAGTTTTTACTCTCTTGGAGCACTTTTTTTTTCTTTTTTTTCTAAGTATAAAATTTCCAGTTGATTTAATAACCAAGGGGGGGAATTTTTTTTTTTTTTAGTGCATTTAATAGAACTACTTGCAAATAGATAAGCCAAGAGATTTAGATATCCATTTAAACCACAAAGCAAGAATTGATTTAATTCCAATAATCACAAAAACTAATCTTTCATTCATAATAAAATTTTCGTTTCCAACATATAAGAAAGCTTGAAATTTGCCTAATTGAATCAACATAATTTCCATCTTATTTTTGATGTGCATCCATATAATTGAAAATTATGATTAAATCTCATGATAAGCAATATTACTCAATCACCATTTTATTGGCAAATTTGATTCAAAGGCTCAGCCGAGAAAGAACCAGGAAGAAAACTCGACGTCATTGCCATTATAAAAAGGTTTAAAAAAAATTTTACATAGGATTCCAATCCTAAAATTACAACAATTTAATTGAATTTCCTTCATGACCCTCATTAAGGGTTCTATATCAATTTCTGCAACACATTTCTAAGAACCGTGGAGAGAATAGAATCTGATCAGGTGTCAACAAACATGACCAAGAAACAAATCAAACATGCATATTCATACAAAGTTTTCACAATAGGATTCAAAATGAATCAACACTAGGGAAAGTTGGATTCTTCCAACAGGAGAAGTTAGACACGACACCCAAATAGATGCCCAATCGGGGCTATAAACCAAGAACTTACGTTCTTCCATTTTAGCATGCCTAACTCATACGAGGTTTGTGCTGATAGGTAGGTGCCCATAACACCCTACCCTCTCCCCCTCTTCTCAACCTGAGAAGAGACTCTACACTGGTTGGAGTCCAACTAAAAAGACCTTTCCCAAAATTGGTCACTTCTGCCCTATCCAAGGGTGAGTAATACCAAAACACCTATACAAGAAAACTTCAAAAAAATTCAAACATAAACATGAAAGAAAAGCATTCAAGAACATGGTTTTCAATCCTTCCCAACATACCCAACATACATACAAGCATCCAAACAAAAACAAAGTAGCATAAGCATGAAACAAGCATGAAAATATGAACAAGGGAGATGAAAATTACTACCTTCACAAAGAGGTAATAACAAATGAACAATTTGAGTAGAGCTTTTCCCTTCCTTCCTTCACTCTTCCAAGACTCCTCTCTAAAAGTAGAGATTGGGTAACAACCTAAACTACTCCAAGAAGGGCCTCTAAATAAGAATCAAACTCAACCACCAAAAAGGAAATAACTTCACCCACCCACCTACAATTCTAGAAGTTTCTAACTCAACCCATACCAAGGTTAACCACTAAGTGGAGTTGGGGTGATGCAACTCATGGTAACCACTTGCAATTTTCGCACAAATGTAAAAATAGACTTTTTGAGTGACCTCAAAAGTCAATAAAAGGGGCTTAGGGGTTGGAAAATGGCCCCAACCCATACCCATACCCTTTGGGTATAAATATTTCATGTTTTAAAGCCTTAGGAATAGGTTTGGAACTAAACAAAAGCTAAGAAATAATTAGGACCATCTAACAACTTGAAAAATGCAAATTAAGCACTAATTCAGATTAAGGGTGACTAAACTCGATTAAGAAACAAATTAGCAAAAAGACACTAACTAAATCTGACTTAGGTTCAAAGGGTACATAGATAACCCTAACTAGCTTGATGGAATGCATATGCAAATTCACAAGTGTCAAGTGACACTAAAGAACACAGTTACGAAACATAACATTTACTATTCACGGAAAGATACATTTATACATCTCACAAAAAAATTAAGTTACGAACAACAAGGTTTCCACAAATGGCACATAGGGATCAATTTCATTCCTTCGTCGAGTTTTTTGACTAAAATATCATGCACACTCATTGCACACATCAGTAGTCTCAAAAAATCATACGCACATATGTATATATGTATTAGGAAGTCACATAAGTTAAAACATACATCTTCCAAATCAATCAGGATCTCTCTCATCCTACTCATATTCTTAATCATTAAAATATCTTAATCAGAGTGTTAATCCTGCATTTACTTATTTTTTCAACATAGATGTTCATAAAGCATTAAATGAAGAACTCAAATATTTAAAAGTAAACATGACACAACACGAAATAATATAATATGTTCAAAGCATTAGAAAATGTTCCAAAATCTCGAGTCGTGAGTATCAAAATAATAGTAAGTTATCAACTATGCTACAAAGGGTCAGGGTGAGGCCTCACATCCTCCCCCACTAGGCATGAACTTCCTCCTGGAGTTCATCAAAAGATAAGGGTACTGAGATCGCATATGTGGCACATCCTCCCCTAAAGCTGTAACCGCATCATAGCAATGCCTTGAACCCTAACCTGGTCTTACTCTTGACCTCGAAATGCTAGGGTCTATCAGGCCATAATACAGATAGGCTCCAGCACTAACTGGTCGACCAACTCCACCTATAGCCTCAATAACTGTAGCCTGATGCTCAGTTTGGCAGTTGTCTACCACTATAAAAACTCTATGGGACCTGCCCATGTCTCCAACTGTCGGCTCTGGACAAGCCCCTCTCTGACCACTGGATGACTGCCCATGTGGACACTCTCTAGCTATGTGACCCATGCCACCACAAGTATAGCATGGTCCTCGGGTATAAGATCATCCATCCTATGATCCAGACTACTATGGGCCTCCTAACCTACTAGACCCACTGTATCCACCCCTAGAAGACTGCTGAGTTTGTACTAACTGTGACTGTGGGGTATGTACTTTCTGATCCTGTTGTAACTACCACTGCTTGGGCTTGGAGCCCTAGTAACCCTGTGAGAGTTCTTGTTGCTGCTGCTGAGGCTATTGGCCCTTAGAGGACCCTGGTGTATAGTTCTGATTCCCTTTTCAAGTGAGTTTCTGCCGGGTAGAGTTTCGGTTCTGAGATCAATCCCATCATTCCTATTTACCTCAAGTATCCTCTGCAACTAGTGCTATCTCCACTACCTATCTGAAGGTGGTAGGGAAGTCCATATGGACTGGACCCTAAAGTGAAAAATTCAGACCCATGATAAAGCGATGCACTCACAGTTTTTCATCCTTCATGTATTCCACATAAGGAAGGAGCTCGAGAAACTTGCTCTCGTACTAAGCCACTGTAAGACCTCTTTGATAAAGAGAATGAAAATCCTCTATCTATTTCTGTCAGAAATGCTCTAACAAGTACCTCTCTAGAAATCTTTCAAGGAATGATTCCCATGTGAGGGTGTCCATCCTCGCTCCTCCTATGGTCTCCTCCTGATGCTACCAATTGGAGGCATCCCCTCTCAACTGATGAACTGCTAGGCATGCCTTTAGATTACTCTCATAAGGACATAAACCAAAGCATCGATGTAGGCTTTGTAACAATGCCTTTGCTACTGTTCCCTCAGTGGAACCAATAAAGAATGGTGGCCCGAGTTGAATCAATTCCTTGATATCATCTCCTATAAAGAAGAGAGATCCTGATTGACCTTGTCCCTCTATCTATCTCTGTGGGGGACTCCTAGTCCTCTCTCTAACTCTGGGTCCACCTCCTTTGAGTCCCTCTACTTCCACTACTGGAATCTGCTGACCTGGGTGAACTATAGGTACTACTCTCTACTGAACTACATCGATCAAAGTCTGAAGTACATCTATAATGTCCTTTTTTGAGTTTGGTGGAGGTGGAGGTGGTGGTGATCCATCCTCCTATCCCGATTTACCACCTCTCGCCGTACGACCTCTGCCTCGTCAGTTGCTTCGAGTAATAGGAGGCATCCTACACAATTTAATGTTTGATTTTAAGTTTTCAAAAGCATAATGATTTAAGGTTCCTAGTGTTGAAACATGGGCTCTGATACCAAAATGTAATGCCCAAACTACAAGACAAAAGCACGCAATTTTTTTTAAAATTAATAATTAAAAAGCCTTAAGTTCGATATGGTTGTGATCACAATTTAAGTAAAGGTTCTCTACATTACGTCTTAAGTTTATAAACTCTTGTGGAGGAATACATCGTTAAGATTTTGAAGCTTTCGTTATTAGATTGATAACGATCATTAGTTATGCTACTACATTAAATTCATAATAATATATTAAAATTATTTCAATAATAAAGGTATCTGCAGGATCATGGTGTACCAAACTATGGCCTTAAGTGGCAGTGAAAAATCAGCAAATCAGGTTTATGTTAACTTGACACATAATTTTGAAGTGGTTATGGAATTTATATCAAAAAGTTGTAAGAAAATAATCTGTAAGAAATTGAATGTAGTTTCTAAACTACTAGGCTTTATAAGGAGAAAAAAATAATTAATTGGTTAAAAGTTTGAATTTTAATGCAGTACTAAGAAAATTTCAGGGCGAAAATAAAAAGTAGGTGTACGTCTAACCACCTTAATCAAAATCAAATGATAATATTTTTTTAATATAATTATACATATGAAAAGTAGACTCATGCCCGAATGTGACGCATATTTTTTGGTATTTTTATCCCAAATAAATAATTAAATATGAATTTTCTACCAAAACTTTTTCGGAAAAAAAAAGTCTCGTGTCTGACCACCCTAACGAATAGAAAATTTTACCAAATTTAAATTATTATTTTTTTCTTATACTAGCCGAAGTATAGAATGTGACACAACTTTTAGATTTAAAAAATGTTATACCGTTTGAAAGTTATAGCTATTTTTCAATCAGTATGTGAATCAACACTTTACAATTATCTTTATTGATAATTAACTAATAAATACTTATCGAACTCAGAATTTGATAGAAATTATATTGATGGAATCTAGATAGTGATATTAAAAAACCCTTTTCGTTTTATTCAATTTTGATCAAAATAACATTGTCAGACGGCTGCCCAAAATCTGAGTATCACTAAAACCCTCTTCAAACATGTCTTTTGGGTTGACTGGGTACACTTGGTAAATACCGAGCCAAATCGGATATCCGATTATAAATTCAATATTCGATATGTTGCGATTGGCAAATTCAAAATCCCAACCCATTTTGGAGGGAAAATTGGGTTTAAACACCATAGCTTATTATTTATAAATTATTTCACTTATATTACTATGTACAAACGTATTTTAATACATTTTATATATACATATATATAAATGTAATGTAAAGATATAAAATATAATCTAGCAATATATAATAATATATTTCGTTAATCTTATTACAATCTATAAATATAATTTTTATTATTATTATTTTTACTATATATATATATATATATATATATAATAACGTAATATTTTCATTAATTATAATATGTATTATATTATTATATTAATATGTATAATAATATTATATATAATAACGTAATATATTAAATATAAATATATAATATGTATGTTATATATATATATATATATATATATATATATATATATATATATATATATAATAACATAATATTTTCATTAAATATAATAAAGTAATACATATATAAATGTTATTAATATATATAATAACGTCATAGGTATATTATATATGTTAATAATATACATATCTATTATATTAAATATGTATACATATTAATATATATAAGTGAAAGGGGGTCATAGGTCAACCATTGACCCCCTTTGACGCATTAAATAACGACAAATGTCCTTAGGGTTCCTAGGAGCTCTAGGGACATATTACAATGGTTAATATGAGTTAAAGGGGGTCATAGGGTGACCTATGATCCCTTTTCACCCATTAAATGTCAATATATGTCCCTACGGGTCCTAGGACCCTGAGGGACATATTTGAATCGTTCATATGGGTCAAAGGGGGTCATACGGTGACCTATGACCCCCTTTGACCCATTAAACGAAGACATATGTCTCTAGGGGTCCTAGAACTCCGAGGCACATATTCGAATGGGTAATATGGGTCAAAGGGGGTCATAAGTCGCTTTGACCCATTAAATGACGACATATGTCCCTAGGGGTCCTAGGACCCCTAGGGACATAATCGAATGGGTAATATGGGTCAAAGGGGGTCATAGGGTGACCTATGACTCTCTTTGACCCATCAAACGACGACATATATCTCTAAGGGTCCTAGAACCCCTAGGGACATATTCGAATGGGTAATATGGGTCAAAGGGGGTCATAGGGTGACCTATGACCCTCTTTAACCCATTACACGATGACATATGTCGCTAGAGGTCCTCGAACCCCTAGGAACATATTCGTTCATATGGATCAAGGGGGTCATAGGTGACCTATGACCCCCTTTGACCCATTAAATGACGACATATGTCTCTAGGGGTCTTAGTCCCCTAGGGACATTTCGAATTGTTCATATGGGTCAAAGGGGGTCATAGGTCCCTTTGACCCATATGAACGATTTGAATATGTCTTTAGGGGTCTTAGGACCCCTAGGGAAATATTTAAATCGTTCATATGGGTCAAGGGGGTCATAGGTGACCTATGACCCCCTTTGACCCATTAAATGATGACATATGTCTCTAGGGGTCCTAGAACCCCTAGGGACATATTCAAATTGTTCATATGGGTCTCACTCTATGACCCCCTTTGACCCATTAAACGACGACATATGTCTCTGGGGGTCCTATAACCCCTAGCGACATATTCGAATTGTTCATATGGGTCAAAGGGGGTCATAGGGTGACCTATGACCCCCTTTGACCCATTAAATAACGACATATCTCCTTAGGGGTCCCAGGAACCCTAAGGACATATTCGAATCATTCATATGGGTCAAAGACCCATTAAACGATGACATATGTCTCTAGGGGTCCTAGAATCCCTAGGGACATATTCAAATTGTTCATATGAGTCAAATGCGGTCATAGGGTGACCTATGACTCCTTTTGACCCATTAAACGATGACATATATCACTAGGGGTCATAAGACCCCTAAGGACATATTCAAATTGTTCAAATTGGTCAAACGGGGTCATAGGGTGACCTATGACCCCCTTTGACCCATTAAACGACGACATATAGGACCCCTAGGGACATATTCAAATGGGCCATATAGGTCAAAGGGGGTCATAGGGTGACTTATGACCCCCTTTGACCTATTAAAAGATGACATATGTCCCTAGGGGTTCTAGTAACCCTAAGGACATATTCGAATCGTTCATATGGTTCAAAGGTGGTCATAGGGTGACCTATGACCCCCTTCGACCTATTAAACGACGACATATATCCCTAGGGGTCTTAGGAATCCTAGGGACATATCGAATCATTCTTATTGGTCAAAGGGGGTCATAGGGTGACCTATGACTCACTTTGACCCATTAAATGATGACATATGTCCCTAGGGGTCATGGGACCCCTAAGGACATATTTGAATCGTTCATATGGGTCAAAGGGAGACATAGGGTGACCTATGACCCCCTTTGACCCATTAAGTGACAACATATGTCCCTAGGGGTTCTAGGACCCCTAAAGACATATTTGAATGGGCCATATGAGTCAAAGGGGGTCATAGGGTGACCTATAACCCACTTTGACCCATTGAACGACGACATATGTCCTTAGGGGTCCTACGACCCCTAAGAACATATTCGAATCGTTCATATGGGTCAAAGGGGGTCATAAGGTGACCTATGACTTCCTTTGACCCATTAAATGACAACATATGTCCCTAGGGGTCCTAGGACCCCTAAGGACATATTCGAATCGTTCATATCGGTCTAAGGAGGTCATAGGGTGACCTATGAACCCCTTTGACCCATTAAACGATGACATATGTCCCTAGGGGTCTTAGGACCCCTTGGGACATATTCGAATCATTCCTATGGGTCAAAGGGGGTCATAGGGTGACCTATCACCCCCTTTGACCTATTAAACGATGACATATGTCCCTAGGGGTCTTAAGAATCTTAGAGATATATTTGAATCGTTCCTATGGGTCAAAGGGGGTCATAGGGTGACCTATGACTCCCTTTGACCCATTAAATGATGACATATGTCCCTAAGGGTCATGAGACCCCTAAGAACATATTTGAATCATTCATATGGGTCAAAGGGAGACATAGGATGACCTATGACCCCCTTTGACCTATTAAATGACAACATATGTCCCTAAGGGTCCTAGGACCCTTAGGGATATTTTGGAATGGGCCATATGGGTCAAAGGGGGTTATAGGGTGACCTATGACCCCCTTTGACCCATAGAAAGATGACATATGTGACCCCTAGGGACATATTCGAATCGTTCATATGAGGTCAAAGGGGGTCATAGGGTGACCTATGAACCCCTTTAATCCATTAAACAACGACATATGTCCCTAGGGGTCCTAGGACCCCTAGGGACATATTCGAATCATTCATATGAGTCAAAGGGGGTCATAGGGTGAGCTATGACCCCCTTTGACCCATTAAACGATAACATATGTCCCTAGGGGTCCTAGGACCCCTAGGGACATATTCGAATAGTTCTTATAGGTCAATGGGGGTCATAGGCTGACCTATGACCCCCTTTGACCCATCAAACAACGACATATGTCCCTAGAGGTCCTAGGACCCCTAGGGACATATCCGAATCATTCATATGGGTCATACGGGGTCATAGGGTGACCTATGTTCCCCTTTGACCCATTAAACAATGACATATGTCCCTAAGGGTCCTAGGACCCATAAAGACATATTCGAATCGTTCATATAGGTCAAAGGGGTTCATAGGGTGCCTTATGACCCCCTTTGACACATTAAACGACGACATATGTTTCTAGGGGTCTTAGAACCCCTGGAGACATATTCAAATTGTTCATATGGGTCAAAGGGGGTCATAGGGTGACCTATGACTCCCTTTGACCCATTAAACGATGACATATATCCCTAGAGGTCATAAGACCCCTAAGGACATATTCAAATTGTTCAAATTGGTCAAAGGGGGTCATAGGATGACTTATGACCCCCTTTGACCCATTAAATGATGACATATGTCCCTAGGGGTCCTAGGACCCCTAGGGACATATTCAAATGGGCCATATGGGTCCAAGGGGGTCATAGGATGACTTATGACCCCCTTTGATGCATTAAATGATGACATATGTCCCTAGGGGTTCTAGTACCCCTAAGGACATATTCGAATCATTCATATGGGTCAAAGGTGGTCATAGGGTGACCTATGACCTCCTTTGACCTTTTAAACGATGACATATGTCCCTAGGGTTCTTAAGAATCCTAGAGACATATTCGAATCGTTTCTATGGGTCTAAGGGGGTCATAAGGTGACCTATGACTCCTTTTGATCCATTAAATGACGACATATGTCCCTAGAGGCCATGGGACCCCTAAGGACATATTCGAATCGTTCATATGGGTCAAAAGAAGGCATAGGGTGACCTGTGACCCCGTTTGACGAATTAAACGACAACATATGTCCCTAGGGGTCCTAGGACCCCTAGGGACATATTCAAATGGGCCATATGGATCAAAGGGGGTCATAGGGTGACCTATGACCCACTATAACCCATTGAACGATGACATATGCCCCTAAGGGTCCTACGACCCTTAGAGACATATTTGAATAATTCATATGGGTCAAAGGGCGTCATAAGGTGACCTATGACCCCCTTTGACCCATTAAGTGATGACATATGTTCCTAGGGGTCCTAGGACCCCTAGGGACATATTCAAATCATTCATATGGGTGAAAGGGTGTCATAAGGTGACCTATGACCCCCTTTGACACATTAAATGATGACATATGTCCCTAGGGGTCCTCGGACCCCTAGGGACATATTCGAATCGTTCCTATGGGTAAAAGGGGGTCATAGGGTGACCTATCATCGCCTTTGACCCATTAAACCACAACATATGTCCCTAGGCGTCCTAAGAATCTTTGGAACATATTCGAATCGTTCCTATGGGTCAAAGGGGGTCATAGGGTGACCTATGACTTCCTTTGACCCATTAAATGACGACATATGTCCTTAGAGGTCATGGGACCCCTAAAGACATATTCGAATCGTTCATATGGGTCAAAGGGAGACATAGGGTGACCTATGACCCCCTTTGACCCATTAAATGACAACATATGTCCCTAGGGGTCCTAAGACCCCTACGGACATATTCAAATGGGCTATATGGGTCAAAGGTGGTCATAGGGTGACCTATGACCCCCTTTGACCCATTGAATGACGACATATGTCCCTAGGGGTCCTACGACCCTAGGGACATATTTGAATCATTCATATGTGTCAAAGGTGGTCATAGGGTGCCTTATGACCCCCTTTGACCCATTAAATGATGACATATGTCCCTAGGGGTCCTAAGACTCCTAGGGACATATTCAAATTGTTCATATGGGTCAAAGGGGGTCATAGGGTGACCTATGTCCCTCTTTGACCCGTTAAACGACAACATATGTCCTTAGGGGTCCTAGGACCCCTAGGGACATATTCGAATGGACCATATGTGTCAAAGGGGGTCATAGGTCATAGGGTGACCTATGACCCCATTTGACCCATTAAACGATGACATATGTCCCTAGGGGTCCTAGGACCAATAGAGACATATTCAAATCATTCATATGGGTCAAAGGGGGTCATAGGGTGACCTATGACCCCCTTTGACTCATTAAAAGATGACATATGTCCCTAGGGATATATTCAAATCATTCCTATGGGTCAAAGGGGGTCATAGGGTGACCTATGACCCCCTTTGACCCATTAAACATATGTCCTTAGGTAACCTAGGAGCCCTAGGGACATATTCGAATGGGCCCCACTAGTGGCACCCTCTAAAACCGAGGGATATGCAAGTTAGGAGACTAGGCAACATAATGCCACAAGTTGGAGGCCTTGAGAGAAGGGCATCTATTTTTCCAAGTTGGCCCTAGGTCAAGCAAGCCCATGTGCTTGACCGGTTTTTGCAAGGTAATTGGTGACAGTCATGGTTACAGGCACTTCTGATTAGTTTGAGTATTGGAGTTGGATGCATTGACTGTGCTGGAGATTTCCTTAAGTGTTTTGGGTCTTTGGAACCCACCTTGCCCATTCTTCCTTGAAGCCCTAGCCTAACTTGATCAACTAGGCCTTGGTACCAAGAAGCAGTTTGGAGGGTGCTGGAGCAAGATCAACCCAGAAGCTTTTGGATTCTTAGTAGGTGCCAAGAAGGGTGTTTGGACCTACGGAGAAGTCCCTATGCTGTTAAGGTATACTGGGAGAAAAGTGCAAAGAAGCTAATTGGAAGGCTACAAGGTTTGTAGGCCTAGAAGTGCAAAGGTGTGTTGAGAGTTTGGTGGAACCAAAAAAATTGATGATTTTGGGTTGGAACATTATGTCCATGATTGTCTCCATTTCTGGTGACAGTTGGTGAGGCTTTTGAAGTGGGATTGCCTTGTTTGGCTTGGAGGTTGAGTATACCCGGAGTGGGTAAGAGGACTCGTGAGAAGTCCTAGAATCCTAAGTTGGATTGTGATAGCCATTTATTGGCTTGTGGAAGGTAGTTTCTGCAGACTCTACATCAAAAGGGGATTGAATAAGATTTTAGATTGGGAGAGAATGAAGACCATGGTGAGAAATCAATTCTTGCCATCTGATTTAGCAATCCAAATAAAGATAAGAAGGAACAATTTGAAACAGAGGGATATGGATGTCATGTCCTATACTGAGCAATTCCATACCCTGAGTATTAGGGGAGGACTGGAAGATGAAGATGAGAAGGTGGCTAGATACATTAATGGCCTCAAGTACAATATTGAAGATGAAATAGGATTGAATGTACCAAGGACACTTGGAGAATGTTTTTAGTTGGCAATCCGAGCAGAGGAGAAGTTGAAAAGAAAGAATGAGAGGCAAGAAAATCAGAGAGGAGGTGGAATAATGAGAGAAAGAGGTGTAAGAAGTCAGTTTGACACTTCAAACAATCAAGACAAAGATAAAGGAAAAGAGATTACATCTGAGACAAGAGGAAGTTTCAGGGGAGGAAGATTTGGAAGTGGAAGAGGTAATAGTGTTTTCACAAGTAAATGCTTCACATGTGGAAGAGTAGGCAATCAATCCTACAACTGCCCTGAGAAAGGTGTGGATTTCAGGAAGGAGGCGAGGAGAGTCACCTTGACCCAAGGAGAAGAGGAAGAAAAGAAGTACGATAATACAAACCCTGAACTTGAAGGAGAATCTTTGATGGTGAGAAGAGGACCACAAATGCAGCAGCAAAAGGAGACCGGACCATCCATTTTCAGGACAAATTGCATGAGCCATGGTAAGATTTGTAAGATGATAATAGACTCTAGTTCCTTTGATGATTTAGTGTCTTATGAAATGGTAAATAAACTAGGATTGAAGAAGTATCCTATTGATAGACCATATAGGGCATCTTCGGTCAGTGATGCACAAAATATTGTTGTAAGGGAGCAAGCAATAGTGGATTTCTCTATAGGAGAACATAAAGATCAAGTTATATATGTGATGTCATTCTAATGACATGTTGCCATGTAATCCTTGGAAGGTCTTGGCAAGCCTCAAGGAACACTATTCATTTTGGCTCATCAAATGTTTATATAGTACACAAAGATGGTGTGAAGTTTAAGCTAAATCCTTTCACTGGTCATGATGAGGAAAGATTTATTTGTTTTGGCAAAAAAGAGTTTGTGGACTTGTAGGAGCAAAGGGAGAGTAAACATGATATGACAGATTTTCCACTGAAGCCATCTCTTTTGGTTATGAAGGATGAGATTGTTCAAGACAAAATTCAGAATTCTGCTTACAAGAAGACAGTGACAACAAAAGGAGTGATGATAGGAATAGTATGGTGTCCTTTGGTGACGAGAGTGAACAAAGAAGTGAACATATCCATGGAGGATAAGAGACAGGGTCAGCATGACCTTAGACAATAAGTTATTCAGCCTTTGTCAAGGATAAAACATGACTGTTCACAATCAGCAGGCAGTAAGGTTACCATGACTGGTAACAAGGATCCAATGCTTTTTGTTTCTAATGATTTGCATGTAAGTGTGTAGGGTAATACATTGCAGGTGCAAAGGTGCAAACATCCCTCTAGAAGGATGGGAGGAACTAAGATAGTAACCCTTAACTCTTGGGACAAGAGTTTCTTTGAAGGTGGGGTGTTTGGGGTGCAGGGGCACCTATTAAATCATCTAAGAGAGCCTTGGTACTAGATGAAGATAGAGGATCAAAGACATCATTGATTGTTAATTGGGATATATTGAAACCAATAATGGAATTATGTAATAAACAATGTACTTTGAAAGACAAAATTCATAAAAGTCCTAGTAAGGACCTAAGGGCAACATGATGTAAAATGGCCAAAAGAGCCATATGGGGTAGTCTTAGGATAGTTTCATACTTAGTTGCATTTAATAAATCCATATGACCAATTTTGAGTCAATGGAATAGTTTAGAAAGTTAGGGAATGCATAAAAACTATAGTTTGAAATTTGAATTTCAAATTCATATGGTCATATTAGTTTTGGAGGGAAAGTAGTAATTTGGTATTTGTTTGATTAAATAAACCTTTGTAACCAACTTGGTCGGTTGGACAGGTGCATATAAGCCTATTTAAGTTGTAATGAACATATGCAAGACATGAATCATTATTGGTACAAAAAAAATCATAGAAATTGTACGGAACAAAAATCATACTTTCCTCTGCATCAATAAGAAAAATAAAAAATAAATGATACTTATACATACAATGTGGCTCTCTGTGCGAATGGAAATCCTTGATGATCTAGGACGTCGAATCTGTACAGGCTCATCGCCAGTAGCCACACCCTGTATACAATAAAGAATGTAATTAAATGAGATTACCACAAACATTTTACAAGAATGCATTGATATTTAATCAATTATAAAACATCTAATTACCTTTCCTTTGTCAGTGCATGCTGGCTCACCCCCCGCACTTTGTCCCCCCGGGGCAGGTGGTATCTGCAAGATAAAAGAAATATTAGCAACCATATATGCTACAATATCAAATAGAAAAAAAATGCGAACACAACATAATGTACTGTAGATGTCTTAAGGCCAAATGAAATGGCTGAGAGTGTAGCATCGTCTATCTGTCTAAGCTCCTCCTCTGTCATCAACTAAACATGAATGAAGATCACATACATGTAAAAGTTAGTATGGCTTAAAAATTAGAATTTTTCTATTATAAAAATTAACTTTAAATTGCATATGTCAGAACAAAAAAATGTATACACGTACCAACACCGAAGGAGTCCATGCCTCTGCATTCCCCTCCTCTCTCGCATCAGGGTCTGTAGCCTCTGCATGTGCGTCTGGTGTATCCTTGTCTAATACAAAATGATACTTAGGAAGATCACTATGGGACCCAAGCAAATATTCTTGCATGTAATGCAAGTATGAGGCACACAAACGTGTGATGAGCTAGCTGATGATGAACTGGCACCAACATCATCAACACAAGGAGGCAAGACTGACCTAGCCTGAGATATCATTAGGCTACTCAGCCTATGAATGGCTCTGATAGTCTGAGAGCTAGCCTCTGCCATAATATCTGGATGTTGCACTCGAGGAGGGGGGGAGATATCAAGGGGGGACAAAAGTGCCAAGTTTCTTCCACTAGGAAGAGGGTCTATCCTGAGGAGCTCCTAGTCTTAAGCCCATGTTGGACTTCATGCTCCAATAGTTCACTTTAAGTTTCAACACAAATTCTACATATAATTTTCTAAGGAAATAAAATGTTATGTCTAAATTGCCATGTGGAGGGATATCAAAGACCATCCACCAACGATCCCAAAAATTTGCATGTATGGCATCATTTGTGCACGATTTAATTGATAGTTTAGTTTTTTTTGGGTCAACTGGTATACCCATTTTTGGGTTAGCAAAAAGGCTAGCCAAATCGTCTTTGGTTATGTTGAGGGCCGCGACCTCATCATAATCCAAACCATCATCAAACATCTGGTGCATTTCATCACGCCAACGAAGAGTGGCATTTTGTTGGTTCGTAAGGGTTTCAATGTTATCCACTATGGTGTTTAACGTGGATAACATAGGAGTCAATGCAGGTACATTATTATATGTTCTATGCAAACCTCTCAACTCGATGAGATTTTCATTTATCAAATCCTCAATTCAAGGAGGGTTTTGAGGAGGTAGAGGATCATTTGGTGGATGGTTTTGTGAGGATACTGGATTGTTTGGTGGTGGGTTATGAGGAATATTATTCCCTGCCTTAGTGTCATCATTTTGATCAGCCATTCCTATTGAATTGCAAAACATATTATATATTAAAAAAAAATCTAAATTTTAACCATTTTTGTCAAAAAAACCCTACATTCAACTAAAACAAATAAAATCATCCTAAAATCTATTAAATTTAGGTTAAAAATGAGTTGGGGGAAAAAAACCATACCCGAATATCTGATATCCGATCTCATATCTGATATCTAATCCACAGTGGTAATACTAGCCCCAAATTTGCGTAAAATGAGGGCCCGCAGGTTTGTGATTTTATTTATCCAATGCCCAGGTATCAGATATCCGATACTATATAGGATATCCGATATTGTATCGGATATCCAATATGTCCCAAACATATAACATATGATATATATTACATTTTTTTAAAAAATTTTTTTTTTAAGGGGTAAACGCTTTGACCTGGAGCTATGAACCAGTGAGGCCACAAACAGGGGACCTCATCCCCATGAGATTTGAACCATGATGGCAAGGATAACAACACAACAACTTAACCATCACAACATGCCACTATTGGCATATATTACATTATGTTACATTTTTTATATATATTTTTATTATATTTTATATATATTATATTAATTTACTATATATTATAATATAAAATATTATATTATATAATAATATCATTATAATATTATATTATTATAATTTATAATATATTATACTTTTTTATTATATATTATATTATAAGATATTACTTTTTATTATTATATTATATCTTATATATATAATATTACATTACTATATATTATAATATATTAAATATTATATTATATTATTATAATATTATTATTATATAGTATAAAATGATACGATTATAATATAATAATAATATTATTATTATTATAATTTAATATGATATATTATTTAATAATAATACTATATTAAATAATAATAATATCATGTAGTAAATATTAATATTAAATAATATATCATACTATTATATGATAATAATAATAATTATTATAATAATATTAAATAATAATAATAATAGTGGCATAATAATAGTTTCACATGTCGATTATTCGATTTAAAATCGGATATCCGATAAGGCTCGCCCTTACCTTCTAGGTTTGGTTTCTGGATAGGTGAAAAAAAGTCAGAGCGGATTTTGAAGCACTTTTAGGCATCTTCAAACTCTTTTTTTTTTTTCACATCACCAATTTTTGGCACACCATGATCCTACACATACCCATAATGTAAATGAATTTGAAATAGGTTAATTAAAAAATATCTAATCAAATAAAATCTACATTTAAACTTATTTAAATAGCCAATTAACCTTAAAATTAAAACTACTTAATGCTCAAAAATAACTAAATTTTACTATCAATATATGTCTAACTTAGAACCTATTAATTTAAACTATCATCACAAAAAAAAATTACACAATTCTAACTTAATTAAATTTAAACTAACTAACTATCTTTTAAATTAAAACTAAAATAATATTAAAAAAAACTAAATTAACATTAATATAAAAACTATGTAAGTTTACTTTACAAAATTAAACAAACCTATATGAAAAAAATAACTAACTAAAAACTATTAACAAAAAAAAAAAAAAAAACTAATTAACATAACATAATATATACTAAACTAACCTACCACTAATACTAACACTAACCTACTTAATAACTAACACCTAACCTATACTAACACTTCCCCTATTCCCGAGCGCTTACCCAAAAGGGCATGCGCTTTCCAAGCGCTGTCCTTTGTATAGCGTTTTGCCCAAAGTAGGTGCAGACATTATTGGGAAAGAGGTGACCGAGGCACATGGGTGGGAAACAGGTGACCCAAACTTTGACGGTGGAAAGAAAGTTAACAAAAAAACTATAATACATGCCCAAACAAATGCAAGTCAAGGCCAGCGCAAACCAAGGAGACTTAACCACTGCACAAGGTCAGAATGAGGGGGACAGGGTGATGTCACCCTCATGATCATTTTGTTGACTTTGTTTATATTTTACAACATAAGTCTTTTCAAACCTCATATAAGAGCTGCGTCCAACAAGGGGATATGGGAAAGCATTGAAGACAAAGTAATATAGGTAAGAATAGATATTGTTTCATTTTATTTTTATATATATTTTGTCCCTTATTCTTTTTGAATTAAAATAGAACAAATATTAGATATTAAAGATATTTTAAGGAATATTTTAAAGATTCTCTATCTCAAGGGGAGATTTTAAATTGCTCCCCATACAAAAACAAGAGAGTTTTTACTCTCTTGGAACACTTTTTTTTTTCCTTTATTTTCTAAGTATAAAATTTTCAGTTCATTTAATAACCAAGAGGGGGAATTAATTTTTTTTTTTAGTGCATTTAATAGAACTAATTGCAAATAGATAAGCCAAGAGATTTGGATATCCATTTAAACCACAAAGCAAAAATTGATTTAATTCCAATAATCACAAAAACTAATCTTTCATTCATAATAAATTTTTTATTTCCAACATATAAGAAAACTTGAAATTTGCCTAATTGAATCAACATCATTTCCATCTTATTTTTGATGTGCATCCATATAATTGAAAATTACAATTAAATTTCATGATAAGCAATATTACTCAATCACCATTTTATTGGCAAACCTGATTCAAAGGCTCAGTCGGGAAAGAACAAGGAAGAAAACCCGACGTCGTTGCCATTATAACAAGGTTTTGAAAAACAAATTACATAGGATTCCAATCCTAAAATTACAACAATTTAAGTGAATTTCCTTCATGACCCTCATCAAGGGTTCTATATCAATTTTTGCAACACATTTCTAAGAACCGTGGAGAGAATAGAATCGGATCAGGTGTCAACAAGCATGACCAAGAAACAAATCAAACATGCATATTCATACAAGGTTTTCACAATAGGATTCACAATGAATCAACACTAGGGAAAGGTGGATTCTTCCAATAGGAGAAGTCAGACACAACACCCAAATAGATGCCTAATCGGGGCTATAAACCAAGAACTTTTGTTCTTATATTTTAACATGCCAAACTCATACGAGGTTTGTGCTGATAGGTAGGGGCCCATAACACCCTACCTTCTGTCCCTCTTCTCATCCTGAGAAGAGACTCTACAATGGTTGGAGTCCAACTAAAAAGACCTTTCGCAAAATTGGTCACTTCTACCCTATCCAAGGGTGAGTAATACCAAAACACCCATACAAGAAAACTTCAAAAAAAATTCAAACATAAACATGAAAGAAAAGCATTCAAGAACACATGGTTTTCAATCCTTCCCAACATACCCAACATACATACAAGCATCCAAACAACAACAAAGTAGCATAAGCATGAAACAAGCATGAAAATCTAAACAAGGGAGATAAAAATTCCTACCTTCACAAAGAGGCAATGGAAAATGAACAATTTGAGTAGAGCTTTTCCCTTCCTTCCTTCACTCTTTCGAGACTCCTCTCTAAAAGTAGAGAGTGGGTAACAACCTAAACTACTCCAAGAAGGGCCTCTAAATAAGACTCAAACTAAACCACCAAAAATGCAATAACTTCACCCGCCCACCTACAATTCTAGAAGTTTCTAACTCAACCCATACCAAGGTTAACCACTAAGTGGAGTTGGGGTGATGCAACTCATGGTAACCACTTGCAATTTTCGCACAAAGGTAAAAATAGACTTTTTGAGTGACCTCAAAAGTCAATAAAAGGGGCTTAGGGGTTGGAAAATGCCCCCAACCCATACCCATACCCTTTGGGTATAAATATTTTATGTTTTAAAGCCTTAGGAATAGGTTTGGAACCAAACAAAAGATAAGAAATAATTAGGACCATCTAACAACTCTAAAAATGCAGATTCAACACTAATCTAGATTAAGGGTGACTAAACTCTATTAAGAAACAAATTAGCAAAATGACACTAACTAAATCCGACTTAGGTTCAAAGGTTACATAGATAACCCTAATGTTGGAATGCATATGCAAATTCACGAGTGTCAAGCAACACTAAAGAACATAGTTACAAAACATAACATTTATTGATCACGGAAAGATACATTTATACATCTCACAAAACAATTAAGTTATGAACAACAAGGTTTCCACAAATGGCACATAGGGATCAGTTCTGTTCCTCCATCAGGTTTTTTGGCTAAAATATCCTACACACTCATTGCACACATCAATAGTCCCAAAAAATCACATGCACACACACACACACACACACACACACACACACACACACACACACACACACACACACACACACATACGTATCAGGAAGTCAAATAAGTTAAAACATACATCTTCCAAATCAATCAGGGTTTCTCTCATCCTACTCATATTCTTAATCATTAAAATCTCTTAATCAAAGTGTTAATTCGACATTTACTTATTTTGTCAACATACATGTTCATAAAGCATTAAATGACAAACTCAAATATCTAAAAGTAAACATCACACAACATGAAATAATATAATATGTTCAAAGCATCAGAAAATGTCCCGACATCTCAAGTTGTGAGTATCAAAATAATAGTAAGGTATCAACTATGCTACGAAGGGTCGGGGTGAGGCCTCACACAATGCCTATAAGAAGTTTCAAATATAATATCCTAAGAGAAAGTTATGGTCATTTTAGTAATATAGTCTTTTTTTACCATTTCACTGCGATAATTTTTTTGACAAAAATTCTGATGAGATTAAATTTGGTGGCCATCAAAAGTTGAAACTAAAAACTCTTTCATTTCCTCTGAACATGGCCACACTAGGGCATATTATATATCAAAATTTATCACAACATTGACCTAAATCCAATGGCGAGGTCTATTTTCACCCAAGAGGTCATTTCTACAAGCTACTTCGTTAAACCTTCATTTAAATGAAACATCCAAAAAATCATTTTGACCAATAATTTCATATGTACAAAATCTAACAACATCGCTTCATTACAGCAAACCCAAAACTCTTTGATCTGCAATAAATAACTCATATAATTGCATGCATTTCCATGGATTTAATCTAGGTTATAACAATAAAACCATAGCTCTAATATCACTTATAAGGAAACCTGCAACAAAGAATATAATTGTTTCCACATAACCCATAATAGATCTGAAACAAATATGCAATTGAAATACACATGCAAGAGAATAGACAACATACCCATAAAATCTGACACAAGATATACCTTGGGAAACCCTCATTGAGGAAATAACCTAGCCTCCAAAGCACCCATCTCCATGTATTATTCAACCAAAAACACCATTGCAATAAAATCATGGAAGCCTTCAAAGCCATAGCCACAACCACAAAATCCATGTTAACAAGCATGAATCCACACATCCCATGTCATGCTTCCAACCTTCACAAATGCTCCCTTGGCTAACCTGTCAAGCCTTGTCTCGGTTGACTCTTTCCTTTTCCATTTTTCTCATTTTTTTTACTACAACTACCCTTGTGGCTGCTTATATAGTAGGAAGTCTCACAAAATCACCAAGTGGTATTACATAAACCATGTACTAAAACTATGTGCTACCTAACCCATTGACCCCACATTTAATATTGAAAATTTAATTTCTTTTCCCCAATATTAAATAATTACATGAAATATTATCACAATATTATAATACAACTCACCAAGTGTATCCCATCGGAATCTTTACATATTGCACATCCATCTAGTTGCAACATTACATAATGAAGTAAAATAATACAATATAACAATATTATGCAATGTGTGCAAAAGTCATTATCTCAACATTCCTAATGTTTTTAGAAAATATAACATAGTTATTTTCATGTGTAGCACAAAAGACATAGTTATATTCACTATTTTACACATCCCTTTGGTATGATGAAATTTAAGAGTCATATCTAGAAGTTGCATTTTTTTTGTAATTTTTAGATGAGTATTTTATTTTTTATGAATTATTGAACTAACTACATCCTAAAATTTTGGCACCTATTCATGTGTTGTTCATAACTTCCACCAAAATAATTGAAAAAGGAATTTTTTAAAGAAAATGTATATAGAATCAAGTGTAGAACAATAATATATAGTTTATTTTGAATTTTTTAAGTATATCAAAACTTTTAAAAAATGAAAGACAGATGTCTGTGAGGAATGTCAACGTATTAGTAAAAGTAATTAAAGTTTACCATGTCAATGTTGTTCGAAAACAAAAAAATTATATGATTAGAAAACAAAAAGGACGTGTAAGATTATGGTTGCAATTTTTGAGATACTGATTACACCATTAGCAAATTTGACGAATGCAAAGATGTCAATTCATCTTAGAAGATGAAAAAATGATGAAAGGAAAAAAAAATGGAGGGAAAGTAGTCTCCCAAGTCTTTGGGTCATTTTCATAGGCTTTTACCAAGCCATAACCTAATTAAGTTTCTAGGATTCAAATAACCCAATCAAGTTATGAAAAACATAAAACACATTAAAAACCAATCAGTATTTGATAAAGTAAAAATTTACTTGTTCAAAACCCAATTTGGATTTGAAGAAGTAAAAATGAGCTCTACTTCAGAGGCCATAACTTTCACATATTGAGTCTGGTTGACTCCATTCAAAATGAATTCGAAAGCTATTGAAGAGATCTACAAAATGATATAGATAAATCAATTCTATGAAATCAAAATTTTAATTCCCATCAATTTGAATTAATTTTTATCTAAAATAGGTAGTCAATGTTTCTCAAATATGCAAGAAATAGGTAGACATGAATGCTAACATATTTTTAATTATCTCTCTTGAACACACAAACATACTCACACACTCACAAAATAACTCATAATATATCTCTCTTACAAATTCCTAACCTTGATCACTCTCTCACTAAGTCCTAACCTCTCTCTCTAGCTTGTTACCCTTAAGAGATGTTGATGTTGAAGTAACCCCTACACTAAAACATAATCTCTCTCTCTCTCTCTCTCTCTCTCTCACACACACACACACACACACACACACACACACACACACACAATCACTCACTTCAAAAATATCTCTCATACTAACTCCTAACTTCTCTCATTCTCTTACTAACTCCTAATTTATCCTCTCTCTCTATCTAACATTTTACCCTTAACCTTTGTCTCTCCCTCAGTAACCCCTAATCCCACCCCTCTCTCTAAATAATAACCTCTCTCTCTAACTAGCTCATTACTCCATCTTCTCTCACACTAAGCCCTAACACCCCCCCCCCCTCACACATATACACACAAAAATTCCTAGGCTCTATCTCTTACTAAAACTTAATCTCTCTCTCATGAACTAATAATCTCTCTCTGTCTAACTTGTAACACTTAGCTTCTCTATCCCTCTAAATGAGAGAGAGAAAGAGTTGGGAGTTAGTAAGATAATTAGAGAGTTTAAGAATTAGTAAGATTTAAATATTCGAGTTTCATGAGTATGTGGGTGTATGGAAGAGAGAGGTTTTAAGAGTTATTAAGAGAGAGATCTTAGTATTTTATTTTATTTTATTTTTGTCTCTATGTGTGCGTATGGGTGTGGGTGCGCGCGCATGAGAGAGAGAGAGAGTTTAGGGGTTAGTCAGGAAGTGGGTAGGGCTTAGATAGAGATGGGATAGGTCTTAGTTAGAGAGACAAAGGTTATGGATTAAATGTTTTTGATTAGGTAAAATAGGTTTTACAGGGATCCTGAAACCCAAAGTTTTACAGCAAAAAGAGCGAGATGAAATAGACTAAACAAACAAAAAACTGCCACAAAAGGCCGGAGACAAAGGAAGGCCCAAAGCCAAAGTACAAAGGCTAGAGATAGAAAAGAAAAGCTAGGCGAACAGGCTAGTGGCCATCCGTGTCCATGGCCTATAGGGTTTTTGCAACATCATTGTCCTTCTAACTGGCCACACCCTCCTGAATCCTAGTAGGAGTGTTCATCTGGTTCCCTTGATTCACCTGGTCACTGGCCTCTTTCTAAAATTCATCCTTGTTGAATCCTTTCTTTATGTTCTTCACTGCATCCCTTTCAAGGCCATTTGTAGTCAAATAGTCCCCCATATTGACAATATTCTCAGTCAAGGTGTGAAGGGTGTCTACTATCTATTTGGTGATTATCTGGTGGATAGAATCCAGCCTTTGGACCTTCTACTCAAGCTAGGTGAGTCTGTCATCCTGATGATCTCTGGAGACCTGGCCTCTATCTTTCTCTTGGATACCCATGTGGTCCTTGCTTCCTCTGGCTTCCTGGTCCTTCTTAGTATCCTGGTTTTTGGGCTGGTTGCTCCTGTCCTTCAGAGCCTCAATTTCCTAAAAAAGCCACTTGATGGAGCAAAAGTTGTCAATCAGACTGTTCTTTGCATTGTTCAAGAAGTTGAAACCAGTTTCTCACACAATGTTAGAGATAACCAAAAGAGCTGGGTCAATGAGCTCATCATAGTGGGTACTTTTGTCATGATCCTCCAGCACCTGGATTTTAGCAAGTTATCTAACAATACCCAAATTAACCTTGTCCCCATAGAAGTTCCTCTAGGCCCTCCACTTGTTCTTTCTGATTACCTCCCCCCCTTTTTCAACCATGATTTTGATCATCTCCTCTAGGGGAAAAATGGGAACCTCCTAAGGTGAATTGGGCAGGGTGGGGCTGGGGGGCACATCAACAGGTTTGTTGGGATGTTCCTGGGGCAGGGCCTGGTTCTATTTTCTTTTCTTGGGGTTAACCTTGGGGTCCATAGGGGTCACCACCTCCTTGTCATTTTCTCTCCCCTTATCTTATTCCATCTCACTTTCCTTCCCCATCTCTGAGTCCTCCTCCTCAGACTCCATATTAGACTCCACATCATCATCACTAGCCTCTTTCACCTCCTTAGGATAAGGAGAGAGGGGATAGGGGGAAGACTATCACTGACCTCTTTCACCTCCTTATGGATTAAATGTTATATAGAGAGAGTGGTTAGGATAGTGAGATAATTTGACAGGTTAAGAATTATTAAGAGAGAGTATATGAGTTAGTAAGAGATAGAGATTTTAGGAGTTAATGTGCATGAGTGTGTGTGTGTGTGAGAGAGAGAGAGAGAGAGAGAGAGAGAGAGAGAGAGAGAGAGAGAGAGAGAGATTAGGAGTTAGTGAGTGAATGATTGAGTGATTTTGTGTATGAGAAATAGATAGAGGAAGTGAGAGAGGGATAGTTGAGATAGAAAGATAAAAACTATAATAATAATCTTACCTACCTATTCACTCCATGTTTAGAAAATAATTACTTATTTTAGATTGTGATTGATTATAATGGATGAAAAAAAATTTCATTCCCTACTATTATTTTAGATGCATTATGTTGTATATCACTTCAATTGATTTCCAATGCATTTCAAATGGAATCAATTGGAGTCTATATGTGAAAGTTATGGCTTCCGGAGTGGAGCCTATTTTTATTTCTTCAAAACTCGATCGAATTTTGAATAACTTGATTAGGTTTTGAAGAGATGTTTCATACTAGAAACCTGATAAGGTTTCAAGACTCGATCTAGTTTTCTTTAAATGCATTTTTTCTAGGCTCACTAACCAAGCCTAGCCACTTTTTGAAATTTCATATAACCCAATTAGGTTATGAATAACCCGATCAACTTATTGACATTTTTGGTTTTTTTTTTTGGTAGTGTCCACTAAATTGTACACCATCTTGGTGCACACACCTATATGTTGAGTAAGTGAATGTTGAGTCATAGCGTAATTATTTTATTTGCAGTGGCACAAATACCAAGATAAATTATTTTTATTGATATGGAGATGTATGTTTTTGTTCAAAGAGTCAATTACGAAGGTGATCACACATTCTATTATGGATCATTGATCCTTATGCAAATTGATTAGCCAATAAGAAAAATGGAAGACTTAGAAGCAAAAGAGAGACATCTAGATCATTGATTTTCATCTCAAAACTTCAACATATAGTTATAAGAAAAGGAACCAAACCCTAATTTTGGTAACCAAGCCTAGCCATTTTTTGAAATTTCATATAACCCAATCAGGTTAAGAATAACCCGATCAACTTATTGACATTTTTAGTTTTTTTTTTAATAATGTCCACTGAATTGTACACCATCTTGGTGCACACACCTGTATGTTGAGTAAGTGAATGTTGAGTCATAGCGTAATTATTTTATTTGAAGTGGCACAAATACCAAGATAAATTATTTTTATTGATATGGAGATGTATTTTTTTGTTCAAAGAGTCAATTACGAAGGTGATCACACATTTTATTATGGATCATTGGTCCCTATGCAAATTGATTAGCCAATAAGAAAAATGGAAGACTTAGAAGCAAAAGAGCAACATCTAGATCATTGATTTTCATCTCAAAACTTCAACATATAGTTATAAGAAAAGGAACCAAACCTTAATTTCGGTAACCAAGCCTAGCCACTTTTTGAAATTTAATATAACCCAATTAGGTTATGAATAACCTGATCAACTTACTGACATTTTTAGTTTTTTTTTTGGGTAGTGTCCACTAAATTGTACACCATCTTGGTGCACACACCTATATGTTGAGTAAGTGAATGTTGAGTCATAGCGTAATTATTTTATTTGGAGTGGCACAAATACCAAGATAAATTATTTTTATTGATATGGAGATGTATGTTTTTGTTCAAAGAGTCAATTACAAAGGTGATCACACATTCTATTGTGGATCATTGATCCCTATGCAAATTGATTAGCCAATAAGAAAAATGGAAGACTTAGAAGCAAAAAAGAGACATCTAGATCATTGAATTTCATCTCAAAACTTCAACATATAGTTATAAGAAAAGGAACCAAACCCTAATTTCATGTGTGTGTGAGAGGTCACAAGTTTGGATGCTAAAGGTGAAGTGTGAAGGGAAACATAATATAATGGTTGAGTAGAGCAGTCAAGGGTAGAATATAGATATATCAAATTAGAGATTAGATTAGAGATTTGAAAGAGGAGATCCACTATCAAAATTTGAAGTGAAAATTGAAGGATTGACTAGTGATACATTCTAGCTAGTGTTATTGCGAAAATCTCTTAATAGAGTAGTCCTAAAAAACCTTTGTAAATATCTTAAGAAAGTGCAAGTACTTAGTTATAAATTTCAAATCATTTAATCAAGGTAGACTGTATAAGTCTTGTAAGCTCTTAATAAGATAGACCCCTCAAAGGGTAGATCATCAGAAGTGATCAAAATTGTAGCCCTAACAAGAAAACTTTAAAGTAGTGAAGATTTGTGGGTGTCATCCCTACCTTTCTTTTTCCTTCACCTTGGAGGATTTTTGAGTAACCAAAATCTTTGTATAATGTGTTGATAATTTTCTTACATGTTTGATGGATTTGATTAGTTGTTAGAATTAGTTGTTAGATATAATGTATATCATAATAGTAAATGTTTATGTGATTTATGATATTGTTTCAGATAAGGATTTAAGGTGAAGTTATCAGATTTGATATTTGTTTGAAAGGGTAAATGTTTATAGATCCTAATTCACCCCCCTGCTTCTTAGTATCTTACTTTCCCATTAGACTTCCAACAATTTTTATTAGAGAATTGTTCTCTTAAAAGAATTCTAACCACTTGAGAGTCAAGTTCTTGGAGACGAAAGGCTACAAATTGGAAAAAATCATTGAGAATTAAAAGCTTGATATACAAGTTGTACTATAGTGACTTGAAGTAGTAAGAGAGGAACTAAAGAAATCCTTAAAGACAAGGAAGGAGATGAGAATCCTACAAAATAATACACAATATCAATAGGAAGAGACTGCAAGTCTGTACTTGATGATAGAAATTCTAGTGAAAGTGATGCAACAATATAATATCTATTGGAGAAGAATAACATATTGAATCAAGAGATAAGAGGACTAAAGAAAGAACATGAAATCTAACTAGTAAAACTACGTGAAATGACTAAATAGAAAAGGAAAGATAAAGAAGATAAGACAATGGGTGATGATGACAAAAGACAAATGGCCACAAGACTTGATGAAATTACATATGATGTTCAAGAACTCATAGATGAGATATTTGATATGCTCAACAAACTGCCAAGTGTAAGTCAAGAACCTAATAGGAAGGATGTGGAAATTGCAAATCCAAAATTAGAGAATGAGCATTAGAGGAATGAGATGAGATTTGAAAATGAATTAATTGAAAGGATGAATAAACCCAAAGATGCTATGAGATACTATGAAGAGTTGATGAAATCATAGAGAAGACCCAATGACACCTCTGGACTAGGCTACACTGAGTGCCTATCATCTACCAAGGAAGGAGAATCATCAAAGAGTGGAAAATTGAGAAATCCAAAGTCAAAGATGAACAAACCTACATGATATCACTGTAGAAAACCAAACAACACATTAAATGTCTATAGAAGAAAGGTTGATACTTGTCCAATCCTAAGCCAAAATTTGATAGATATTGTTATAATTATAAGAAGCAAGGACATCAAGTACATGAGTACACATCAAAGGTGAGAAATACACCAATTGCACCTAAATTTGAAGGACATTGCTAAAATTGTCAAAATTATGGCCATAGAGCACAAGATTGTAGATCTAATGCAAAACCTAACTGGGAATCCAAGGAACAAGAGAATCCACCTAAGCAAGATAACAAAATCAATTTGGATTATAATACTTGGAGCAATTTTAATTTATGTGGCAAATGTGGTCATGTTGTAGAAAATTGTATTAGGACACATTTTAGAGGTAAATCCAAGAGTTGGGTGAATGAAAGTCTAGTTTTTTTTATAGTTTTCATAAGATTGGTCAATTGAGAAAAAACTATGAGACCCAAGCACCAACACCAAAGATTGAACATAAAAAATGCAAAGAAGTTGTGAATGTTGAATAAGTGATTAGCAAGATGAATCAAACATGGAGAAAGAAAGTGAGGGTTAACAAGAGTGGAGCTAATGATACCAACATCGCCCAATCCAATGGATTAAGTGATCACACTACCTCAAAATAAGTAAAAAAGGTATGTAAGTAACTGTATTTCAAATGATATATCATACATCAATTCCTAAATAGGTTTCATCAAGTGAGATAGATTTTTTATATTATAAATTTCTTCCTTAAATGCTTTACATTTTGTTTCATTTCTAGATTAATTCCTCATCTAGATCTTAAACAAGGTGAACCCCCACCCTAATAAATAATACCATTTTTCCTTATGCATAGGTTCAAGATCATTATTAAACATACAGATTTGAGTATCCTATTTATAGAACTTTCAAGGTTCAAATAAGTTTCAAGAACAAGTATGTATTGACCTAAGGTGATGTATACCTCCAAGTTGACATATATACTCTATTTCAATGTATACATCAATACAAGTTGACTTGTTCCTCAGACATACCACTTTTTGGGTTTTGTTTCCTTTAGTTGCTTCATTCTAAACATGGTGTATGTTCTTATAATTATTCAATACAAAATCCTTGATCTCTTCAAACTTTTCCACCTTCCACCACCTCTTAAATTTTTTTCTCAAATTTTCATCTTTAAACCACACTTTATCAAATTTTAAGGGGTACCTAATGGGTCTACCGCCATCTATAATAGAAAAGGAGTTCAGATAATATTATGATCATGAGATGGATAAAATTGTATATTCCAATTTCTTATCAAAGTTCATAAAATACACTTCAAAGAAGAATATCCACAATTTTTCTTCTATATTAGTAAACTCTAGACTTCTAATAGTTGATATATAAATGCCATTGCTTGGTCTTGATTTCCATTATTTCATATCAAAACACCTAGTCATTAAAATCCAAAATAATTTAGGATTATCTTACCAAAGTAGCTAGTTTCCTAGTAAGGTTAAGTAATGCATTAAAATATTATCATGTAATTATTATTATTTGGGAAGGTTGTGAATAGATTCATTAGCTCTTCCTATACTATCATTCTATTTTGAAGGGGGTGTAGTCCCATAAATATTGACTAATTTAAACTTTGGACTATTATTAATTCTCCTAACTTATCCATACATCTAATACATTTCAATCCTAATATTAGCAAATGATACTAATCTAGGATTCCATAAAATTCCTAATCTATACAAAGGTCCAATTATTGTCTCCCTTTCCAAATTTCATATCCTGAGGTTTTTACCTAATTCCTTTACCTCTTAACTACCTAGCTAACTTTCTTGCACCATGATAATATTTTCCCTAAAGGTTTTAATACAACACTTAGGAAAGCATTGTTTGTTAGACATATTAAGGCCCCTAACACTCCATGTTATCAACTTCATGGTTTATTGTGAAGCAACTTAACCTTCCTTGCATACCAAGCGGTTATCTTTTCTTGTCCTACTCTAGTTGCATCTTCTTTCCTAAGGTCTCTTAAGGACTTCCTCTATCTTCTTCTACTATCCTTGACTCAATTTTCCTCCTAATTTTCCTTTCCATAATGAACAAGATAAAGCCTTTTACCTATCTATATTACCATTCCTATTGTTGACCTACACCCAGCTCATCTAGTAATTCATACTTAGAAATGAGTATAGAAACAACCACTCAAGTCAATTATCGACTCTTACTATCATTACCTTCTAATATTATATATAAACCATGGAAATCCCTTAATTCATCCAAATAATTAATTTCCAATGTTATTTCCTCCCTCTCTTTCTCTTATAATCTTCAAGTCCCCTTCATTGCATCTTACCTTTGTACTTATTATTTCTAACACATGAATCCATATCCCATTCTGATTGAACCTTTCCATTCTCTATATTTCATAATTTCCCCAAGTTATAACATTCTTCATTTCTTTAGCTTGATGGAGGATATATTCCCAATATTCTCTAGATTTATTGATGTTGATATAATTTCCCATAATATTAACTTCCCCAATAACCCTTAATGTCCTTGAGTCTTCCTTTCTCATTTTCTTCATGCTATCTCTTGATCTTACTTCCTCTTGTTGTGTGGCTACATTATCTTTTAGAATATTCTCTATAACAAAAATTGTAAGGTTCACCTTCATCTCATTCATTAATATTTTCTCTCCTTTCTTGTTATCTCCTCTAATGATTTACCCTCTACATATTAGGTGGCTTCTTTATACTTATCCTTCACATTAGATTCCAATTTCTTTGAAATCTCCTATTGATTCGCAACTATTTCACCTCCTCTACCTCCTCCCTCTCTCCTAATAGATGTACCTTTTGGAAGATAGTAAATCCACCTTGAATGAAAATAAACATAATCTCTACCTCATTGTGAGTTGATGTCCCATCTTGGGGAAATTATTTTATTTCATCTTTCTCTACTATCTTAAGCACTCCATTATAAAACCTAGGTTTAGTTATGAAAGAAGAATCCTTAGTTCTTAACTCTATTGGATCAATCTCATGAATATTATTATTCATTTTAATTATAATTACATTATTAGATAAAATAAAGTCTTATTCCAAAAAAACACATATTCCCATATGCTATTATCTATTTTCCTAATAGTTTCTTTCTTAACAAACTTTATCAAGAGATCTAGTTGTAAAATTGACCTATTAACTTTAAACACTTTTAATTTTTGGCTACCAATAGAAGAAAGAAAAAGAATTCCCTTTTAAAAAAATAAAAAAATCTTGATTAAAAACTTGTTATATTTTTTTACTATTACAATCCACATAAAGAAAAGTATTCAATAAAATCACTTTACCTACCTCTATATCGAAAGTCTTTTTGAACTAACCTACAATCTCATAAACTAGGGTTTCTACACAACAACATTGAGTGAAGATTCTATTTTTATTTCTTAATTCTCTTGTTCATTTAATTAAACCATCTTGAATTTCTAAAATATTATTTTTTCTCATATTAGGGTTATAATTTTGTTGATTTGAGCCTTTAATGTACTCTAGTTTGGAAATTATCCTTGTGGTAACCCTATGGTTTTGATGATAACTCTGATTATCATTAATTGTATTAGGTCCAATAGGATTTATATTAAATTGAAGTCACTTTTACATTACATATTAGATTTTGATGTTTTGTGGAATTGGTTTTTAGAAACCCTACTCAACATCTTATAGAATATCAATTCTATTGGTTTTCTATAAGGGTTGAACTATAGGTACATAAGGGTTACTATAACCCATTTTTCTTTCAAATCCTTCTTAACCATTTTTTCCTCTCATAGTTCCCCATAATTTTATCATTTTGCATCCTATTTTTAGTAGCTAAAGAGGGTGATCCCTATTCCCCATTCGATTAGAAGAGTACCCATTTTCATATTCTTATGCATTAAGAACCTCCTTTTTTATTACTTGTTGACCTCTTCTTTCTTTCCCAATTCAAAACTCACTTTATCTTTTGGAAACAACCTCCTTTAGCTTCTAATATATAAACCTTGATATGCTATGATCTACATCTCCTTTTTGATATAGTATACACTAGCAATATGTATGTATATCCTATTTGATATAATAAATGTTATGATCTCATGCTATCACAAAAAAACTTTTCCTTAATTTTCCTTTCTTCTTGGTTGAATTCACCTTCATGAACTTTAATTTTCAATCCTTATGAGCTTTTTCTTTGATTAGATGCAAATTAAAAATTGGAAACCTAATTTGTTGAAATTAAAAAGTTTCAAGTAATGGTTTTAGAATTGATGTTGAAAAGAGGTAGAAAGAAAAAGTGTCAAGGCTAATAAATTTGTCATTGGGAAAAAAATTGTAGTAGCAATAAATTTGTTTATGTAAATTCTGTAAATGTCAAATAAATGTGCTAGTTTTAGCAACAAAATAAAAATAAAATTGATGGATACTCTCAAATCTATTTGTTAGGAAAAAATAATTTGCAGTAACTTTATCAAAATTTATGGAATGGGTCATTCTAAACAATGAACCTTAAAAACAATATGTAAGTAATTTTAGAAAGTGTAATAAAAATTAAACCTTTCAAACAAGAAAAGCTATTTTTCCTATGAAAGAAAACTCTATAAAATCCCAATTTTCATAAGTACCACCACTTATGGCTTTGCTCAATATTTATAAAACACTTGTGGACAATATTCAATTTAGAAATACATTACAAAGATATTATGAAGAGTTGAGAAAACACCATCTTCAAAAGATGAAAAGGACTATTATTAAATCTGTCAAAGCTTTATTAGGGTTAAAATGAATTGTAAAATGTAACCCTAATTAGGTACAAAATATACCTTTTGTATATTCACTAATAAATTAATGTAATGTATATGTAAAGTGCATATAATCAAATATAATTCATAGTTAACACAATATCTACAAAAATTCACTAGTAATAATTTGATACTCATGTTCAATTGATTATTCATAAATATATGATCGAAATAGTTGAAGAGAAAATTATTCAATGTAAAAAATAACTTTAAACAATATAGGCTCAGTAGGATAGTATCTATGAAGCATTATATTCTAAAACAAACCCCACATGAGATTAGTTGAAATAATCTACCAAGCTTAAAGTTGTTCCATCTTTTAGGAATATATTGTAGTCCTATTGGGGTTGAACTTATTGCATAATATCTAGTGAATAATATACAAGGTTAAACCCTAATATGTCACCCTTTAAACTATTCATTGTCTAGAGGAAAATTGCTATCCATATAGGATTTTTTTCTTGATTAATTGGGTTTGCAAGTGTGATTTGCTAACGAGAATAAGAAAATTCATTGTTTGATCAATGCAGATGGTTTTCCCTACTATTGTTGATAAATTTTTTTGCTTATTAGAGATCAAATTTGTTTCTCAAACCTTTGGAATTTGCTTCCGAAGTCTGTAAACAATACTTTTGAATTAGGTAAATTTGTTGTTTTAGTAGCCTAAAATAGTTTAGAGCCAAACTTTATGCAATTCATTGCAATTTGATTGAAAATGAAGACAACTACTATGTACAATTTTTTGATTTTTTCATAATATTTATTATAATATATGATTTATATATAATTAATTTTAACACATGTCATTTTTAAAAATAATATTGTATTATATACATATTATAATTATTTATTGAAATTTAAACTTAAATTTGACTTCCTTTTTTGAAATTTATTTTTAGATTAATTTTTTATATAATATGTATAATAGTTTTATATTGATTCCAATTTAAATGTAAGCTTAAAAATAATGTTATATATATATATATATATATATATATATATATATATATATATATATATATATATATATATATATATATATATATATATATATATATATATATATATATATATATATATATATATATATATATATATATATATATATATATATATATATATATATATATTTCAATTTTACTATTGAGGTTTCAATTCTTTTTGTGAGTCTCTCTTTGTTCTATTTATTATTATACAACAATGAATTAAATATGAGGTCAATAATATGAATTTTATTATAATGACAAAATTTAGACAGTTTTTTTTTTTCATATACTTTTATTCAATTTTTTCTATTTTTTCTATTTTCTATTTTTTCATAGGTGACATGCTTGCTTCTAATAGAATATAATTATCAAGAAAATAAGATTTAAGAAAATAGGGCCAAGATTAGATGTTATATTTGAGTACAATATTTTATTTTAGTTTTACTATTAAGGTTTAAATTATTTCTCTCTAATATTTATATAATTATTTTTCAAAATAATAATAAAATAATTTATTTTAATAATTAAATACGAAAAGCTAAATTATTTAAAAAATAACGATAATAAATTATTTCTATAAAAGTCTCAATAAAAAGGAATCAAATAATATGGATTTTATTATAATATAACTTACATATTTATGTATATTTATATAATAATATTTTTAATGAGAAATAACTCAACTATTATATTAAATAATAGTTACATATTTTTCTATTATTCTAATTTTCAATTATAATTTATATATGCTTAAAATTAAAGATAGAAAATAGTTATTCTTGGGTCCTAATTTGTATATCTAACTATTTATTTCTAAATTTAATAGTAAAATTAAAAATTATGTATAATTTAGATAAATAGATAGATACTAATTAAATATTTGATTTTATTTGACTGATACTTTCTAATAATTTTTTAAAATTTTGGTAGGAATTGTAGGTGCAATCCAAACATCTTTAGGCCTTGTTGTATTATGAGAGATGAAGAATAGGCTGTAAAAGTAGGTAATTCATGTTTTTTTTGTGGGTTTGACATAGGGGATAAATAATGACATAGAATCTAAATGAATTGATTATAAATGTAATTAGAAAAAATGACTTGTGTATCAAAAAATTGAAAATGAATTTCAATCCTAACTCAATTAATAAAACTAGATTCTAGAGAGGATGGAACTATCATATTCATATTGAAGAAAAATAGCATTAGTCATGGAACATGACTTTTATCTATAGACAATTGAAAACTTTGAATTTGTAATCACTTTCTTTTATTTCATGTGATTTACAAACTCTAATAAAGATAGTTGATCTTAAATGCAAGTTAAAGATTATGGATTTGTAGTGCTCTTTGAATTACTTCAATATAGTCAGTAACATCTATACTTGTGATTGAAGCTTGTAAACATTCAAATCATCTAGGAGAAGAGCACTGGTACCTAAAGACCCAAAATTTGTACACCTATAGATAATTAAAGACTTTGAATGTTATAATCACTTTCTTTTATTTCATGTGATTTACAAACTCTAATTATGATAGGTAATCTTAAATGTAAGTTAAATATTACGAATTTGTAGTGCTCTTTAAATTACTTCTATATAGTTAGTAACATCTAGATGAGTGATTGAAGCTTGCAAAAATTCAAATCATCTAGGGGAAGAACACTAGTACTATACATTAGAATTCAATGACTTATTGCATTTGTATACAAGTTGATACCTTAAGAATTTTTTTAAAAATTTTGGGTATTAATCAAACTCGTTGCAGAGATTGTTAAGCATCAACTAGCACCTAATACACACTCAAAGATGCATCAATAACCATTCACTCAAAATTGTTAGTAAAAGTCTGAACAAATGTCCTAGTAGTCATGCATAAATATCTCAATAGTGGAGCAGAATGAGCCAATTACTAACCAAAAAGGTTTTAAAATGATCAATTATTTTCTATTGTTGTGGAGTTTGACTAGTCTCTAAGTGGGAGCCATTTTTCCTGTGGGGCCTAATAAGAATCAGTGGTTAATTTTTCCCCACTTTATTCAGTGTGGTTTCCCCCTTGATTATTCTATGGGGGTTTGGGGGTAGTACCCCTTAGGGGGTCTTGGGGCAGGGCCCTAGGTGTGCCCCCAAAAGTTTGGTTGACTTTATTATTGTAAAAGACATCATCTACTATTTTTCTATCGGATGACTTATTCTAGCCCTAATTTTGTAATTATCCAAAAAATTGTATAAAATGGCTTACGGTTAGGGATTTTATAATGCACAATGAGATTATTACTGCTTGCAGTGGTATTGAATTGTAAGGGATTCTACGGATTGTGATCAGGTTGTAAGCACTAGATAATAAGAATATTGGAGTCGTTGATGGTGGATGTAGCCCAGGGACTGGGTGAACCATGTTGAATCTTCGTGTCTTATTTACTGATAATGTTTATTTTTGCATGTAATTTTAATTTTTGTCTCATTGATCCTAACACTAATGGTACATGTGATATCATTTATGAGGATCCTTTAAAACTAGTAATTGGGGGTTCAAGTGTACATAGAATGTGCAATTATTGGAACATGGTCAATTACTAGTAGTCTTCCCTTATCAATTATTCATTATCTATGATATTGCTATCAAGAGTCAATTGTGCAATTTTTTGAGTGAAACTCATTGATCCACAAGAGCCCATATCTCATGATAATGAATGAAATACTTAACACTTAGCAATTGATGAGTTTGACAGAATTTTTAATGAATGCTTCATAATGTACCACACTTGCTAAAGGTTTTGTGAATGGGGTTGCAAGCATAGTGATTAAACCTTGGAGGAAACTCTATGGTTAAGCATGCTTGAGCAAGAGTGTTACTAGGATTGGTGACCTCTAAAGAAGTCCCATTGTTTCACCCCTATGAGCATTAGCTAGATACCTACATATCAGTTGATGAGCTTGAGGGGCCTCCTAATGAATGGATCATAAGGCACAACATTGGTTGAAAGTTTTGCAAATGGAATTGTAAGAGAAGTATGTTTAACCTTGGAAGAAACTTTATAGTTAAGCATGCGTAAGCTAAAGAAATATTGGAATGGGTAACCTCCTATAAAGTCCTAATGCTTGGCCTCAAAAAACTACACAATTGAATCCTCATAATAATGAGAATTCAACTGAATATCTACTATTCATCATTCTTTATTTTGTAAATATTGTACTCTACTTGCATTAAAAAGAAAAGCATCCAATAGTTAACTTTTATTATTTAAAATAATTTTTTATTAACATATTAGAATACTCTATAAATAAATTAAAAAAACATTTTCTTGAAAGAGGCGTAAGGAGATAAAAAGTTGAAAGTAACAGTTATATTCTGCACTATCTTCAACCATAGCAATTGACCAGAAGTCTTCATATCTCGAAAAGACCTACACGTGTGTGGTGGCCCGCACAATGATCGTGATAGTTGCACATTAGTCTTTTAACAAAGGCCCATGCTTTTGCGTACAAAGTGGGTCTACTTTTCAGAATTCCGAGGCATACGCTTCCGCTGATTATGCTGCATTACATAAAGTCGAAATACGTAGAATTTTCGTATACATAGAATGGTATTTGTTATCATTATTGAAGGCTCTTAGTCATTCATTTACTCTTACGGGTACTTGCAGTGCAGATCCTCAACAAGAACCCTGGTTATCGTTCGTTCTCCCATGGCATCTACTACAGATTTTAACAGTGGCCGTCAGCCGCAGAACGAGGTTAATGATGCCTCTCAAGCAGATCCAGCCGCTCAATCTGCTTTTGCCACTTCTTCAGTGGTAACCCTGTTTTCATCCTGCTTTGCTTGGTTTTCTCGCTTCTTTTCCTGGCGTGTAGATCAGTCCAGTTCCATGGCTTCTACGTCCCCCCAAGCTAGTCAATCTCAATCACAGAATGAGCTTACAAATGCTTTCCAAGGCATGGTACCATATCCATTATCTTCTGGCACGAAAAAGCTGCCATACGATGTATTTCTTAATCATCGTGGCCCCGATGTGAAAAAGACGCTCGCTACCACTCTCTACAATACCCTAAATGGCATGGGCTTAAGGGTTTTTCTCGACTCGGAAGAGCTTGAATTGGGGGATTCCTTACCTAAAGAATTAGAAGAAGCAATGCGGAGTGCTTCGCTCCATTTGGCTATACTTTCAAAGAATTATGCCCAATCAGCATGGTGTTTGGCAGAGCTTTCGTTTATGCTCAGAACCGGCACCCCGATTATACCTGTTTTCTACCATATTCAACCTGACGATGTCCGATATGCGAGTGGAGTCTTTGCTGATACATTTTCCCGGCACGAAGAGAAACGTAGGCATACCCCAGAAAAGCTTCGGGAGTGGAAGGATGCACTCTACCATGTTTCCTATATTCGGGGTCACGTTGTGGATACCGACGAGTGAGTCCCCAGTATCTCACCCTTTTCTTACAAATTTTATTTCGATTTCGTTTCAATTTTATACTCTGTTATTTGTCCATATATTTACGTCTAAGTTAGTGTTTGAAGCATGTTTGTTGTTGTGTTTGGTTTCGCTGCTGTCATACATGGTTAGTGACGAGATGGCGGTGCTCAAGAATATTGTTAGTTGTGTTTTGAAAGATGTGAAAAATGTGCCATTTGTGGTCGCCAAACACCCAGTCGGTTTAGATGAAGCTGTAAATGATTTTGAAAGGGCAACAATCCAATCTCATGCAGAATACAATCATCGTGTACAGATTGTAGGATTATGGGGCATGGGTGGCTCCGGCAAAACCACTCTTGCTAAACATTTTTATAACAACAAATATAAAACTATGGAAAGCAGTAGTTTTGTATTTGATGTTAGAGAAGCTGCTGCTAAAGGTGATTTGCATAACAAGCAGAAAGAACTGTTGGAGGGCCTCACGGGTCTGAAAAATGTACGAGTTGATAATATAGAAGTGGGTAAAAGTATGCTTGCTAGCCGACTAAAATCTGTTCGAGTATTGATTGTGGTGGATGATGTGGACCATGCAGATCAGCTGGATGCACTTTTGCCTAACAAGGAGAGTCTTGGATGGGGTAGCTTGGTTTTAGTCACCACTAGGGAACTTGAAGTGCTTAAACCCTGGGGCATTTCTATGATTTATAAAATGAAAGCATTGGATCCATATTATGCTGAACAACTTTTTTGTTGGCACGCTTTCTTACGGTCATCACCATGTGAAGGGTTTGATTCTTTAGTAAAGAGTTTTGTAAAGGTTTGTGATGGATTACCATTATCTTTGAAGATTTTTGGAGCACACTTATATGGCAATTTTAACAGAGATTATTGGAAGCATCAATTACATAAGATTTCTAGAATACTACCTAAAAATATTACAGGAAGGTTAAAAGTAAGTTATGATGCTTTAGATGCTCAAGAAAAAGAAATATTTTTAGATATTGCATGTTTTTTCATTGGAGAGGAGAAAAATATGATCATTAATGTTTGGGACGGATCAAGGTGGAATGGTCTACACAGTTGGGAACGGCTTTTCAATAGATGTCTTGTTGAACTGGATGATAACGGTAAGCACATAAGAATGCATGACCACTTAAGAGATTTGGGTAGAGAAGTTGCAAATCAACAGTCACCATACCGACTTTGGTTTCCACAGCAAATTATTAAAATTTCTAATCAAGGACAGGTGAGATTACCTCTCTCATCCACAATTTTTCTAGTGCATTTGTTTCAGTAATCATAAGTCCTTTTTACCAGACTTTAGTTTAATCTTATATATAATTTTGAATGAAGAGTATTCAAATTCGAGGAATAGCATCTCCAGCTAGATCCAGACGTCGGTTTGAGGAGTTTCCTCGATGTTCACTGGGTGGAGAGATCGTGGTTGACACAAACGAGGGACCTTACAGCTTCGCAGCATCTTCGCTTGGACTGAAAATTTTTCAGGTTACAGGAAATTATTATAATCATATAATTGCTAATGTATCAAGAGACTTGTTGTGGCTTCGGTGCATTGACATTAGGCAGAGAAATCTTCACTCATTTCGTTCATTGGATAATTTGAGGGTATTAGAACTTAGTGAGTTTGAACGTGATAGTGAACTAGAAGAGCTATGGGAGACAGCCAGTGACGTAAGCGTCTTTCTTTTAACCTGTTGTAAATCTTTATTGCAATATTGTTGTAATTTTATGATTCTGTACATCTCACTGAGTTTTTTGCGCAGGCTCCAGTGCAGTTAAGAGGATTGATAATTTTTGGGTGTTCCAAGTTCAAGAGATTTCCAAATTCAATAGGTTGTCTCATTCATTTGAAACAAGTCGTCATTAATGGTGCCAGCTCCCTGACGGGTCTCCCAAAAGAATTTTGCTTTCTAAGATGGCTAGAGCATCTCCAAATAATTTGGTGCAAGCTATCATGGCTTCCTGCCAGCTTCGGCAATTTGATAAGTCTGCGGCATCTAAGTTTAGAGGGATGCCAGGAATTGAGTACATTGCCACACTCATTTAAGGACCTGGCATTCCTGGAACATCTTGATCTAAACCAATGTGATAAACTCAACATAAGATCAGACATGCTGGAAAGCATGAGAAAGCTCCAGTATGTGAACCTTTCTGGGTGCAAGCAATTGGAAATGCTGCCTTTTGACATCACAAATCAGGAGTCCTTGAGAACTCTTGACTTACGTGGCTGTACTAGGTTAAGAGAGATGCCTATGGACATTGGTCTATTAGGCAAGTTGAGAGTAATGGAGATAGGGAGTGAGCGTTTGACAAGCTTGCCTGACACTCTGGAAGGCTTGTCGTCTTTGACTGATCTTCGTATTGAGAATTGTCCCAAGCTGAAGAGCTTACCAGACTCAGTGGGTTGTCTTAATCTCTTAGAGAATTTCTATATAATCTTTTCAGGAGTAAAGTCTTTACCAATATCAGTGAGGCAACTGAGTAATCTGCATACAGTGGCTATAGACAACTCCTTAACGAGAGAATTGAATCTCGGGACAGGGTCATCTACTTATTCCATGCGCCAACTAAAGTGTATGTACCTATCATCAATAAAAGTGTCCAAGATTTCTATCTCTCAAGACTGTTGCCCCGGCCTTGAAACTCTTCAAATTGCAAATAATCACAATCTCAGGGAGATTGAAGTTCTACCAACGACACTCAAGGGATTAGATGTAAAAAGATGTAAAAATTTGAAGGACATCAGGGGTATTGCTGGTCTGGTAAACATTCAAAAGCTGAAAATAGAAGCGTGTCCCGAAATGGATGTGCTACCCAGTTTTGAACAGTCAGCTTCTCTCCAAGAATTTGTTTTCAGAAAATGCTACGGAGTCGAGAAAATACAAGGTCTGGAATATTGCAGAGCATTAGAAGAATTAAGAGCAGATACCAGGTGGGAAGAACAGGGTATAGAAAGCTTAGAGCCCCTGGAAAAATTGAAGTGTGTAGAACTCAGAGCAAACAGGAGATCCGGTGTTGAGGGTTGCATTCAAAGCATGCAGGTAATATTAATGGCGAGGACTTAAATATCATATACTAAGACTTATTTTTAAGCTAAATGGTCAAAATTAACTTATTTTTTCAAACTTAATTTTTTTATTTGAATAGAATTCTATTTATGGCTCGTGTACTGGATTTGCAGAAATGGCCTGTTGAAATATTAGTATGTACGCGGGCAGTTTCTGATGCTGCATCTCATGTAAATTCTTTCTCTTTTCCGACTCTCTATGCTGTTGACTCATTCACTAACAAAAGCATAAGGTCTCAAGCAAAATTGGTTCAGGAACGACTGCCCAGTGAGGATGCTGTTATTGTATGTTTTGTTATAAATTGTACTGCTCCGAGTATGATAGTAAATATGATATTGCAAATATCTTCCGCGAATAGTCAAATGTTTTCGGCGGAGGTGGAGGAGGGTAGATGGTTCTGGATAGGCTTCTTCACAAAGCAATCAAGGTATCATGCAATTGAGAAGTACACTATAAATTCATATTCAGGACAAGGTGAAGTTGAGAAAGGATTGCTTGTGATGGGAAAAGAGCTCAGACTTATGCAGGCATTTCGTGATTTATGGGCGCTTATAGCAAACTGATATTGCTATATTGATACTGAATCAAAACTAAAATAGCTTCATAATACTTTATTTTCAAATATGTATTGTTTTTCTATTCTTCTTTTGTACTTCATTTAAACTGTATTATGCTTTCCAATCTCGTGTCCATGTCCATTTCGGTATTTGAAGTTCGCCACAAAGAATATTGAAGAGCATTTATGTTAGTGTATGCTTCTCTTTAGGTTTCGGTTTTGCAATATAATCTCTTCAGTTTTTTTGCTCTGAATAATTAAATGGTGAACATTTCACGGCCAATTTTTTTAACCAGAACGAATGAAATTTCCAGACCCTGCTTCAAATTACTTTTCCAAGCATCTGCAATTTAGAAAATATTTAAGAACCAATAGGCTTACAGCTTTTAAAGAAATGTTGTGGAAACTGCAGACCACGTACTACAATATACTCGGCAATAGCGAAATTTTTATTAAATCCTTTCTTTAGATTTGAAAAGGTCAGTAGGAAATGGAATTTGTTTATGAATTTTGACATGGCAAGTAATGATTTTAATTCTAGGAATTGTATAACAGATTGGAACTATAATTTTCTCTAGCTTGAATTGTAATTTTGATTCTATATATGAGATAAAATAAGAAGATTAATTTACAATTCAGTTTTTCACTTCAGCTAAAAGTATATTTTTCAAAATATGACAAATTCTATTGAATTACATTGGAAGAGCTATTGTTTGCTAGAGCTAAATTAAGGTCTTTAAAAATAGAAGGAAGTTGTAATTGTGCATGATACACATTCATCTTTTTCTATAATTAGTTGGCTTTCTGGTATTTTTATGAGAATTTGATATGGAAAAGTAGAAATTGATGCTATTGTAGATGTCATGTTGCACTCCATGATTTCTCACCATGCTACTATCATTGTCTAGCACATGTGAAATTTACTTGTCTTTGAAATATTTTAAAACACCAATTATGTCCCAATTTCAGCCATATCTTACACACAAGAAGAGCTCCTACACACCAATGCTGAATGACTATTGTAATAGTGTGGCAAGCCTATTTAATTACCACAACTATATTTTAGTAAACATCTCTACCTTCACAACAATTTAAATAAAAGTGGAGCTAAATTTTATTTAAACTAGAAGAATGTCAAGCAGCCCTATCAAGATCCATCAAGTGGTCAAAATGATTATCTAAACCCAAAGATAATTGACCCTTAACAAAAATATTTCAATTTTGGATATAATTAGTAGCCCATTTAGCTAGCCAGTCCACTACATCAATCCACTCCTTGGGGATATGAGTGAAAGTAATAAAATCCAAAGAGGTGCACAAATCAAGACTCTTATAAATAACCGAAGCCAACTTCCATAAAACATTCCCCAAATCACCTGTGAAGCAGTCTCACAAAGTATCATGTTCTGACCTTCACAACACTTAACATAGCTTTCTGCAATCACATTTGCAAGAATATGCTAGTACTTTACAACAAGTGGATACTAGATTGGATGGAAATTATTTTATAGGGAATTTCTCTTTCCTTCAATTATTAATCCCAATAATAGCCACTAATAAAAATCATGATGATATCAAATGTTAACATAGAAGACCACATTAATTTGATGTACACGTTAAAAAAATAGATCAATAATTAAAAATAAAGAAACTAAACTTGTGTTTATTATTCATCATAAGAATTTACTAATATATAGTGTTTTTTGGCTACATCAAGATCCTATAATTATGCTAATACAATTGACAAGAAACTAGATGTGACTATTAACTACTTGCAACTAATTGAGGATGGGTAAGTAAGAATTGAGAAAAGAGCTGATGTGAACATATTGCACACCTAATTCTATTTGACAACTTATTTGTGCTTATGTTGGATTACTAATTGCAACAACCCACTTTATGAGACAAAATCAACCTAAGAGAAAAATAATATATTATTTAGAAGTTATTCTTTGAAATAGGGTATAATATAGTGGTGAATTTTTATATTTTGGTGAATTTGAGGTTTTGTTGGTGTTATTTTTGGCGATTTGTGAGCCCTTTCATGGTTTCCCTAGTTGCCAAGATTTTTTGGGTTTACCTGGATGCCTAGCATTGTCGGGTTTAGTAATCGCCAAGGCAAACTTTACATTTGAGTTTTTTCTTGGTAGTATTCGCCTTTCATACAATTGACCAGGTAATGCTAATCAGGTAATGTTCACCAAGTTTCAAGTTTCCATTTCATGTAGAATGGGGGAATTTGCCAACACACTTTCATTTTACAGTAGAGGAGTCAACTCGTTTCACCTTATGGAAAGTGGAGGAGTCAACTCATTTTGCCAACACACTTTCATTTTGCCACAGAGGAGTTGCTCATTTCATGTGGTAAATTGGTAATTGATTTGTATAAATCCAAATTCACCCAAGCAATGAGACATTCACTAAATACCACTAGCACTCCATCAAATTTTTGGCAGTGTAGGACACATCATGGGCATGACTCAGACTCCAGAGATAGCTTCCACAAGTGGTGGTATGTGTTGTAAAATACTCTCCTTGAGCTTATGTACTTTAATTTAATAAGAAGCTTATCTACAGTTTCCTTTTGTATCCCATTTTCATTAGAAATTTTTCAAAAAGTGGATGCAATGCTACAAGTTGGTGGCAACTTTAATGGTTTTTAAAGCTTGCATGCATGGATATTGACCATCTTTATTTCCTTTGCTGTGGAATGTCAATTCATCAACTGTTGGACATCAGATTTGAAATTTTCTTTTTTCTCTTTAAGTTTGAATTCATAGTCTGAAACTAATACTGCTTATTCTTAGGGAAGTAAACAGATTGTCAGTGGATTGAGATGTCAGGGGACGGTGAGTCTCTAATTAATATTGCTCAGTCTCAAGGAAGTGAAATTGAAGGGGTTGTCAATGGAAGGCTACATGTTGACAAGGGTAAGACTCCCAAGGGTAGTGAAGGGATTAATCTTACATCAAAATGCCAAAAACTTAGAGATACTACAATAAAGGCTTTCTTTGGTGACAATGTTTCTAGTCCACCAACTTGTGCAACTACAAGTGCAAAAGGAATTGACAATAGCTCACCACCACTAGAATATCAAGTTGTTATTAAATTAAATTAAAATGCATCAAACAAGGATAACAATATTCGAACAACAGAAGATGTTGTAATAGAAGATAATATTGATGTTGGTAGGAAGAAAGAAAAAGGAATGTAAAAATGGGGTCAAAGTGGGAAATGAAAAGGACTTTCTAGGTTGATTGGGTAGCAAAGCACTAGTTTATTGAACTAGTCACAAACAATGATGAACCACCAACAGAATGTAGGTGTATGATTTGTACCTGGAAAACTAAAAGAGAGAAAAAGTTACAACTAAAGTTCGACACTATAGAAAAACATATTGGTAATGTTTATGAGAAATAAATCATAGATGGAAAGGAAGTAGCGAAAATGAGATGGAAATCAAAGGAAGAATGCCTTCATCTTAAGTATACCATAGAATATGAAGATCATTTCAAGAAAATAGCAGTAATTGGTAGTGGCAATAGTGGCAATCCAATCAAGGATGGGCTTCAACATGTAGCCATTGATGCAAACTTAGCAAAGACCGTTCATATGAGTGTTATTTTTCATATTCTATCTAGAGGGCATCCTATGAGAGACTTTTCAGAATATAGTAATTTATTATCTTTTTGAGAGTTCCTCACTATACTATGTCACATTGGTCAATATACGCTAGATGGGAAATGGTAAGTTGTCTTGCTAAGGTGGAAAAGTAAAATGTACAGGAGAGAGGAAATGAATCCAAGTTCATTTCATTATCCTTAGATGATGTTACTATGGTAGATAACACTACTTGGGTCTGTAAGCATGTATACACTATAAAAGAACATGTTCGTCAAGCTAATCTACTTTGTGTTCATAAAATGAGGGCCAATTCAACTATAAAAAATTTATATTTAGAAGTAAAGAAAGCTTTGAATGAAATTGCTGGTATGAATGACTTGACAATTGCAAAGAAGTTAGTGTGTGTTGAAGCTGATGGAGCTGCAATAATGCAAGGGCAAAGGACTGGTCTTTGTGCAAGATTAAAAACTAGTATTGCACCTTACACGCTTGGCATACATTGCATAGCCCACTGAATGAATTTAGCATATAAGATTGTAAGGAGTTTTCCTATAGTGTCAAAAGTTGAAGATCTAATCCGTGAGCTCCACTCCTACTTTTGCAGAAGTTCTAAATGCTTTACAAAATTTAAGATTTTTTCTGAGCGAGTAATAATAGAAAATAAGATTCTCAAGGATGATGAGACCAGATGGATATCTATGCATGGACCAGCAGAACGAGTTCTAGCTGAATACCAATCCTTGATTGGAGTTATATATGAGCAATGCCTTATAGTAGACAAAGCTTCTAATTTGTTAAATAAGATAAGTGATATAGAGAGCCTATCAACTTTAGCTAGTATTCTCCCCATGCTGGATTTAATGAAAAAACTTGTTAAGAAAGCCCAAGATAGAACTATGTAAATTCATGAGTATAGTGATTTACATAAAATGACATGCATGGCTCTAGATTCTTTATATTCAGATCTCTCGGGTCATAGCCCAATTTTTTCAAGGTGGGAGATAATTACAAATTTGAATCATGCTAAGAATTTCTTATGATTCAACGGAAAAAAAGAGCTATGTGTGTTTGTAAAAGGATTTCAAATACCAATGCACCAATCTAAAACAACCAAGAGAGGCAGAGTACTACCAATTAGAAAGGATGATTTTGACAAGATTGTTAAATCTATTAGTGAAAATGTAAAGTCTATTTCCTACCAACTTTCAAGTGAGATTCGTGAAAGATTCCCTCGAGAAGAAATTCTTGAAGCCATGAGTTGTCTATTTCCTCAATTTTGGAAACACTTTAGACATAATCCAAGTGATGCAAAGTTGTTTCATAATAAACTTGATGAATTGATAACACATTTTTCAAAGCATATAGATTGAAATGGACAACTAATACAAGGAATCTTAGATTTAGATAATCTTTAAAAAAAATGTAAACTTTTTGCATTGTGTATGAAACACCAGATGGAAAACTTTGAGAATCCATTCAATCCTGGTGTAATAACAAGGCTCTAGAAAAGGATAAGTCAGAGTGAAGTATTGTGTACTTCAATATCAGAATATTTCAAACTTGTTGATTTATGTCAAACAATGATATTAGGATTGGTGGAAGATGAGAGAGTTTTTAGTGCATTGGGCTTTTTGAAATCAAATGTTAGAAACAAACTAGACAAAAATTTGGAAACTTGCTTGAGGTTGTTTGTAACTCAATACAATGCTAGAGATTTTCCTTATGATAGGTCATTGGCCATTTGGAATTCCACGTGTGAAAGATGAGACCTTTGCAACACTTCAAAAGATGGTGGTGCTACTACTGATTCCAACATAAATGATGAATTTAGGTCTCAAAGTCATAATGGAGATGAAGATTTTATGAATTTTGAATACTTGATTCAGAATGAAGAGGAACCTATTAGTACTAGTCAATTTCAAGATTTGGAGTCCATATGGGATATAGAAGCATCACATTTGAGACTGAGTTAATGAAGTGATTTAGCAATGTAGCATTTAATTCTAAAGAATTTTAGCTATACTCTACTTTAGTTCTTCCATATTTAGTCATATTACAATTACAATTTACAAAATTTGAGTTCAATATTTTTGTTACTCTATTGTTGACATAATGTTATTTTTGTAGCTTTAAGGAGTAGCTTATGGTTTGCAATTATTGACATTAAACTACTTCAATAGATCAAATGCATACAGGTTGGGAGATGTGAGTTTGGAAAGTAAATGTAAGCCATTTGATTAATTTCACTCCAACCCATGGTATGGTTATCTTAAATCTCATTGAGAACACCTCATTTGTAGTTAGTTTGAGAAAATTTTACTCCCTGGCTTTTACTGTAATTTTGGTAGTGAGATGAGGGCATTGAGTGAATGATTTCCATAAATAGTTGGCCACTATATCTTTCTCTTGATTTAGTTGTTTGATAATAAAAAGAAGAGATAATAGAGATGTGTGCACAGGCCATAATATTAGCTCATAATATGACACTTTTCATTAACATTAATATCACAAAGAACTACAAAACATAATGGAAATACATAGAGTTAGAACAATTTGTGCTCTTAAAGAAAATTATACTTAATCTAAAAAATAACAATAGATCAGACCATTTCTAAGCCTTAGGAACTCATATTTATATCAATTGAGTTGCAACAAGCTTCAGGCTTAGAAAGATTACATCATTAAAAAAGACAAAAGATAACAAAAATCAAGATAATCATAACAATTTTTTGAAACCTTTTGTAACATCTTTTAATAGAAAAATGGGAAACAATTACAAAATGTGACAAGTGGCAAGTGATCATTAAGCCTGTCTTCCAATTCTAACTGCAACATTACCCATAGCAAATTTTTTACAAAGGAAATGTAATCTGTTATGATGAAAAAATTCTCTTTGATATTCTTTTGCAACACTTGTCCTCCAATTGATTCCCCAGGGGGATCATCTTTTTTGCTAATCGTCTTGTACTAAAGGGATTGCCTTGATATATGCTATAACATCCAAGATGGAAATATCTGTATCCACAATAGGCCACACTATATTTCTAATTACCTCTAAATCACTAATGTTATTAGTCCATTTTGCATCTGTGATTGCTTTACCCTCTCTAGTAATTTTGTTCATATTTGCTTCAATTTTGTATGTGATATCATTCATATCATATACAACTTGAGTACTTGATTCACACCTTGAAAATGCTAGAAATCTTAGATGGTCTAATATTAGATCAAAAGATTTAGACCACTCCTGCCAAGATTTGACATACCCTTCCTTGCTCAAAATTGTTGGAATGTAATTAGGGGTACCCAATGCTATGATTTTCAATTTTCCCCTTATTGCTTGGATCTTACCATTGAAGAATGAATTAAATTCTTTAACTTGATTTATCATTTTCCTTATAGGAACAATTATCTCCTTAGGTAGTTCCTTTTTCTGTGTGAGTAAAGGAACTAACCTATCAAAGAATTGAATGTATGGCCCCCACTGGGAAAATAATGGAGATAATAGTGATAATGCCTCAAAGCATTGGTATTCATTACTCTGCAAAGTATTGTACTTACTATGTACATTTATAGAGGTTCTTTTTAAAGCAGTGATTCTATTAATCAAAAAAAAATTCATTGTCCTGATCTCTACATCCTTGCTAATCTCAAACTCATCCACATCCGTATGTGTTACTAGATGTGGTTCTTCTACTATATGGTCAGTTTGAATATTCTGGTCTTGTACCTCCCTTATTGACCTTTCTTCTCTTTTCAAATCGTCATTCTCCTTTATTGATTCCTCCAAAGCCTACTGCAAGACATATGTTCTTTTCATTTCCTATTCATACTTCTTCCTGGTGTCAAGGTAATTTTCATATGTCTGCACTAGTTGTTCCTAAAGAATATCAATCTTGTTCTTGCCTAGCATAGCAGCAGTCGATTGGAGGTTGTAAATTTGATCAACAAAAGTTGAATGTGCATTCTAGAAAATTGCATTATTAGTTAGTGTTTCTTTAATTTCCATCAGGGTAGGCTTCTATGATTCTGAAGCTATACTCCAAATAGCCATTATCTTACTATCTATATTAAGTCCTGCCCCGTGCAACTCACCAAATGGATTAATCTCCTCATAAGAGATTGATTTTTTTTGTCTCCCCATTTGATCAAGCAGGAATGATGAACTAATATCCCATCCTAGGAAAACTATCATACCACTCCTTTGTACCAATTCTATAGCCTCCTCTATAGTGAGGCTTTCACTATTTCCATCCGTGTCTCCAAGATTTACTTGTAAATAAAGTTCATTATGTTTGAGTTTATAAAGAAAACTTTTGAATTCTTCAGTCTTGATAAAATCATCATCCTTCATCAATTCCTTAGCCTGTATATTTCTGTCATCCAACATCATGAATTGTAGTTCTAAACTATTGGGTCGTCTCTCCTCTTGAGTAGCTTGATCAATTAAGACCTTTTTTTTGGCATCATCAAAATACCCAGTTTCTTTTGGAAGCACTTGTAAGGCTTTCTCTCTAGCCTTTTCTAGAACCTCAATCAATTTTTGTTTCTTCTTGCCCCTTTTATCCCAGTCTGAAGAGCTAGGTTGATCTTCTTCATCACTAATTTCCAATACAACATATGCCTCTGGAGAAGAAGGGTTTACCCTATCTCTAGCATTTTGAGGAACTTGAGCCATAATGTTATCAAACTCCTCAATACACTTATCAATTTGTTAAAAAAATGTTAAATCATAATAAAATCCCTAGAAATTAAGATCTACTTTCTTCATTTCTTCCTCTACTGAGAAGATTTCTCTCCACTTCTGCATCCTATCAGCATATAAATCTTCATCCAATTTATATCCATAATGACATCTTATTCCCAAATTTTCCTTCCAATGACCACATTATAAACTCTCATTTGTTTAAGAGCACTTCTAACAATTTTATATGGGTCATAAACCCTAGTGGGGGCAGTGGGGAAATTTAACTCTCTTAGGAAGGCATCAACTTCATCAATGACCTCTTTACCAATTTCAAAAAATCCCCTAGTTTGAAATTTCTAAATAGAAAAAACCACTTTTTGATGGTTGGCCCTAGATATTCTTTATTCATTGATAACAACTGCTAGAAAATTTCCACTACACCCACCCTCTATGGTACATATCTTTGCAATAAATGAGGGGGTTGGGAACAACCAAAAATTCTAATCAATGTACATTTTCCTAACAAAAAGGCACTGCCTCAATCATGATCAATTGGTCCCTCATCATCAAAACACATAGTTGGTCTAAAAATCTTCCTGATTAACCTAGGTAACATTTCCAATTTTGAACCTAACATTCTATGAATAGTTGCAACAAAATCATTATAAAAAGGGAGGGAATTAGAAAAGAAGTAGAACCTCTGCCATAATCTTGTCCATATTCAAACAGGAAATGTCTCTTTGAATTTGTCCAAAGCTGCAATGAAAATGGAATCCACATGGCCCACATTGTAGAAGAGGATGAGATGCATAAGCAATGAGTAATGTAGAAATTTGAAATTGCCAAGCTCACCCTACTGAGCTGTCACCATGTCCCAATGAATACTATCAGCAATGAATGTTCCCAAATCATATCCCACATTAGTATGTGGGTCCTAAATGTCTAGAGCTATCATGTAAAATGTTGGGGAGGTATCCATTTATCCATCTACTCCCAATACTTTGTTCAACCTGAAAACTATTTTTTGAACGTATGAATAGAAATATGACAAAGGTATAAAATTAGTAACCTTTTTCGAGAATTCTCTTTTCATCTTGTTTTCCTTGGGATATGTCCCAACATTTCCTATTTTGTATTGAAATCTTTCTCTCTCTAAAATTTTGCTTCCAATTTTTCCAAGTCAATAGGAATTGGCATGGGACCTTATAGATCAAATGGTTCAGCAAAAGAATCCTTACTTAATGTACAAAGAATGCTCATATCCTTTCTATGAAAGGACCAAGTGGTTAGATTATATACATTTACTAGTGACTTGATAAGGTCAAAATCAATGTATACCTTTGGCATTATCAACTTCCCCAGGTTCTTCATCCATGGATGTGAGATGAGAACCTTGTGCCACTCTTCTTGTAAAAGTACTAGTATATTTTATTTCCATTGGTGTCTAGTACTTGATCATCTCTACAAAAGCTATAAGGGTCTCTAAACGCATGGACATTAGCACTTTGGGCATTGAGAGATTTAGGGATAATCTTCAACCATTCTTCTAAAAATTTGGTAGACAATGAAACGTTGCTGCCCTTTGTAGTGCCCTTCTTTACTGATGATTTTGCTTCTACCATTCTAATTTTACTACAAATTATTTTCGCTCTATTAGCTTTGGATATTTGAGAGTTCAATTTTCCTTCTAAAACTTTTTATTTGATAAATGGTACTTGAATAATCCTTGGATTTTTAGCTTATAGTAGTACTAGTGATGACGTTAATGGCTTTAAAAGCTTGCATGTGCATGGATATCAACTAGTGCCACCTTTATTTCATTTGCCTTAGAATGTCAACTCATCAACTATCAGGAATCAGATTTGAAAACTTGTCCTTTTTTCCTTTCAAGCTTTAAAATCTTATGAGTTGTGAAACCCTTCTTTTTGTGCTCTATCACAAGTGGTTTAACTTAACCTTGAATTCTTCTCGTGAAACTATGAAACCCTTCCTTTTCTTTTCTTGAGCTATCACAACCATTAAATCAAACACTCATTTTACCCTTGCAATACTGTGATAAGCCTTATATGCTCTTCCCTCACAACATTGTGGCATTTTCTTTATTGAAGACTTAAAAATTTTCAAAATGGTGAACACAAGTTATTGTGGTTTCACAACTTCCTTTTAACTCTCCTGGTTTATCCTTACGATGTAGCAGCAATGAGATTTCCCTTCTGTCGCAGCTACAAAACTTAAACCTTTCACATCATGGTCTCGCAATTGTCAAAACTCATTTCCTTCTAACTAGTGCAAAGTGGCAAGGATGGCTTCATCTTAACTTTTTGTGGCTTCACAGCATGAGCATATCTTTCTATCAGAACCTTGAAACATGAAAATCCCTACCATCGCGATCTTGTGGCTGCCCGAAGTCTTTTCCCTTTAACCACAATGAACATGTGAAAACTACCTGAATTAAAAATTTTCAGTCTCATAACCAAGATACTAATTGCCTAGAAAAAACCTCCAATGATGCGATCTCCCTTTTTTACAACTTCACAACATAAAAGTTCACCTTCATCATTTAACTATTGATGCTGCAAAATCTCCTTTTTGCAAAGTCACAACATTAACTCCTCCTTTATCTTTTCAACTAGTGATGATGCAATCTTTGCCCTTGTGATTTAACAACACACACGCTATTAACTTTCACTTTGATAGTAACATTGTGATGGACCTGTTAAAGCCTTTCTCACAGTTTCACAATTGCCAACTTCAAACTGATGAAACCCTTTGCGAACCTCTGATGCCATTGACTTCGCTAATGTATATATTTTCCATCTAATAAAATGAAATTATTCCCCCAAAAAACTAAAAATTTTACTATGATTATTATTTTTTGTTCACCAATCTATATTTTTTTTGTGGAATTTAAATAACACAATTCGCTTAGATTTTACACATTGTTTGAGAGACTATGAATGATTTGCAAATGGAGATTATTATTTTTTCTTTGTAAACTATTTTCTTTGCCACAAAAAATAAATTTTTTGTTAGGTGTTTTACACATTTTGCCAAGTTTTTACACCTTTTCTAAAGGAGGGGTTTCTTAAAGTATACCCTACTTTGAAAATAGCTCATAGACCAATAAGAATTCTTCAAGATGCTCCCACTTGTTCATATACTCATGCAATTATGATCCAAGATTCCAAAACCATTGAACACCATTTGCACATGAAACATCACATAACCATCATAACTTATGATGCTAAACATTTAGATTTTTAGATTTTCCTCATTCAGTATTGGACACCAATCCCCACATATGTGTCTCATAACCACAATGAGGTATAATTTCTCCAATCCATTATCACCTCAGGTTATTGAGCATCCATCTAGCTTCTACTACATCCTTTCCTATCTTCAAGCATTGATCTCTTCAAAAAAAAGAAAAAAAAAACTTTAATGAGAGTATCATTACCATCAAGATATGGTGGTTTTTCTCTATCCCTCATCTCCTTCATAGCGTCATCTCTAATTTACTCTAGCAACATAAAAAATCTTCTTAAGTACATAATTACTATTTTCAAGCAAGAGATCCAATAAAGCTATACTCTCTACCTTTTGTTAAAAGTGGGTGAATGCTTATTTATGGTGGATCAAACATGGGCAAAGCCTCATAATTAGAAGGTTAGTTAGATAACATTTTTTATTATAGCCAATTGTTAAAAAATTTGCTTAAACAATTTGAAAATAATAATTTTAAATATTTTAAATATATAAATTCAAAATAAAAGATTGCTACAAGATTTAGATTTCATTATAAATCTATGAAACAATATATAAGAATGATTATATAAATAATTTATCATAATTTTTTAAGTTTGAATTAAAAAAACCTCTTTAGATAAGAAAATATTAAAGACTTCAACACTTTAATTTTTAAGAAAATATTTGTATAAATTGTTTAGTTTATTATTCTTCTATAGGACTAGTTTTTAAAAAAAATTTCTTAGGGCAAAATTCAACCAAGACCAAGGAACTCAAACACAAGCACAATAGCAGAACAAAGAGAGAGTATGATTAGAGTGACGATATATTTATTCAATATGCCATATGAAAGTACACTAGGAGTGCCTATATATAAAGGCCTCTAGAGAGCTTTTAGAATGTGTAGAAGTCAACAACATGATAAGTCATACAACTAGGCACATGTCCACCAGATATGGGTTATCCTCCATTAAGCATAGAAGTAAGTGTGATGATGAGAGGATAAGCCTACAATGGTGTAGAACACAAATTTATGTTGTAGACAACATGTGCTAAAAAGGGAGTACAAATAACTATGTTCTCTACATGACAACTCAGTGAATGATACAAACTCCAGTGTTGTAGACACTATGTGCTAAACTAGAGTGGCATACTTCTGTGTTGTCAACATGACAACTCATGAGAGTACACAAACTCCTAAGTGTATCACCTAAATAAATAATAAAATAATGCATTAACCTAAGTAAACTAAATTAAAGTGTAAATAGTAAATACTTATTTACACCAACACCCCCCCTTAAGTGCAACTTAGGGGAATTCCCTTAAGCTTACGAAATCTAGGATGAAATACATGATGGGTCCTAGCTACTAGGCCATGTTATGTACCCATGTACATAATGAAATGCAATTTGTCATAAAGTAGAGAAAGAGGGAAAACCTCATGAGAAATATCCTCCCCAAAAAAGACAAATGAAAAACACATATGATGTATGGATGCATGGAGTAATCAAGACCCCCCATTATGCCATACGTGAAGTAAATACAATACAAAAAAATGAGAAGAGGAAGAGTGATAGGATAGGCTCCCCCCCCCAAAGAAGAATGTCAAACAGTGACTGCTTCGATGAAGAAGTTGATCTAAGACTGCAGAATGGTGTTCCTCCTCTTAGGAAGAAACAAGGCCAAGGGTACAAATGAGACACTTCCACTGTGTGTGGAAAGAATCCCATAGGTAAGTGATGTCTCTAAAACCTACTCAACAGGCTAAAGAACCTATCTCAAAGAGCTATCTATCTCCTCAGCTAATGAAGAAACCCTCTACAACTACTGATCATAAGTATCCACAATCACTTCAACTTGTGATGATCGATCATGTAGAGAATAAATAAGAGGGTTAGATGGGGCTGTCATGACATCTGAAGAAGGTTTTGCTACATCAAGAAGAAGAGGCAGATCATTATTACTATCCCCCAAATCTATCACTTAAGCTAGACCATGAAGACTGGATGTACCTTGCTATGCTGGATGTATCACTGTGGCAATATATGAATGTGAACTATACTGATGATGTGACCTCTTGCTCCAACTGTCGATAGAACCCCACGTGTCTAAATCTATTAAAGCACTATCGCTGGTGTCACTATTAGTTTCAACATGTGATATGATGTACATCCTTATCCACAAAGATTTGATGTGTCTCTAGATCCAATAGTCTGCGTGCCTTCACATCATCTTGATAACTAACGAAACTATAGGGCCAAGGTGATTGTACCTTGCATTCCTTGGAAGATCTGTTTTCCCATGCAGGACAACTAAAGACTTTAAAGTGTCTCACATTTGACTTGCTGCCACACCATGCCTCAAAATGAGTCTTTCCATCTAAGGCTGAATGAAGAGATCTATTAAGAATGTGAGTATCACTATTGATTGCTTTGACTTCTAGTGACGGATCTAGAGACTTGGCCTGTATCATGAAACTCACCATGGACTTAAGAGTGTGGATCCTCAATGCTACAACATCTATCTTATGCAGACTCAATGCTAGCAGATTCTAAAGATCAATTCCCTCAAGTCTGCAAAAGTTTGTAAGTCTTCTGTTCACATCTCTACTTTCATTATCCATTCAGAGAACTTTGATGGCTTTTCTCAATTTCTGTTCAACATGTGTCTTAAAGGCTAGAAACTTGTCCAACACTTCATTCTTATGATGTAGAAAGTAGACCCAAGTGTATCTTGAAAAACCATCAATGAAAGTAAGTATATCTCAACCCTAGCTGACTGATGTCACTACAAAAGGTCCTGCTAATAGCATGTGAACTATCTAAAGAACAACTAGTGCTCTTGGAGACTTCCCTTTCTATAACTTGCCCTCTGGATGCATATCCACTATACTTGTTGAACATTCATCTGTGGAAAAGTTGATTTTGGGTAGATATTTGACCATTTTATTTATGCCAAGTTGCTGAAGATAGTGGAAGGAAAGATGTCCATAGTGCTCATGCCATAATTGGATGTGGGAATTTTATTATGTTAACAATGCCTATGAAGGATACTTGGGAGCAAAATGGTAGAAAGAATACAACCTTTTTTCATAATTCACTTTTGCCACTGCAACCAATGAGTCATCTTCTAGACTGTGCACCTGTATTGAGTTAGGAAGGAACTCAACTCTATGTCCATCTCCAGTAATTTTGTTCATATCTACTTCAATTTTGTATGTGATATCAATCATATCATATACAACTTGAGTACTTGATTCACCCCTTAAAAATGCTAGAAATCTTGGATGGTCTAATATTAGATCAAAAGATTCAAACCACTCTTGCCAAGATTTGACATAACCTTCCTTCTTCAAAATTGTTGGAATGTAATCTGGGGTACCCAATGCTATGCTTTTCAATTTTCCCCTTGTTGCTTGGATCTTACCATTGAAGAATGAATTCAATTCTTTAACTTGATTTATCATTTTCCTTGTAGGAACAATGATCTCCTTCGGTAGTTCCTTTTTCTATGTGAGTAAAGGAAATACACTATCAAAGAATTGAATGTATGGCCCCCACTGGACAAATAATGGAGATAATGGTGACAATGCCTCAGAGCATTTGTATTCATTACTCTACAAATTATTTGACATACTATCTACATTTACAAAGGCTCTCTTTAAAGTAGTGATTCTATGAATCAAAAAATGTTTCATTGTCCTGATCTTTGCATCCTTGCTAATCTAAAAATCATCCACATCCATATGTGTTACTAGATGTGGAACTTCTTCTGCTATCTAGTCAATTTGAATATTGTGGTCTTGTACCTCACTTACTGACATTTCTTCTCTTTTTAAATCTTCATTCTCCTTTATTGATTCCTCCAAATCCTACTGCAGAACATATGTTCTTTTCATTTTCTCTTCATACTTCTTCTTGGTATCAAGGTACTTTTCATATGTTTGCACCAGTTGTTCCTAAAGAATATCAATCTTGTTCTTGCCTAGCATAGCATAAGTGGTTTGGAGATTGTAAATTGGATTTGAAGAAGTTAAATGTGCAGTCTGGAAAATTGCATTACTTGCTAGTGTTTTTGTAATTTCCATCAGGGTAGGCCTTTGTGATTTTGGAGTTATACTCTTGATAGCCATTATCTTACTATCTATATTAAATCCTCCCCCTTGCAACTCACCAAATGGATTAATCTTCTCATAAGAGATTGAGTTTTCTTGTCTCCTCATTTGATCAAGCAAAAATGATGAACTAATATCCCATCCTGGGAAAACTATCATACCACTCCTTTGTACCAATTAGCTTGTCTCCTTTGTAGTGAGGCTTTCACTATTAGGATCATAGGCTTGGAACTTTTACACCATTTCAGACACTTTTTCATCTATGTCTCCAGGTTTTACATGCAAAGAAAGTTCATTTTGTTTGAGTTTATATAAAAAACTTTTCAATTCTTCAGTCTTGATAAAATCATCATCCTTCATGAATTCCTCAACCTGTATAATTCTGTCATCCAACATCATGGACTGCAATTCTAAACTATTGGGTCCCCTCTCCTCTTGAGTAGCTTGATCAATTAAGAACTTTTGTTTGGAATCATCAAAATACCTGGTTCATTTTGGAAGCACTTGCAAGGCTTTCTCTCTAGCCTTTTCCAAAAACTCAATCAATTTTTGTTTCTTCTTGCCCTTTTATCCTAGTCTTAAGGACTAGGCTAATCTTCTTCGTCACTAATTTCCAATATAACATTTTCCTCTGGAGAAGAAGGGTTTGCCCTATCTCTAGCATTTTGAGGAACTTGAGCCATAATGTTATCAAACTCCTCAATACACTTATGAATTTATAAAAAATAGGGTATATTAGAATAGAATCCCTAGAAATTAAGATCTACTTTCTTCATTTCTTCCTCTACTGAGAGGATTTCTCTCCACTTCTGCCTCCTATCAACATAGACATCTTCATCCAATTTATATCTAATGACATCCTCTTCCCAAATTTTCCTTCCAATGACCACATTATAACCCCTCATTTGTTTAAGAGCACTTCTAACAATGTTATATGGGTCATAAACCCTAGTGGGGGTAGTGGGGAAATTTAACTCTCTTAGGAAGGCATCAACTTCCTCAATGGCCTCTTTACCAATTTCAAAATCCCCTACTTTGAAATTTCTACATAGAAAAGACCCTTTTTTTGATGGTTAGCCCTAGATATTCTCTATTCATGGATAACAAAATCCAGAAAATTTTCACTACACCCACCCTCTACAGTACATATCTTGGCAAGAAATGAGGGGTTGGGAACGATAAAAAATTCTAATCAATGTACATTTTTCTAACAAAAGGCACTACCTCAATTATGATCATATTGGTCTGTCATCATCAAAACACATAGTTGGTCTAACAATCTTCCTAATTAACCTTGGTAATATTTCCAATTTTGAACCTAACATTCTATGAATAGTTGCAACAAAATCATTATAAAAAGAGAGGGAGTTAGAAAAAGAGTAGAACCTCTGCCATAATCTTGTCCATCTTTGAACAAGAAATGCCTCTTTGAATTCTTCCAAAGCTTCAATGAAACTTGAATCCACATGGTCCACATTGTAGAAGAGGATGAGATGTATAAACAACGAGTAATATATAAATTTGAAATTGCCAATCTCACCCTGTTGAACTATCATCATTTCCCAATGAATACTATTAGCATTGAATGTTCCAAAATCATATCCCACATTATTATGTGGGTCTTGAATGTCTAGAGCTATCACATACAATGCTGGGGAGGCATCCATGGATCCATCTACTTCCAATACTTTTTTCTACCCAAAAACTATTTTTTTAAAGTATGAATAGAAATATGATAAGGGTATAAATTCAATAACCTTTTTCAAGAATTCTCCTTTCATCTTGTTTTCCCTCGGGATATGTTGCAACATTGCCTATTTTGTATAGAAAAATTTTTGTCTCTGAAATGTTGCTTCCAATTTTTCCAAAACAATAGGAACTGATATGGGACCCTACAAATCAAATGATTCAACAAAAGCATCCTTACTTAATGTAGAGAGAATGCTCATATGCTTTCTATGAAAGGACCGAGTGGTTGGATTATATGCATTTACCAATGCCTTGATAAGGTCAACATCCATGTATACCTCTAGCATTATCAACTTCCCTAGGTTCTTCATGTTGGAAATATGATTGAAAAGATCATTGATGGAGAAGATTGATTGAATGAGGGACATTGTTGTTAAAAAAATATTTTCAATCATTTTTTTGTCATTGATGTCAAACCTGCTACTTGTAGGAATGACAATTTCTTTTAAGATCCAAGTACTATCACTTAGTTGATTGATGAAGAGGATTTCATCAACAAGATGTAACAAGAGTACCTAAGGGAAAGGTTGAGTTATGGATTTTTAGTGAAGTGCAAGGATTAGCTAAGATAGTGGTTAAATGATGTATTGATAACATACTTGAAGATACAAAGGTTGGTCACACTTAGAAACACTAGAAGCGTAAGTTGTAACAAGGTTGACTACAAAGCTTAAACTAAGTTCATCAGTGGGTGCTGAGCAAGCTAGTTTAAGCTAAACAATTTTTCAGTTGGAGCTAAGCAAATAGAAAATCTTGTGTGTGCCAAGTGAATTTAAGGTGTCGAGTGAAGCTCAAGTGCCAAGCAAAGTAACAGGTGCTGAGCATTAGAAAATATTAATAGGTGCTGAGTAAACTACAGTTGATGCCAAGTAACACAATATGTGTCGAGCACCAAAATTTCAAAAGTGCCGAGCTACTACATTATTGGAAATAAAAAAGATTTTCCAAATTAGTGCTAACAAAGTTGTTACCTTCAATTTTGTGAACTAGTTGGAGGATAAGGATGATGAGCTGGTGGCACAAAATTTTATGTACACCATTTTTGAGCTAATTTAAGAGGATTCTTCATAATGTTTCTATAAGAGACAAAATATGGGTTGGATTCAATGAATCCTACCTAATCCATACGAATTGAAAGTAAAGGAGGGAAGTATTGAGCAAGAAAAGAAACTCCAAGACTTCTATTTAAGGAGTCATAGACAAAGAAGCAAGATCTACTGGTGTGCCAAATTGCAAAGTGGTTGAAAGGGTGTCAAAGAGAAGACATCTAGGAGAAGGGAGAATAGAGCACAGAGACTCTACTTCAACAAGTGGTAAAAAAGAGAGGATTACACTAATACATTGAGCATGGACACTCAAGAAGACTAAGCTTGAAAGGAGGGCAAGCCATCAGAGTTGTAGAGCCTGAAAGCCAGGCAATGCTATGAGCTGAGAAGTGATCTAAAATTTGCAAGCTGAGTTGTATTATGTAATCAAGTCAAAACTCCTTATTGTTACTCTCTAGCAATTGTATAAGTTAGGGTAAAAGAAAATCCTATGGACTTAGGTTAGTTTAATAGATATTTATAAATCCTTTAACAAGGTGACATTCCAAGTGAATGTTCTAAAGTCCTTTAACAAGGCCCACTTCTAATAGGATGGTTAAATCCTTTAACCAGGTCACACTTAATAGTGTGTTGTAGCCTTTAACAAGGTAGGCATTTCATAGGGCATCACTTCAAAAGAGTGAGAATTGAGCAGCATGTTACTAGTGGTTTTTCCCAAATTGGGTTTCAATGTAAATTACTATGTAATGTGTTGATATTTTTTATATGTTATGCTTGGATGTTGATTTATAGTAACTTGCTGAATAGGAAAGTTTAAGCTTGGATGAAAAATAGTTAAATAGGCACATTTTACTTAATGAAAAGTTTAAATTGGATATTTTAGACCTTCAATAACTGATTCAACAGCCCCCCCCCCCCACTCTCAGTTATTCTAAAGAATTTCTAACAATTGGTATTAGAGTCATCTATTGATTTAGTTTCAACATACTAGAAATAGGAAGATCAAGATGTCCAAAAGAGAAGATCCCAAGCTCAATAAAGACAACTTCGTTACATGGCAAAGTATGATGAAACTGCACCTTGGATGCAAAAACCTCAATTGGAATAGAACATGTAGACCCAATTGGACCTCTTACTGTAGATGATTTGAACAAAATGAAGGAGAACAATCAGGCAATGCTAGAGATTGCTTCTGCACTCAATTATGCTGAATTTGATGATATCAAAGAATGTGATACTATATTCAAAATGTGGAAAGCTTTGTTAGATATCTATGGAGGAGATTAGAATGTTCAGAGAGAAAAGAGAGAAAGCCTCAGAGGAATGTTTAATGACATGAAAATGGAAGAAGGTGAAAATGCTGCTCAATATGCTACTAGAATAAAAGAAGTGGTAAGTGCAATAAGAAGTCTAGGTGGTCAATTGGAAGAAGAGACTATCAACAAAAAATACTTGGGAACCTTGCTCCCTATCTATGCTATTAGAGTTTTAGCCATTCAAGAGCTAAGGTGTGTACAAGGAAACACATTAACCTTTGAAGGAATAGTAGGAAGACTTACTAAATTTGAATTGTCTAACTTTGACAACTACAGACCTGAGAACCTTGAATCTACTTTCAAGGCCAAGCTGACATTGAAAGACATTGAGGAGGTGACATCAAGGAAGAAGAGTAGAAAAGGAAAACATGCATCTAGTGACAGTAGCACGGATGAGGAAGATGTGGAACAATTGGAAGCACTATTGGCTAGAAGATTCCACAAAGACAAAGGTAAGTTCAAAGGTAATCTACCTATCATTTTTTTTAATTGTAGTTAAGTAGGTCATATTGTTGAAAAGTGTACATAGAAGAAGAACTATAAGGAAGGAAATAAGTACAATAATAAGAAAGAAGATGATAGTAGAGACTACAAGGACAAAGGAAAAAGATGCTACATTGTTGAAGAAGATTCTGATGAAAATGATGATGAAGTACTCTATGTAGCTATGAAGGATGAATCAAATGAGGATGAGGCTATAACACTGGTAACCTATGTAAACAAGAATAACAAGTGGATCATAGATAGTGGTGTTGGATATAATTGTTCAATTGTGTGTTTTCTTTGATGTCACACAAATGTCATATCAGTCTTTAGATAGAGTCTACTAAGCTTAGAAGGTCAGCAAGGCAATGTATAGAGTCTACCAAGCTCAGAAGGTTAGCAAGGCAAAGGATAGAGTCTACCGAGCTCAGAAGGTCAGCAAGGCAAAAGGATAGAATCTACCGAGCCCAAGAGATTAGTAAAGAAAACTTGCAGTATGTACCGAGTAAATAGTTCTTACCAAGCTCACTCAGTCATCAAAGGAAATGTGGTAGAAGCAATTCTTATTGAGCTCTCAAGAAGGAATTCAGTTCTTACTGAGTAAACTCAATAGCCAAATGATTTTATGGATATTACGATGTTAACCGAGTCAAGAAGGTTAACTTAAGAAATTTTTGGAGGCCGTATTTACCGAGTAGGTTCGGCCAGTAAAAGATTTCATTATTTCATGAAATAATGTTTATTTATTTAGAGTAATATTTGTAGCTGACTGATGAACGGTTTATTGGTAAATGTAACATGTAAATGGGCCGACTTGACAATCTAAATGGTATAATTAAGAGGTCAAGTTGTGAATTCTAATTGTGAAGAGGAAGTGTGTGTGGAATTAATGTGATATGAAGACTGATTATTGTGGAAGAAAATTTTAAGAATGATCAGAGATCATTGAGGAGGAGAAAAGCTATACTTGACCAAAGAGGATCTAATGATGCTAAACATAGACCTATAGTCAGCAAGTTCAGTTGCATCTTGTTCAGGTCAATTCATTGTTGCTTTCTAACCATTGTAGCAGTGACTTCAAATCTCTTAATAGAGTTGGTTTAACAACTATTTTGTAAATCCTCTAACAAGGTGACAGTTCAGTTGAATTGTTCTAAAGACCTCTAGCAAGGCCACTCCTAACAAGGTGATTAAATCCTCTAATAGGGTCACATCTAATAGTGTGTATTGTAACCTTTAACAGGGTTGGCTCCTAATAGGGCTCACTTCAAAAGAGTGAAAAATTGGTGACTAGTTACTTGGTGGTTTTTCCCATATTGGGTTTCCACGTTAAATCTAGTGTCTCTTGTGTTCATTTTGTTTTCAATTACATGCATGATTTCTTGAAGATAAGTAATAGTTTAATTTACCGAGTTACAAAATTTTTGTTATGTTTACCGAGTATCAACAGTAATAGGATCTTTAAGACATCTAAGAGATCTGTGGATTAATTTTTGTAAGTAACTGATTCACCCCCCCTCTCAGTTTCTCTACGTTTAATTCCAATAAATGGTTGCTCACATCACATGATAGGAGATAAAAGTAAGTTTATTACCTTCACTCAATATGATGGAATTAGTGTTAGATTTGGAAATGATGCTCCATGTCAAATGAAAGGAAAAGGCTCAATTAAAATTTCAGAGAAAATTTCATATGATAATGCATACTATGTTGAAGGATTGAACTACAATCTATTGAGTGTATCATAATTAGGTAATGTAGGTTGCAAAGTAGAATTTGCAAACAAAACTACTAAGATCTATGACACTGATGGAAATCTGATAGGAAAAGGTGAACAAACAAGAAGTAATCTATTTTACCTAGATATGGAAGATGCAACTTGTCTTGTTGTTAGACTTGATGATGTGTGGTTATGGCATAAAAGATTGTGTCATGTTAACTTTGACAATCTGATTATCATTAGTAAAAATATGAAAGTTAGAGGTTTTCCTAAACTAAAGGAGCCTGAAAATACAGTGTGCAAACAATGTCAACTGGGGAAGATGACTAAGTCTAGTTTCAAAAGAAAAACATACACTTCCAAAGAAGTACTAGAGTTAGTCTATATAGACTTATGTGGTCCAATAGAAGTGCACTGCTACCTAGGAGACAGATACATAATGTTATTTATAGATGACTATTCCAAGATGATGACTACTATATTTTCAAAGCAAAAATTTGATGCTTTTCAAATGTTTAAGTGGTATTTGGCCAGAGTTGAGAAGGAAATAGGTTACAAGAGTCTAAAATGCCTAAGATGAGACAAAGGAGGAGAGTTTACATCAAAGGAATTTGAAATATTCTGCAATGACAAAGGTATTGAAAGGCAAACATTAGCACCAAGAACTCCACCTCATAATGGTATTGTTGAAAGAAGGAATAGGTTAGTGATAGACTATGCTAGAACCTTGATAATGGAGAAAAATGTTGCTCTAAAGTATTGGAGAGAAGTTGTAAGTACAACTATTTACACCTTGAATAGAGTCCAAGTCAAGAAAGGTACAAATGCAACACCTTTTGAATTGTGGTATAGTCACTCACCTAATGTAAAACATTTCAAAGTCTTTAGTTGTAAATGATATATTCTTAAGGATACTAGAAATGGCAAGTTTGATGCAAAAAGTGATGAAGACATATTCCTTGGATACTCCACTAGAAGCAAAGCATATAAGTGTTTGAATACTAAAATTAACAAGATTGTGGAGAGTGCAAATATAAACTTTGATGAGCATGCAAAAGTCCAAGTTGATGAGTCCAAGCTTGATCAGAAGATTATAAATCTTTTTTATACTTCTGTGAAGGAATGACTGTTGAAGATAATATTGGTAATCAAATTGGAAATCAACAACAAATTTTAGTATCAACCAAGTCACAACTAGTACATGTCAAGCTGCATTTAGAAGCTGAGTTGTAGAATGAATAAAATGCACATTCTAATTCTGAAAATAGTATACATGAAAGAAATGATGAAGTACCAGATGAAGAAGAGAAAAATCACTTTAAAGCTGAAGGATCAAACATGGAAAGAAGGACAAAACCAAGGTTAGCCAAGTATGTGAGAAGACATTACTTTGTAGATCAAATCATAAGTTATCAAAGAATGATGAGTAAGCTAAATTGAATTAGACAATGTATATATCAATGATTAGAAAGTTGTAGTATATTGTACATAGTAGACTAGACATTGCATTAGTTGTTGGAATAGTGGCAAGATTTTTTGCAAATCCAAGAGAAAATCATCTAATGGCAGTAAAGATATTACTGAGGTACCTAAAGGGAACTAATGACTTTGGTTTTTACTACAAGAGAAGTGAAAAGTTTGAACTAAAAGCCTACACTAATGCAAATTGGGGAGATAATATTGATGATAGAAAAAGCACCAGTGGAGGAGCACTTTTCTTGGGAAGAAGATTGATTACATAGACCAACAAAAAGAAAAGTTGTACCTCATAGTCCACTATAGAAGCTGAATATGTTGCAGCTGCTATCAATTGCACTAATATTGTATGGATCAAACATCTATTGCAAGGTATGAAGGAAGAGGTAAATGAGCCTATGATACTTTATTGTGATAATACAAGTGCTATCAACATATCAAAGAACCCTGTAATGCATGCCAAAACCAAGCACATTGCAATCAAGTATCACTATGTAAGAGAATTGGTGGAAGAAAAACAAGTGAATATGGAATATGTTAGCTCAAAGGAATAGATTGCTAACATCTTCAAAAAAGTACTGTCTAAAGATTCTTTTGAGTATCCTAGAGGTAAGTTAGGGGTGATAGCCCTAGCTAAGGCTACTTAAGATAAAGCAAGACTCCCCTACATCAAATGAATTGATTATTGAAATATTACACATTGATGCAGAGGATATTTACTTTAGGATTCATGCCTAAAGTAATTGAGGTGATGAAGTTCCAAATCAGTCACAAGCAAGGTGACAGAGGGAGAAATTGAATGAACCTGCAAATGCTGCACTTGCATGATAAGATGCTAAGATGTTAATATGTCTTTGGCATTGTTGTCAAAGAGGGAGAAATAGTAAGAAATTGATCAATAGTTGAGGGAGAAGAATGAAAAAGAATAAAGATTGAGGGAGAAATAGAAAAAATGATCAACAGTTGTAGGAGAAGCTTAATAAGATGAGCAATGCATACAGAGGGAGAAAAGAAAATGTAAGAAGGGCAAAAAGGAAAGAAAAAGGATACATCAGCTAAGAGGGAGAAGTAGAAATGAAGCAATCATAATAATAGAACAAGAGAAGAAGAAATTGTAATCCAATCCAATTTTTTTTTTGGCATTTGACTTACTGTTCTAACCTAGTTAGCACTTTGATAATGTGGTTGAATAGTTTGGTCTAATGGTTGATCAATTTGGTTTTCCATTAATGCCAAAGAGGGAGATTGTCAAAAATCTGATTGAAAAGATCATTGATGAAGAAGATTGATTGAAAGAGGGAGATTGTTGTTAAAAGAATTTTTTTAATCATTGTTTTGTCATTGATGTCAAACCTGCTATTTGTAGGAATGATAATTGCTTATGAGATCCAAATACTATCACTTAGTTGATTGATGAAGAGGATTTAATCAACAAGATGTAACAAGAGTACCTAAAGGAAAGGTTGAGTTATGATTTTTTAATGAAGTGCAAGGATTGGCTAAGACAATGGTTAAATGATATATTAATAACATACTTGAAGATATAGAGGTTGGCCACACTTAGAAACATTAGAAGCATAAGTTGGAACAAGGTTGACTACAAAGCTTAAACTAAGTTCATCAGTGGGTGCCGAGCAAGCTAGTTTAAGCCGAACAAATTTTTAGTTGGAGTCGAGAAAATGGAAAATCTTGTGTGTGTTGAGTGAACTTCAGGTGCTGAGTGAAATTCAAGTGCCAAGAAAAATAACAGATGCCAAGGATTAGAAAATATTAATATGTGTCAGGTAAAGTATAGGTGCCAAGCATCAATAAAACACAGTTGATGCCGAGTGACATAGTATGTGCTAAGCACCAAAATTTAAATAGTGTTGAGCTGTTGCATTATTTGAAATGAGAAAGATTTGACAAATTTGAGCTAACAAAATTGTTACCTTGAATTTTGTGAACCAGTTGGAGGATAAGGATGATGAGTTGGTGGCACAAAATTTTATGTAAACCATTTTTTAGCAAATTGAAGAGGATTCTTCATGATTTTCTAAAAGAGACAAAATATGGGTTAGATTCAATGAATCCTACCTAATCCATACAAATTGAATGTAAAGGAGGGAAGAATTGAGTGGGAAAAGAAACTCCAAGACTTCTATTTAAGAAGTCACAAACCAAGAAGCAAGAGCTACTAGTGTGCCACATTGCGAAGTGGTTGAAAGGGTGTCAAAGAGAAGACATCTAGGAGAAGGGAGAATAGAGCACATAGACTCTACTTTGAAAAGTAGTTAGAAAGAGAGGATTGCAATGGTACATTAAGCAAGGAGACTAAGCTTGAAAGGAGAGCAACCTATCAGAGTTGTAGAGACTGAAAGCTAGGCAATCTTATGAGCTAAGAAGTGATCTGAAATCTGTAAGCTAAGTTGTACTCTATAATCAAGTCAAAACCCCTTATTGTTACTTTCTAGAAATTGTATTAGTTAGGGTAAAAGAAAATCCTATAGATTTAGGGTTGTTTAATAGCCATTTGTAAATCCTCTAATAGGGTGACATTCCAAGTGAATATTCTAAAGTCCTCTAACCAGGCCCACTTCTAATAGGGTGCTTAAATCCTTTAACCAGGTCATGTTAGTAGTGTGTTGTAGTCTTTAATTGGGTAGGCCTTTCATAGGGTATCACTTTAGAAGAGCAATATTTGAGTAGCATGCTATTGGTGGTTTTTTCCAAATTGGGTTTCCATGTAAATCATTGTGTTGTGTGTTGATCATTTTATGTGTTATGCTTGGATGTTGATTTACAGTAACTTGTTGAATAGGAAAGTTTAAGTGTGGATGAACAAATAGTAACTTGTTGAATACAAAAGCTGTAAGGATCTCTAAATGCATGGACATTAGCACTTTGAGCATTGGAAGATTTAGGGAGAATCTTCAACCATTCTTCTATAAATATGGTAGATAATGAAACCTTGCTACCCTTTGTAGTGCCCTTCTTTACTAATCATTCTACTTCTACCAATCTAATCTTACTGCAAATTCATTTCACTCTGTTAGCTCTGGATATCCGAGAATTCAATTCACCTTGTAAATATTTTGCTTCGATAACTAGTACTTGAATAATGCTTGGATGTTCAACTTATAGTAGTACTAGTGATGATGTAAGTGACTTTAAAAGCTTTCAACTATCAAGAATTAGATTTGAAAACTTCTTCTTTCATCCTTTCAAGCTTTAAAATCTTATGAGTTGTGAAACCCTTCTTTCTGTGCTCTGACGCAAGCAGTTTAACTTAACCTTGAATTCTTCTCGCAAAACTATAAAACCCTTCTTTTTCTTTTCTCAAGCTATCACAACTGTTAAATCAAACATTCACTTTACCCTTGTGATCCTATGATAAGCCTTATATCCTCTTCCCTTGCAACATCACAACCTTTTCTTTACTAAAGACTTTAAACATTGTGAAACGATGAACATAGGTTATCACAGTTTCACAACTTCCTTTTAACTCTCTTGGTTTATCCATACAATGTGGTGGTAATGAGATTCCCCTTCTGTCATAGCTTCAAAACTTAAAATTTTCACACCGCAGTCTCACGTCTGTAAAAATCCATTTCCTTCTAACCAGTGCAAACTGGCAAAGATAGATTCATCTTAACTTTTTGTAGCTTCGCAGCATGAGCATATCTTTCTATTGAAACCTCGAAACATGAAAATCCATGCCATGGTCATCTCGTAGCTATCGAAAGTCTTTTCGCTTTAACCATGATGAACATGCAAAAACTTCTTAAATTAACATTTTATGGTCTCACAATCAAGAGATTAACTACCTTCAATAAACCTCCAATGATGCGATCTCCCTTTTTCATGACTTTGCAACATAAAAGTTCACCTTTATCATTTAACTTTTGATGCTATGAAATATCCTTTTTTAAAGTCACAATGTTAACTCCTCCTTTATCTTTTCAACCAACGATGATGTGATCTCTACCATCCTCGAGATTTTGCAACACACAAACTATTAACTTTCACTTTGACAGTGGCATTGTGATAGACCTATAAATGCCTTTCTCATGGTTTCACAACTGCCAACTTCAAACTGATGAAACCCTTTGCGAACCTCTGATGCCATTGACCTCACTAATTTATTTTTTTATCATCTAATATAATGAAATGATTCTCCCAAAAAATAAAATTTTTACTATGATTATTATTTTTTCTTCACTAATGTATATATTTTTTATGGAATTAAAATAACACAATTTGCCCAGATTTTACCGATTGTTTGAGAAACTATGAATGATTTGCCAATGGAGATTATTATTTTTTCTTTGTAAACTATTTTTTTCACCACAATTTTTTTTAGTTTTTTTTTTAGGTGTTTTACACCTTTCGCCAAGTTTTTACACCTTTTCTAAAGGAGGGGTTTCTTAAAGTGTACCCTGCTTTGAAAATAGCTCATAGACCAATAGGAATTCTTCAATATGCTCCCACTTGTTGGTATACTCATGCAACTATGATCCAAGATTTCAAAACAATTGAACACCATTTGCATGTGAAACATCTCTTAACCATCATAACTTATGATGCTAAACATTTAGATTTTATGATCTTCCTTGTTCACTATTGGACACCAATCCCACATATGTGTCTCATAAAAACAATGAGGTATAATTTCTCCAATCTATTATCACCTTCAGTTGTTGAGCATTCATCTAGCTTTTGCTACATCCTTTCCTATCTTCAAGCATTGATCTCTTCAAAATAAAAAATAAATTTTTTTTAATGAGAGTATCATTACCACAAGATATGCTGGTTTTTCTCTAGCCCTCATATCCTTCATAGCATCATCTCTAACTTACTCTAGCAACATAAAAAATCTTCTTAAGTACATAATTAATATTTTTAAACAAGAGCTTCAATGGAGCTAGACTTCCTACCTTTTGTTAAAAGTCAGTGAATGCTTATTTATGGTGGATCAAACATGGGCAAAGCCTCATAATTGGAAGGTTAGTTAGCTAACATTTTGCATTATAGCCAATTGTTAAAAAAATTGCTTAAACAATTTGAAAATAATAATTTTAAATATTTTAAATATATAAATTCAAAATAAAAGATTGTTACAAGATTTAGATTTCATTATAAATCTATGAAACAATATATAAGAATGATGATATAAATACTTTATCATAATTTTTAAAGTTTGAATTAAAAAAGCCTCTTTAGGCAAGAAAATATTAATGACTTTAATACTATAATTTTAAGAAAATATTTGTATAAATTTTTATAGTTTATTAGTCTTTTTTAAGACTAGTTTTGTAAGAATTTTCCTTAGGAAAAAATTCACCCACGACCAAGGAACTCAAACACAAGTACCACTGTAGACCAAAGAGAGATTATGATTAGAATGACGTTATATTTATTCAATATGTCATATGAAAGTACACTAGGATTTCCTGTATATAAAGGCCTTTGGAGAGCTTCTAGGATGTGTAGAAATCACCAATATCATAGGTCATACAACCAGGCACATGTACACTAGATATGGGTTATCCTCCATTAAATACAAAAGTAAGTGTGATGATGAGAGGATAAGCCTACAATGGTGTAGCACACAAATTTATGTTGTAGATAACGTGTGCTAAAAAGGGAGTACAAATAACTATGTTGTTTACTTGAAAACTTAGTGAATGATGCAAAGTCTAGTGTTGTAGGCACCATGTGTTGATTTAGAGTTACATACTTCAGTGTTGTCAACATGACAACTCATGAGTGTACACAAAATCCTAAGTGTCTTACCTAAATAAATAATAAAATAATGCATTAACCTAAGTAAACTTAAGTAAAGTGTAAATAGAAAATACTTATTTACACCAACAACCCCCCCTTAAGTGCAGCTTAGGGGAATTCCCTTAAGCATATGAAATCTAGGATGAAATACATGATGGGTCTTGACTACTAGGCCATGTTAGGTACCCATGTACATAATGAAATGCAGTCTCTCATAAAGCAGAGAAAGAGGTAAAACCTCATCAGAAAAACCCTCCCCCAAAAAGAGAGATGAAAAACACATATGATGTATGGATGGATGGAGTAATCAAGACACCCCCCCCATTATGACATACATGAAGTATATACAATAGAGAAAAATGAGAAGAGGAAGAGAGATAGGATAGGCTCCTCCCCCCACAAGAAGAATGCCAACTAGTGACTACTCCAATGAAGAAGTTGATCTAAGACTGCAGAATGGTGTTCCTCCCCTTAGGAAGAAACAAGGCCAATGGTACAAATGAGACGCTTCCACTGTGTGTGGAAATAATCTCATAAGTAAGTGATGTCTCTAAAACCTACTTAGCTGGCTAAAGAAATTGTCTTAAAGGACTATCTATCTCCTCAGCTAATCAAGATACCCTCTACAACTACTCATCATCAGTATCCACAATCACTTCAACTTGTTATGATGATCATTTAGAGAAAGAACAAGTGGGTTGGATGGAGCGCTCATAACAACTGAAGAAGTTTCTAGTGCATCAAGAACAAGAGGCAGATCATCAATACTATCCCCCAAATCTATCACTAAATCTAGACCTGGAAGACTGGATGAACCATGTTGTGTTGGACCTATCACTATGGTGACATATGCATGTGGACTATATTGGTGATGTGACCTCTCACTGCAACTATTGATAGAACCCTACGTGTCTAAATCTGTTAAAGCACTATCACTCATGTCACTATTAGTTTCCACATGATATGATGTGTGGAGAGGATTAGAGGACAAGCTTGGTGAACTTTCCTCAAAGTGTGCATCCTTCTCCACAAAGATCTATTGTGTCTTTGGATCTAATAGTCTATATGCCTTCAAATTGTCTTCATAACCAATGAAAGTACAAGGCTAAGGTGATTGTGCCTTGCATTCCTTGGAAGATCTATTTGCCCATGTAGGACAATTGAAGACTCTGAAGTGTGTCACATCTGATTTTCTACAACACCATGCCTCAAAAGGAGTCTTTCCATCGAAGGCTAGATGAGAAGATTTGTTAAGAATGTGAGTGGCACTACTTATTGCTTTGACTTCTAGTGATGGATCTAGAGACCTGGCCTGTATCATGCAACTCACCATGGACTTAAGAGTGTAGATCCTCAATGCTATAACATCTGTCTTATGTGGACTGAATGCTACCAGATTCTAAAGATCAATTCCCTCAAGTTTACAGAAGTCTGTAAGTCTTCTGTTCACATATCTTCTTTCATTATCCATTCAAAAAACTTTGATCGCTTTTCTCAATTTTTGTTCAACATGAGTCTTGAAGGCTAGAAACTTGTCCAACACTTCATTCTTATGATGTAGAAAGTAGACCCAAGTGTATCTTGAAAAACCATCAATGAAAGTAAGTATATCTCAACCCTAGCTGACTGATGTCACTACAAAAGGTCCTGCTAATAGCATGTGAACTATCTAAAGAACAACTAGTGCTCTTGGAGACTTCCCTTTCTATAACTTGCCCTCTGGATGCATATCCACTATACTTGTTGAACATTCATCTGTGGAAAAGTTGATTTTGGGTGGACCTTTGACTATTCTATTTGTGCAAAGTTGCTGAAGATAGTGGAAGGAAAGATGTCCATACTGCTCATGCCATAATTGGATGTGAGAATTTGATTGTATTAACAAGGCCTATGAAGGAGACTTGGGAAAAAAATGGAAGAAAGAATACAACCTTTTTTCATAATTCACTTTCCCCACTACAACCAATGAGTCATCTTCTAGACTATGCACATGTACTGAGTTATGAAAGAACTCAACTCTATATCCATCTACAGTAATTTTGTTCATATCTGCTTCAATTTTGTATGTGATATCAATCATATTATATACAACTTGAGTACTTGATTGACCCCTTGAAAATGTTAGAAATCTTGGATGGTCTACTATTAGATTAAAAGATTCACACCACTCCTACCAAGATTTGACATACCCTTGTTCAAAATTGTTGGAATGTAATATGGGGTACCCAATGCTATGCCTTTCAATTTTCCCCTTATTGCTTGGATATTACCATTGAAGAATGAATTTAATTCTTGATTTATCATTTTCCTTATAGGAAAAATGATCTCCCTAGGTAGTTCCTTTTTTTGTGTGAGTAAAGGAACTTACCTATCAAAGAATTGAATGTATGGCCAGTATTGGTAAACTAATGGAGATAATAGTGATAATGCCTCAGAGCATTGGTATTCATTACTCTGTAAAGTATTGTATATGCTATGTACATTTATAGAGGCTCTCTTTAAAGTAGTGATTCTATGAATCAAAAAATGTTTCATTTTCCTAATCTCTGCATCCTTTCTAATCTCAAACTCATCCACATCCATATATGTTATTGGATGTGGTTCTTCTACTATTTGGTCAGTTTGAATATTGTGGTCTTGTACCTCCCTTACTGACCTTTCTTCACTTTTGAAATCTTCATTCTCCTTTATTGATTCCTCCAAAGCTTGATGTAGAACATATGTTCTTTTCATTTCCTATTCAAACTTCTTCCTAGAATCAAGCTACCTTTCATATGTTTGCACCAATTGTTCTTGAAGAATATCAATCTTATTCTTGCCTAGCATAGCAATAGTGGTTTGGATCTATTGTAATTTGATCTAAAGAAGTGAATCTGCATTCAAGAAAATTGCATTACCTACTAATGTTTCTTTAATTTCCATCAAGGTAGGCAACTGTGATTCTAGAGTTATACTCCAAATAGCCATTATCTTACTATCTATATTAAAGATTGCCCCCTGCAACTCACCAAATGGATTAATCTCCTTATAAGATATTGATTTTTCTTATCTCCTCATTTCATGAAGTAGGAATGATGAACTAATATACCATCCTGGGAAAACTATCATACCACTCAATTATGCCAATTCCCTAGCCTCCTCTATAGTGAGACTTTCACTATTAGGATCACAGGCTTGGAGCTTCTACACCATTTCAGACACTTTTTCATCTATGTCTCCAGGTTTTACATGCAAAGAAAGTTCATTATGTTTGAGTTTATATATAAATTTTTTGAATTCTTTAGTCTTGATAAAATCATCATCCTTCATGAATTCCTCAACCTGTATAATTATGTCATCTAGCAACATGGATTGTAGTTCTAAATTATTGGGTCTCCCCTCTTCTTGAGTAGCTTGATCAATTAAGAACTTTTCTTTGGCATCATCAAAATATGCAATTCCTTTTGGAAGCACTTGTAAGGCTTTCTATCTAGCCTTTTCTAGAAACTCAATCAATTTTTGTTTCTTCTTGCCCCTTTTATCCTAGTCTTAAGGGCTAGGCTGATCTTCTTTGTCACTAATTTCCAATACAACATCTGCCTCTGCAGAAGAAGGGTTTACCCTATCTCTAGCATTTTAAGGAACTTGAGCCATAATGTTATCAAAATCATCAATACACTTATCAATTTGTAAAAAATATTGTAAATCAAAATAGAATCCCGAAAATTAGGATCTACTTTCTTCATTTCTTCCTCTACTAAGAGGATTTCTCTCCACTTCTACATCCTATCAGCATAGACATCTTCATCCAATTCATCCCTAATGACATCCTCTTCCAAAATATTCCTTCCAATGACCACATTATAACCCCTAATTTGTTTAAGAGCACTTCTAACAATGTTATATGGGTCATAAACCCTAGTGGGGGTAGTAGGGAAATTTAACTCTATTGGGAAGGAAACAACTTCCTCAATGACCTCTTTACCAATTTTAAAATCCCCTACTTTGAAATTTCTACATAGAAAAGACCACTTTTTGATGGTTAGCCCTAGATATTCTCTATTCATGGACAACAATTGCCAGAAAATTTCCACTATGCCCACCCTCTATGGTACATATCTTGGCAAGAAATGAGGGGGTTGGGAACAACCAAAAATTCTAATCAATGTACATTTTTCTAAAAAAAAGGCACTGCCTCGATCATGATCAATTGGTCCCTCATCATCAAAACACATAGTTGGTCTAAAAATTTTCTTGATTAACCTAGGTAATTTGTCCAATTTTGAACCTAACATTCTATGAAAGTTGCAATAAAATCATTATAAAAAGAGAGGGAATTAGAAAAAGAGTAGAACCTTTGCCATAATCTTGTTCATCTTTGAATAGACAATGCCTCTCTGAATTCATCCAAAGCTTCAATGAAAATGAAATCCACATGGCCCACATTGTAGAAGAGGATGAGATGCATAAGCAATGATTAATTGAGAAATTTGAAATTTCCAATCTCACCCTACTAAGCTGTCACCATCTCCTGATGAATATTATCAGCAATGAATGTTCCAAAATCATATGAATGTCTAGAGCTATCACATACAATGTTGGGGAGGCATCCATGGATCCATCTACTCCCAATACTTTGTTCAACCCAAAAACTATTTTTTGAAAGTATGAAGAGAAATATGACAAGGGTATAAAATCAATAACCTTTTTTGAGAATTCTCCTTTCATTTTGTTTTCACTCAGGATATGTTGCAACATTGCCTAGTTTTTCTAGAAACCTTTCTTTCTCTAAAATGTTGCTTCCAATTTTTCCAAGTCAGTAGGAATTGACATGGGACTCCACAATTCAAATGATTTAGCAAAAGAATCCTTAATGTAGAGAGAATGCTCATATCATTTCTATGAAAGGACCAAGTGGTTGGATTATATGCATTTACTAGTGCCTTGATAAGGTCAAAAACCATGTATACCTCTAACATTATCAACTTCCCTAGGTTCTTCATCCATGGATGTGAGAAGGAAACCTTCTGCACCCTATTCTTGTAAAAGTACCATAACAATTTAGTTCCATTGGTGTCTAATACTTGAGAATCTCTACAGAAGCTATAAAGGTCTCTAAATGCGTGGACATTATGATTTTAAGCATTGGAAGCTTTAGGGAGAATCTTCAACCATTTTTTTACAAATTTGGAGAATAATGAAACCTTGTTTCCCTCTATAGTGCCCTTCTTTATTGATGAGTCTACTTCTGCTTCTGCCATTTTGATCTTACTGCAATTTTTTTCAGTTTGTTAGCTCTAGATATCAGAGAATTCAATTTGCCTTATAAACCTTTTGCTTTGATAACTAGTACTTGAATAATCCTTGGTTGTTCAACTTATAGTACTACTAGTGATGATGTCAATGGCTTTAAAAGCTTGCATGTGCATGGATATCAACTAGTACCACCTTTAATTCATTTTCCTTATAATGTCAAGTCATCAACTATCATGAATCAAATTTGAAAACTTGTTCTTTTTTCCTTTCAAGCTTTAAAATATTATGAGTTGTGAAACCCTTCTTTCTATACTTTGTCACAAGCAGTTTAACTTAACCTTGAATTCTTCTCACAAAACTATGAAACCCTTATTTTTCTTTTCTCGAGCTATCACAACTGTTAAATCAAACATTCACTTTACCCTTGTGATTCTGTAATAAGCCTTATATCCCCTTCCCTTGCAACATTGCAACCTTTTCTTTACTAAAGACTTTAACCATTGTGAAATGATGAACATAGGTTATCGTGGTTTCACAGCTTCCTTTTAACTCTCCTAGTTTATCCTTATGATGTGGTGGCAATGAGATTCCCCTTCTATCATAGCTTTGGAACTTAAACTTTTCACATCATGGTGTTGTAGCTGTCAAAACCCATTTCCTTCTTACCAGTGAAAAGTGGCAAAGATGGCTTCATCTTAACTTTTCACAGCTTCACAGCATGAGCATATCTTTCTATTGGAACCTCAAAACATGAAAATCTCTTCCATCATGGTCTCATAGCTATTGGAAGTCTTTTCCCTTTAACCGCTACAAACATTTGAAAACTACCTGAATTATCATTTTGTGGTCTCACAATGAAGAGACTAACTACCTAGAAAAAACCTTCGATGATGCAATCTCCCTTTTTCATGACTTCTCAACATAAAAGTTCACCTTCATCATTTAACCACCAATGCTGCGAAATCTAGTTTTTGCAAAGTCACAACATTGACTCCTTCTTTATCTTTTCAACTGGTGATGATGCGATCTCTACCCTCCTTGTGATTTCATAACACAAACTATTAACTTTCACTTTGACAGTGACATTGTGATGGACATGTTAAAGCCTTTCTCACAGTTTCACAACTACCAACATCAAACTGATGAAACCCTTGGTGAACCTCTGATGCGATTGACTTTTATAATGTATATATTTTCCATCTAATACAATGAAATGATTCACCATAAAAGTAAAATTTTACTACGATTATTATTTTTGTTCACCAATGTATATTTTTTTGTAGAATTAAAATAACATGATTCACCTAGATTTTACACATTGTTTGAGAGACTATGAATGATTTGCCAATGGAGATTATTATTTTTTCTTTGTAAGCTATTTTTTTCGCCACAAAAAATATATTTTTTTGTCAAGTGTTTTACACCTTTCACCAAGTTTTTACACCTTTTCTAAAGGAGGGGTTTCTTAAAATATACCCTACTTTTAAAAAAGCTTATAAAACAAAAAAAATTCTTCAAGATCCTCCCACTTGTTGGTATACTCATGAAACTATGATCCAAGATTCCAAAACCATGGAACACCATTTTCACATGAAACATCTCATAAACATCATAAATTATGATGCTAAACATTTAGATTTTTAGATCTTCCTTGTTCACTATTAGAAACTAACCCCCACATATGTGTCTCATAACCACAATGAGGTATAATTTCTCCAATCCATTATCATGTTTAGTTGTTGAGAATTCATCTAGCTTCTACTATATCCTTTTCTATCTTCAAGCATTGATTTGTTGAAAATAATTTTTTATTTTATTTTAATGAGAGTATCATTAGCATCAAGATATGGTGGTTTCTCTCTAGCCCTCATCTCCTTCATAGCATCATCTCTAACTTAATCCAGCAACATAAAAAGTCTTCTTGAGTACATAATTAATATGTTTAAACAAGAGCTCCAATGGAGCTAGACTCCCTACCTTTTGTTAAAAGTGGGTGAATGCTTATTTAAGGTGGATCAAACATGGGCAAAGCCTCATAATTGGAAGGTTAGTTAGATAACATTTTGCATTATAGCCAATTGTTAAAAAAAAATTCTTAAACAATTTGAAAATGATAATTTTAATTATCTTAAATATATAAATTCAAAATAAAAGATTGTTACAAGATTTAGATTTCATTATAAGTCTATGAAACAATAAATAAGAATGATTATATAAATACTTTATCATAATTTTTAAAGTTTGAATTAAAAAAACCTCTTTAGACAAGAAAATATTAAAGACTTTAATACTTTGATTTTAAGAAAATATTTGTATAAATTGTTACAGTTTATTAGTCCTTTTTAGGACTAGTTTTAAGAATTTTCCTTAGGGAAAAATTCACCCAGGACCAAGGAACTCAAACACAAGCACAATAGTAGACAAAAGAGAGAGTATGATTAGAATGAAAATATATTTATTCAATATGCCATATGAAAGTACACTAGGAGTGCCTATATATAAAGGCCTCTAGAGAGCTTCTAGAATGTGTAGAAGTCAACAACATCATAAGTCATACAACTAGGCACATGTCCACTAGATATGGGTTATCCTCTATTAAGCACAAAAGTAAGTGTGATGATGAGAGGATAAGCTTACAATGGTGTAGCACGCAAATTTATGTTATAGATAACATGTGTTAAAAAGGGAGTGCAAATAACTATGTTGTCTACATGAAAACTTAGTGAATGATGCAAACTCCAGTGTTGTAGACACCATGTGCTGAATTAGAGTTGCATACTTTTTGTATTGTCAACATGACAACTCATGAGATTACACAAACTCCTAAGTGTATCACCTAAATAAATAATAAAATAATGCACTAACCTAAGTAAACTTAATTCAAGTGTAAATAGTAAATACTTATTTACACCAACACCCCTCCTTAAGTGCAACTTAGGGTAATTTCCTTAAGCTTACGAAATCTAGGATGAAATACATGATGGGTCCCAGCTACTGGGCCATGCTAGGTACCCATGTACATAAAAAAATGCAATCTCTCATAAGGAAAAGAAAGAGGGGAAAATCCATGGGAAAAACCCTCCCCCAAAAATAGAGACGAAAAACACATACGATGTTATGATGGATGGAGTAATCAAGACACCCCATTATGACATACATGGAGTATATACAATAGAGAAAAATGAGAAGAGGAAGAGAGACAAGATAGGCTCCCCCTTCAAAAGAAGAATGCCAACCAATGACTACTCCAATAAAGAAGCTGATCTAAGACTGTAGAATGGTGTTCCTCCCTTTAGGAAGAAATAAGGTCAAGGGTACAAATGAGATGCTTCCACTGTGCGTGGAAAGAATCCCATAGGTAAGTGATATCTCTGAAACCTTCTCAAATGGCTAAAGAACTTGTCTCAAAGTATGGTCTATCTCCTCAGCAAATGAAGAAACCCTCTGTAACTGCTGATCATAAGTATCCACAATCACTTCAACCTATGATGATTGATCATGTAGAGAATGAACAAGAGGGTTAGATGGAGCCCTCATGGCAATTGAAGAAGGTGTTGCTACATCAAGAAGAAGATGAAAATCATCAATATTGTCCCCTAAATCTATCATTGAAGCTAGACCTAGAAGACTGGATGTACCTTGTTGTGCTAAACCTATCACTGTGACAATATATGCATGTGGACTATACTAATGATGTGACCTCTTGCTACAACTATCGATAGAACCCCACATGTCTAAATCTATTGAAGCTCTATTGTTGGTGTCACTATCAGTTTCCACACGATATGATGTGCAGAGAGGATTAGAGGACAAGCTTGGTGAACTTTCCTCAAAGTGTACATCCTTCTCCATAAAGATCTAATGTGTCTCTAGATCCAATAGTTTGTATGGCTTCACACCATCTTCATAACCAATGGAAGTACAAGGCTAAGGTGATTGTGCCTTGCATTCCTTGGAAGATCTATTTGCCCATGCATTATGACTAAAGACCCTAAAGTGTGTCACATTTGATTTTTTGCCACACCATTCCTCAAAAGGAGTCTTTCCATCTAAGGCTAGATAAGGAGATCTATTAAGAATGTGAGTGGCACTACTAAATTGCTTTGACTTCTAGTTATGGATCTAGAGACTTGGCCTGTATCATGCAACTCGCCATGGACTTAAGAGTGCAGATCCTCAATGCTACAACATCTATCTTATGTGGACTGAATGCTAGCAAATTCTAAAGATCAATTCCCTCAAGTCTGAAAAAGTCTATAAGTCTTATGTTCACATATTTGTTTTCATTATCCATTCGAAGAACTTTGATGTCTTTTCTTTATTTCTATTCAACATGAGTGTTGAAGACTAGAAACTTGTCCAACACTCCATTCTTATGATGTAGAAAGTAGACCCAAGTGTATCTTGAAAAGTCATCAACAAAAGTAAGTATATATCAACCTTGGCTAACTGATGTTATTGCAAAAGGTCCTGCTAATACCATGTGAACCATCTAAAGAACAATTGGTGCTCTTGAAGACTTCCCTTTCTATAACTTCCCCTCTAGATGCATATAGACTATACTTGTTGAACATTCACCTGTGGAAAAGTTGATTTTGGGTAGACCTTTGACCATTCTATTTCTACAAAGTTGTTGAAGATAGTAGAAGGAAAGATATCCATAGCACTCATGCCATAATTGGATGTGGGAATTTGGTTGTGGTAACAAGGCCTATGAAGGAGACTTTTGAACAAAATGGGAGAAAGAATACAACCTTTTGTCATGATTCACTTTCCCCACTGTAACCAATGAGTCATCTTCTAGACTTTGCACTTGTACTGAGTCAGGAAGGAACTCAACTCTATGTCCATCTCTAAGGTGAGTGATTTGGTAGAACAAGAGGAGATTAGAACTTAGGTTTGGAACATAGAGAACATCTTTGAACTCTCTATTTTCCATTTCAATGTTTCCTTTTCCTTCAACTTCCATTTTAGTATCATCTCCCACAAAGATGTGCAGTGCCTTTGACTACTTCATTGAAGAAAAATTCCCTTTTGAAGAACCCATATGATATGAGGCACCTGAGTAAAGGAACCATTCCCTTGAAAAATATGAATTTTTGATGAGTGCTTTCCCTTTTCCCTTTGAATCTAAAGGAGACCCTTTATCCTTATAAGCATTAGGCAATGGAACATTGTGTTTCTTCATGATGTTTCTCAACTCATCAATCTTTTTATGATAACACTCATTCTCTTCATGACCTAATTTCTTGCAATAGGCACACTTTTTCTTCTCCTTATTGTTTTCCCCCTTCTTTTTTGAATTTGAAGACTTGTCTTCTTGATTGGATTGTGGTGTTGTCTTTTATGTGTCCTTTGATTTGTTCTTCCACTTCTTATTCTTACCCTTTCCTTTATTCGAAGACTGCCCAGCTGAATTTTGAGAACCCTCATTATTGGCCACCAATGCTTTAGACTTAGGTGAATTGAGAACCCTCATTGATATCAACTTCTTTTCTTCTGGATCCAACAGATCAACATATTCATCAAAACAGACTTTCTTATAGGTAGACCATAATGGAGTCTTTGAGGTGTTATAAGATGAAACAAATGTGGAATACTCTGATGGAAGCTTATTATGAATAAGATAGATCAACCTATCATCTTTAATAGGATTCCCACAATTTGTAATCTTTTTCCTTATATCAGTCACCTTAATGATGAAATCATGTATAGAATCAAATGACTTAAGATCTAAGGAGACAAGCTCATCTTTAATTTTGAAAATGTCCTCTTTAGACACTTCACCATATAGGTTTTGGAGGGTATCCCAAGCTTCCTTGGATGTAGAAGAGTTTCTAATTTGATACATGATCTTGTCATCAACCCCCAAAGGTATATCACCTAGGGCTTTCCTATCCATTGCCACCCAAGCTAAAATATCACTTGCTAATACATTATCACCTATTGGTTTAGGACGGGTACCATCTACATACTGAGTAACTCCATTATGCATTAGATGATACCACATTTTGATGGACCATGTAGCATAGTTATGTGGAGTTAATTTTGGAAATTTAAAATTTTCCATAATGTAGAAAATGAAAAAAAATTGCAGAAAAGAAGGAACACAACACCAAGAACACCCCCCTTTTTCACTAAATCAAGAAACTGCCCCCTCCCCCCCTCCAAAAGAAAAAAAAAAGATGCTTTTGGAACTTTATATGTAGTGCAATTACAATGCCCACTTACCAATTTTGGCCTTCATTGACTTCTAATTTTTCTTGTTAAAACCTCTTGAAAGATTAAAAATATGGAACTTTACAATGTAAAACAATTTGAAGTAATATAAAGAAAAGAAAGGGCCTATTTTTGAAAGTGACACTTTTGTCCACACAACCCTACAATCTGATTATAAATTTGGAAAGTAGATGAAAAATAATGCACTTTCAAAATAACGCAGGAGCATCCAAAGGTATAAGGGCAATCTTGTGTCACTCAAAAAAATGTACCTAGACATAGTTTCTATTTCATGGGTTTTCATTTCTGGATACCCATTTGGGTCAAATAAAGGTTCCAACTCTCACAGCTCCACTATCAGTGTTTTGGGTTAGAGTATTTAAGCACCTTGGGATACGTGTAAATGCCAAAAAAATAGAACTATGTAATTCAGCCATAATTATGGTGAATCAGAAGGTGTAAATTGGAGGGAGGATTAAATTGTAATTTAGAACATTGCAGAAAAAGAATCAGGTCAAAAGGCGGCACGGTTTGAAAGTTATCATAGTTTTTAAATTTTTGGAGACCTCCTAAGAATGCTTCAAAGTCAAGTTTGAGGCATTAAATGACCTTGTACAAAGCCAAAAATAGGGGTACAAGTGAAGCTGGTCCATAAGGCTATAGAGCACTCCTAGAGCTTTCGAAAAATGTAAACAGTTCATCGATCAGAGCTACGGTTCAAAAGTTATGCCTCCCAGAAGTTTGGCTACCGTTTCTAGATTCTTCTAATTTTGTACCAACTTCTAAAGTGACTTTTGGAGCCTTCCATTTTGGTGGTGGATTCCAACTAGCACTTTCTAAAATGTATTCCTAATCCTTTACCTTTTGGGGTCTATTTAAGGATATTTCTGGCATTGTAAAAGGTAGTTCAGATTGGAGTTTGAGAGAAGGTACAGGGAGAAGAAATTATCTCTAGATTTATACTATTGTAAGCCCATAGGGCATGTTTTAGAGTTTTTTTCCTCTGCACTAAGTGTACTAGCACATTTTCATTGTAAAAAAAATTTTTCCCTTTCCTATTGTGTCCATTCGGTGCTTGGGTTGAGTCCCCATCAAGTGGTATAAGAGCAGGTTTTCCTGAGTGTGTAGACAAAGTGCCAACTATGAGACTGTTTGCACTAGGACTATGTGGTTGTGAGTTTGAGTTAAGAAGATACCTCCACAAAGAAAGCATGGTGGAAGGTTTGAAGCTATTAATCTTAAGGAGGTTAGAGCCCTCCAAAGTCAGGTTCAAGTGTTGCAAGAGGAGCTCTGTAGAGGAACAAATGTTACTGCAAGTGATGAAAGTAAGGACAAAAATGAAGAAGAAGAAATTGGACCAGAAGGGTAAGTTTTGAATCAGGCAGAGGAGAGGCTTTTTAGGGCCATTACTAGGTTTGGGAAAAGACCTACAATTGATGTGGGTGTATTTTCAGCAAATCTGGAACCAGATGAGTTGATCGACTAGATCAATGAACTAGAAGAGTACTTTGAGTATGAGGATATCACGGATCTAGATAGGGTTAAGTTTGCAAAGGCCAAACTGAAAGGCCATGCCAAAATTTGCTGGCAAGAGGTTCAATTGGAAAGAAATAGAAGAGGAAATGAGAAGATCGCATGGTGGACAAACTAAAGAAGCAGTTCATTCCTGTTGACTATGAGCTTGATTTGTTTAAGAAGACACATGGGTTAAAGCAAGCAAGAAAATTAGTTTAGGAATATACGGAGGAGTTTTACCAACTTCTGATTAGAGTAGAGCATGTAGAAGTAAATAAAGAGAAGGTTGCTCATTATATTAGTGGGTTATGACCTAGCATCCAGATGAAATTAAGTTTGGTAAGAATGACCTACGTTGAAGAGGCATACCAGTTTTCCTTATAAGTTGAAGAGAAGCTAAATAAAAGGTTTGAAGGGAGACAAAGAGGGCATGATCAAGGAGGAAGGGGCAGTGGTAGGTCATCTAGAGGTCAAAATGAGAACCAAAAGAAAAATGAAGATGTGGGTACTAGTAGGAACTAGAGGAATGAGGATTTCAACCGCTCCCATGATCAAAACTTTGGAGATCAGAGAGGAAGAGGTAGAGGACATGGACAAGGTTCAGAAAAAGGAGGTTTATGTGGTACCTATTTCCATTGCAATGAACAAAGTCATTGTGCCTTTGAATGACCTCAATGACAAGGAAGGATAGATAGGAGAGCTAAGGGCCAAGCTAGGGTTGGTCATATGGATGAGGATGCACAGTCATCACATTCAGAGGATGCAGAAAGAGGAGAGACTTTAGTAAATGAAAGGGTCCTACTAAATGGTGAGATTGAACCAGGACAAAGGAGGAGTCTATTTCGTACCAGGTGTAAGTGTGAGGATAAATGTTGTGATGTGATCATTGATGGTGGTAGCATTGACAACTTGGTGCCAAAAGAGATGGTCTCTAAGTTGAAGCTAAGGAGGGAGAAACACCCTGAGCCCTATCGGATCGCTTGGGTGAAGGATGATCATAAGGTCCTAGTAAGTGAACAATGTTTAGTGAAGTTCAAAATTGGAAGTTACCATGATGAAGTTCTCTGTGATATTATTCCAATGGATGTTTGCCATCTATTGTTGGGAAGACTATGGCAGTTTGACAGGCATTCAGTACATGATGGTCATGCAAACACATACTCTCTGACAAAGGATGGAGTTCACCACAAACTGAAGCCCATGGTAAAGAAAGGTGAAAAGGTATGCGAAAGTGCTAGGATATATCTTGTTGATGGAAGAAAGTTTTTAGATGTCATGAAACATCAGTGTATGTCCTATGCTTTGATTCCTAGGAAAGATAAGGAAGGTCGTAGTGAAATACCACTTGAAGTTTTAGATTTATTAAGTGAGTTTGGAGATATCATTTCTGATAATGTTCTAGAAGGATTGGCACCCATAAGGCAAATTAGTCATCAGATAGATTTAATCCTTGGAGCTAGTTTGCCTAACAAGGCTTCTCATAGGATGACTCCTATTGAAACTAAGGAGCTAAACAGATAGGTTCAGGAGCTATTGAGGAAGGGTTTGATTCAAGAGAGCCTGAGTCCATGTACAATACCTGCAGTACTAGCACCAAAGAAGGATGGAGAGTGGAGAATGCATACGAACTCTCAAGCTATAAATAGGATAACCATCAAGTATCTATTTCCTTTGACAAGAATGGATGATCTTATGGACTACTTGAGTGGAGGTCAGTACTTCACAAAGATAGATCTCAAGAGTGGCTATCACTAGATACAGATACGAGAAGGAGATGAGTGAAAAACTACCTTTAAGACCAAGGAGGGTCTTTATGAGTGGCTAGTGATGCCCTTTGGATTGACGAATGCCCCAAGCACCTTCATGTGGCTTATGAATGAGGTACTTAAGAAGTTCTTGGGAAAATTTGTTATTGTCTATTTGGATGATATTTTAATTTTCAGCAAGAATTTGGAAGAACATTTATTGCATATTCGTAGTGTCCTTGAAAGGTTGAGGGAAGAGAAACTGTTAATTTATTTGAAAAAGTGTAGCTTTGCTAAAAAAGAGTTATTCTACCTGGGGTTTGTTGTATCACCTGAAGGTCTCAAAATGGATCCAGAGAAGGTAAAAGTGGTGCAGAGGCACCTAAATTTCAAGAAGACAAAGATATAAAAGCTAGAGAAGCCATTTGTAATAAGTTGTCAAAGGAGGTCTTAATATGATAAATAATGTAAAAATGTTTATTTAATTGGTGAATGGATCTATTGACATCCATCTAAATTCATTTGAGTCATAATTTTGGTCTAGGTTGGGTTTGTATGAAAGTTGTAATGTAAAAATGCATAAAGTGCATAAAATGTTGTCAAAAATTCAAAAGGGTTAAAGGAATGTAATGGGTTGGTTTAAAGGGTGGTTTGGAAGTTATAACCAACCAAAAAATCTATAAAACTGTATGTAAGGTTGAACCAAAGCATTGAGGAAAGGAAGAGATACATTTTGAAAGAAATTTGGTAATATCCTAAGTTGTTATTTTGATTGGTTTTCTGTTTTAGTGTTGGTTCCAGGTTTTGTACGACCATGTACAGCCTGGAAACCATGTAAATTTTGTATATTTGGATAGAGAAGTGAATAACCTTTCTTTTGGCTTTGGTTTGAATTTTTTTCATTTATAAATGAAGAAGTTATGCAGGTTTTGGCAAAGCTTGTAAATTTCAGATTTGAGAATGCCCAACTACAGTCAGATTGAAACATTTGATACAGGAATATTTTGGAAAATAAAGACCTCTACAAAAATTCATTGGAAAGATACATGAATTAAATTTCATTTATTTTTGGTTTGGGTTGTTTTTATATAGATTTGTGAAAGTTATGAAGATTTGAGTGAAAACTGGTTTTTAAATGCCTTCAATGGTGTTGCAGGCAAAGATTTGTGCTTATAGATTGATTTATGTATTGGATAAATTAATGGCTTATAGATTTGGAAACTAGACTCACAAATGGATGATTTGGAATTCTTTTGAGGTTATTTGAATTTATTTTGTGAATGTTATGTGATGCCCTAGGCCGGGTTACCTGTTTTGATTCTGGTTTAAGACAGAAAATATGGGTCTCGGTTCAGAATACATAATTCATAATCTGATTATTGGATTGGTCTCAGATTTGGATATGTCTTAGAATTACTAATTTGGAACAACTCTCCCAAAGGTTTTTTCAAGAAGATATATATAACTGAAGTTATGAACAATGGAATCAGACATAGCAATCTAATTGTGTGAATGAAGATTTTGTCTTTATCGGTGTATAATGTCAGGGTTCTTTGTTGTAATCTTTGAGATGTTCTTGGTTCCTTGAGGGTGTACCAGCCTATTGTGAATCCCGTGAGTTGAACTAAGATTCTTTGAAGATAAATACAGAGGGCTCTGCATCAGATTGGTATCAGAGCTCAGAAGATTCTAAGCGTGTAGATGGAAGATGATCTACACCAGGCAGTGTTGGGTTGTTTTGGATTCTTGTTTTGAGGTTTTTTGTTGCAGAATGGTGTTGGTTCACTCAGCTGCAATGGTTGGATAGGAGAGGTCTACCAAAGGATCATAGGAGATGATCCAGGGCCAGAGAGGATGGTCCTTTGTATGTTGCCAATAGACTGGGGAGAGAGGCATGATGGGACTCCTAGGTGAGGGACAAGAGGTTGTGATGCAGCATGGAGGAGTGGACTGAGGAATGAGAAGCACCATAAAGGCAACCAGCATAACTCCATTGATGGGAGTCAGTCTGTGAAGAGTCACAATTGAAATTGGTAAAGAATGGAAGCAGTAGAGGCATCGATCAAGTGAAGACATTTCCATAGAGACATGGAAATTTTGAAGCTGGGGAGTATGATGCAGGAGCACATTAAATACAAGAATATGAAAAAGTTAAGATTCATCATTTGTGATATTAAATACATTTGAGTCATTTATATTGTATTTGGGTCAAGTTGTAAAGGCTATGAAGCCATTTTGTCAAAAATGTAAAAGTTGCGTAAAAAGTTGTAAAATGCAACATTGAGAAAGTTGCTAATAATAGAAAAATGATGTAAAAAGGTATATGGTTGGTCTTGGGGTTAGTTAGGAAGGTTTATAACTGTCAAATGTATATAAAAACCATTTTATGGTCGAACCAAATCAATTTGGAGAAGAGAAAATACTTTGATACATTTTTGGTGCATTTTATTGTTGTGGTTTTGATTGGTTTTTTTAGTTTTAGAGTATTTTCTAGGCCTTGTACGGCTATGTACAGCCTGGAAACCATGTAATATAGTAATGGATATATAGTATGATGAATCCTTCTTCTCATGATTTTGGTTTGGTTCAATTTTATGAAGAAATGAATAAGTTATGGGTATTTTGGTGAAAATGGATGTTTGCAGATTTGAGATTCGCTGAATACAGTCATGTCACAGCATGTGATGCGGACATATTTTGGAGACTCAATATCTCTAAAAATATTCATTGGAAAGATACATGAATTATCTTTCATTTCCTTTTGGTTTGGGTTGTTTTTATATAGATTTGTGAAAGTTATGAAGATTTGAGTGAAAACTGGTTTTTAAATGCTTTCAATGGTGTTGCAGGCAAAGATTTGTGCTTATACATTGATTTATGTATTGGATAAATTAATGGCTTACAGATTTAGAAACTAGACTCAAAAAATGATTATTTGGAATTGGTTTGAGGTTATTTGAATTTATTTTGTGAATGTTATGTGATGCCCTAGGCAGGGTTACCAGTTTTGATTCTGGTTTAAGACAGAAAATATGGGTCTCATTTCAGAATACATAATTCATAATCTGATTATTGGATTGGCCTCAGATTTGGATATGTTTTAGAATTACTAATTTGGAACAACTCCTCCAAAGGTTTTTTTAAGAAGATATATGTAACTAAAGTTATGAACAATGGAATCAGACATCGCAATCTAATTATGTGAATGAAGATTTTGTCTTTATCGGTGTATAATGTCAGGGTTCTTTGTTGTAATCTTTGAGATGTTCTTGGTTCCTTGAGGGTGTACCAGCCTATTGTGAATCCCTTGAGTTGAACTAAGATTCTTTGAAGATAAATACAGAGGGCTCTGCATCAGATTGGTATCAGAGCTCAGAAGATTCTGAGCGTGTAGATGGAACATGATCTACACCAGGTAGTGTTGGGTTATTTTGGTTTCTTGTTTTGAGGTTTGTTGTTGCAGAATGGTGTTGGTTCACTCAGCTGCAATGGGTGGATAGGAGAGGTCTACCAAAGGATCATAGGAGATGATCCAAGGCCAGAGAGGATGGTCCTTTGTATGTTGCCAATAGACTGGGGAGAGAGGCATGATGGGACTCCCAGGTGAGGGACAAGAGGTTGTGATGCAGCATGGAGGAGTGGACTGAGGAATGAGAAGCACCGTAGAGGCAACTAGCATAACTCCATTGATGGGAGTCTTTAGTGAAAGAGATAGGAAAGTGGAGGAGGCATCGATCCAGTGATGATGGTGAAAAGGCAAAGGAAAAGATGAGGATTTTGATCTAATATTTTTTCTTGCAGGTTATTGATTCCATGTTTCCAAGGGACTTGGAAACTCTTCAAGGTTGGGAGTATGGTGCAGAGGCACCTAAATTTCAAGAAGACAAAGATATAAAAGCTAGAGAATCCATTTGTAATAAGTTGTCAAAGGAGGTCTTAATATGATAAATAATGTAAAAATATTTATTTAATTGGTGAATGGATCTATTGACATCCATCTAAATTCATTTGAGTCATAATGTTGGTCTAGGTTGGGTTTGTATGAAAGTTGTAATGTAAAAATGCATAAAGTGCATAAAATGTTGTCAAAAATGAAAAAGGGTTAAAGGAATGTAATGGGTTGGTTTAAAGGGTGGTTTGGAAGTTATAACCAACCAAAAAATCTATAAAACTGTATGTAAGGTCGAACCAAAGCATTGAGGAAAGGAAGAGATACATTTTGAAAGAAATTTGGTAATATCCTAAGTTGTTATTTTGATTGGTTTTCTGTTTTAGTGTTGGTTCCAGGTTTTGTACGACCATGTACAGCCTGGAAACCATGTAAATTTTGTATATTTGGATAGAGAAGTGAATAACCTTTCTTTTGGCTTTGTTTTGGATTTTTTTCATTTATAAATGAAGAAGTTATGCAGGTTTTGGCAAAGCTTGTAAATTGCAGATTTGAGAATGCCCAACTACAGTCAGATTGAAACATTTGATACAGGAATATTTTGGAAAATAAAGACCTCTAAAAATATTAATTGGAAATATACATGAATTAAATTTCATTTATTTTTGGTTTGGGTTGTTTTTATATAGATTTGTGAAAGTTATGAAGATTTGAGTGAAAACTGGTTTTTAAATGCCTTCAATGGTGTTGCAGGCAAAGATTTGTGCTTATAGATTGATTTATGTATTGGATAAATTAATGGCTTACAGATTTGAAAGCTAAACTCACAAATGGATGATTTGGAATTTGTTTGAGGTTATTTGAATTTATTTTGTGAATGTTATGTGATGCCCTAGGTCGGGTTACCAGTTTTGATTCTGGTTTAAGACAGAAAATATGGGTCTCGGTTCAGAATACATAATTCATAATCAGATTATTGGATTGGTCTCATATTTGGATATGTTTTAGAATTACTAATTTGGAACAACTCCTCCAAAGTTTTTTTCAAGAAGATATATATAACTGAAGTTATGAACAATGGAATCAGACATAGCAATCTAATTGTGTGAATGAAGATTTTGTCTTTATCGGTGTATAATGTCAGGGTTCTTTGTTGTAATCTTTGAGATGTTCTTGGTTCCTTGAGGGTGTACCAGCCTATTGTGAATCCCTTGAGTTGAACTAAGATTCTTTGAAGATAAATACAGAGGGCTCTGCATCAGATTGGTATCAGAGCTCAGAAGATTCTGAGCGTGTAGATGGAAGATGATCTACACCAGGCAGTGTTGGGTTGTTTTGGATTCTTGTTTTGAGGTTTTTTGTTGCAGAATGGTGTTGGTTCACTCAGCTGCAATGGGTGGATAGGAGAGGTCTACCAAAGGATCATAGGAGATGATCCAGGGCCAGAGAGGATGGTCCTTTGTATGTTGCCAATAGACTGGGGAGAGAGGCATGATGGGACTCCCAGGTGAGGGACAAGAGGTTGTGATGCAGCATGGAGGAGTGGACTGAGGAATGAGAAGCACCATAGAGGCAACCAGCATAACTCCATTGATGGGAGTCAGTCTGTGAAGAGTCACAATTGAAATTGGTAAAGAATGGAAGCAGTAGAGGCATCGATCAAGTGAAGACATTTCCATAGAGACATGGAAATTTTGAAGCTGGGGAGTATGGTGCAAGAGCACATTAAATACAAGAATATGAGAAAGTTAAGATTCATCATTTGTGTTGAAGCATAGAAGTGGAAAATCTAATAGGGTTGCAGATGTATTAAGTAGGAGGCAGTTGTTGCTTATAGTAATGTAGGTTGAAGTAGTTGGGTTTGATGAACTCAAGAATCTGTACCCTGAGGATCCTAATTTTGCTAAAGCATGGAAAGCTTGTAAATAACCTATTGCTATAGACATAACTAAGTGGTTAGACTATCTAATTGAGGATGGTATGTTGTTCAAGGGTAGTCAATTGTGCATTCCAAGGAGTTCCACGAGGGAAAATTTGATTAAGGAGAAACACAGTGGAGGGATGGCAGGACATTTTGATCAAGATAAGACTATTGCCATTCATAGAGAACATTATTTTTGGCCTCAGATTTCATAAGATGTGAAAAAGTTTGTATAGAGTTGTCAGGTTTGTCAAGCAGCCGAGGGATTTAGTCACAATACTGGACTTTATCAACCATTTCCTGTTCCATCAAAGCCATGGGAGGACATAAGTATAGATTTTATTCTTGGATTTCCAAGGACACAAAGGGGTAATGACTCATTATTTGTGGTGGTTGATAGGTTTTCCAAAATGGCACATTTCATTCCATGCCATAAAACTCATGATGCTATCCATATTGTAGACTTGAGTTTTAGAGAGGTGGTAAGACTACATGGCCTCCCAAAGAGTATAGTTTCTGATAGAGACACTAAATTTGTGGGGTATTTCTGGAGAACATTGTGGAAGAAGTTGAAAACAGACTTGAAATTCAATTCCACACATTATCTGCTGACTGGCGGCCAGACAGAAGTGGTAAATAGAAGTCTAGGCATTTTGTTGAGATGTTTAGTTAGGGATAAGCCCAAGGGATAGGATTTGATTCTACCACAAGCAAAATTTTCTTACAATAACTCTATAAATAGGAGTACTGGTAAATCACCATTCCAAATTGTATATGGAAGTAGCCCAGGGACTACACCAGAATTGAGGAAGATGGAGCAAGGGGAGAGGACAAGTGTTCAAGCAAAAGAGTTTATTGAATATATCAAGTTCCTACATGAGGAGGTCCAGGCACACATTGTCAAGATGAATCAACAGTATAAAGCTAGGGCTAATCAAAGGAGAAGACATAAGGAGTTTCAAATAGGGGATATAGTCATGGCACACTTAAGAAAGGAAAGATTTCCAGTAGGTACTTATAACAAGTTGAAGATGAAGAAATTTGGACCTTGCAAAATTTTGAAGAAACTCAAGAAATGCATATGAGGTGGAGTTGCTAGATGGAATTCACATTTCTCCTATCTTGAACATTACAGACTTAATAGACTATCATGATGATGGTACAGATGAGGAGCTGATGTTAGAGCCATGTCCAATTCCTACTTCTAAGAAAGAGGAGATAGAAGAGATTCTAGATAGTCGTGTGGGCAGGAGTACTAGAAATAGGTAGTACGAAGAGTATTTGGTTAAGTGTAAAGGACAATCGATAGAGGACTCAACTTGGATATTAGTAGCTGAGGTTTCCCATTTGTGATTTCCTCTACCATCCATAAAGTGACAGGGTCACTTTTCAATCCACCTTGGGTGTCTGATGCAGGAGCCTCCAAAGGTATAAGGGCAATCCTGTGTCACCCAAAAAAATGTACCTAGACATAGCTTCTGTTTCATGTGTTTTCATTTCTAGATACCCATTTGGGTCAAATAAAGGTTCCAACTCTCACAGTTCCACTATTAGTGTTCTGGGTTAGAGTATTTAAGTGCCTTCGGATACGTGTAAATGCCAAAAAAATAGGACTATGTAATTGAGCCATAATTATGGTGAATCAAAAGGTCTAAATTGGAGGGAGGATTAAAATTTTAATTTAGAACATTCTAGAAAAAGAATTAGCTCAAAAGGTTGCATGGTTTGAAAGTTATCGCAATATTTCAGTTTCTAGAGATCTCCTAAGAATGCTTCAAAGTTAGGTTTGAGGCATTAAATGACCTTGTATAGAGCCAAAAAAAGGGGGACAAGCAAAGCTGCTCCATAGGGCTATAGAGCACTCTGAGAGCTTTCTAGAAATGTAAACGATTCATTGATCGGAGCTACGGTTCAAAAGTTATGCCTCCTGGAAGTTCGACTACCATTTCTAGATTCTTCTAATTTTGTACCAACTTCTAAAGTGACTTCTGGAGCCTTCCATTTTGGTAGTGGATGCCGACTAGCACTTTCTAGAATGTATTCCTAATCCTTAACCCTTTGGGGTCTATTTAAGGACATTTTTGGCATTGTAAAAGGTAGTTCGGAGTGGAGTTTGAGAGAAGGTATAGGGAGAAGAAATTATCTCCAGATTTATACTATTGTAAGCCCATAGGGCATGTTTCAAAGTTTGTTTCCTCTGCACTAAGTGTACTAGCACATTTTCATAGTTAATAAAGTTTTCCCTTTCCTATTGTGTCCATTAGATGCTTGGGTTGAGTCCCCATCACAAAATAATGTAACCTATTTTTGTGTCCAAATAAGACCATATGGAGCATTTGAAGTTGCAAAATGTAGGATTGGATAGGTATAGTCACCAAAAGATGTAATTTCTAACAAATCCATGCACCAAATCTAGAAAAGAGCTATATCACTAAAAAGTTTAGGAGATTCCACCCAATTTCAAAAAAAAATTAAACCTGATTTGGAGTCCGAATGACTGAGATATGGCCTCCCAAAGTTGGACTACAAAATCCAAAATCAATTTGGAGAGGGGTTGCATCAACAAAAGATGGGGTTAAATTTGATGGTCATAGGACCATCACAATAGTTCAAATTTGTCCTAGAATGACGGTCAAATGACTATCAAAGTTAGGGTTGTAAAATTGATGATGTCAGCAATTCTTAGCCCTATAATGACACCATCATGACATCAGCATTGTAAAACCTATATAGATGGATGGCAGGGAAAAGTACAGTTTGCTTGCGTGAGTCAGATTGTATGGTTGTCAATGTGGTTGAGATGACATGTTAGGGCACTATCAAGATGTTGATGTGGCTAGTTTATGTGGTAGGCACTATTTTTTTCCTTGTGGCAGGCAAGGATTCGCTATGAAATCCACGTGCTGAACTTCAAAAAAATGTGTGTTTGTACAGTGTTAGAGAGCAGAGCCATGTGTCATGATAGGATTCACCTGCATGGCATGTGCTCTTCTTGTTGGAGTTTATAAAGACTAGGCTCGTGAGAAGCAGTCTAGCGACAAAAGAATGGGCAGGAGTTCACATTATAGGCTGTCAGTGAGTTGTTGTCATAGTGCCTGGAGCAGGTGGTCAGAATTGTAAACTCTATTGGCCAAAAACTTGTCTTCACACTAGAATTCATTTAACGTGGTGACTGAACAAGTAAACTATAGCCAAAAAGTTCCTTTTACATTTTTGGAGACTTAAACAAAAGATCTCGCATTCGATGTATGGGGAGCCTAGCAATGGTTTAAAAGAAGAAACTTGCAATTAGTGAAACAAATGGCCACCAAGAGGCTTTTCTACCTATTGTTGCTAGTCAGTGAAATTGAGATGTTGCCGGTTATGTGAGTGGTCGGCCCAATGAAGGGTGAGGCTGCTTTCAGTTGTTGTCTAGTGTAACTGCTAATTAAGTGAATTCTTTATGCACTAGATTTGGGGATAGACTAGATTATGTAGAGTATATACTTGCCAAATATTCACCTAAATTTGTAGGGCTTAGGTCTGATAGCTCAGTTGTACAAAAAGAAAAATTTCTCTGCTAGCCTGACTGGGTGAATTTTTTTCAAAATAATATAGATAAAAATTGCAAAAAAATTCTAAAATACCTAATTTGGAAATAAATTGTAGAGATGAAATCAATTTAGATTTGAAAAAATAATTAAATAGATCTAAAAATAACCATACTCGATTTGCAAATCAATGCCTTTGGGTGCTAGTTTGCAAAAAAAAAATTCCTCATGATTGGCTTTAGCCTAGCATAGGCAAATTTATAGCCAATTTTCACCGACTTGATGTTCTAGACACAATGGTGAGGTCAGATCTAGATCTAGATGCTCCCAATTTCTATAGATTCTCTAGATTTAGGTCAAGGTGCTAAAGCTTGAATGATCTCAAATGACTATGTGTAGAGAATCTCCTCGAGCTCTGATACCATATAAGAATTTTCCTTAGGGAAGAATTCACCCAAGACTAAGGAACTCAAACACAAGAAAACAGTAGACCAAAGAGAGAGTATGATCAGAATAATGATATATTCATTTAATATGCCATATGAAAGTACAATAGGAGTTCCTATATATAAAGGCCTTTGGAGAGCTTCTAGAATGCATAGAAGTCAATGACATGATAAGTCACACAACCAGGCATATGTCCACCAGATATGGGTTATCCTCCATTAATCATAGAAGTAAAGTGTGATGATGAGAGAACAAGCCTACAATGGTGTAGCACACAAATTTATGTTATAGACAACATGTGCTAAAAAGAGAGTGTGAGTAACTATGTTGCCTATATGAAAACTTAGTGAATGATGCAAACCCTAGTGTTGTAGACACCATGTGTTGAATTAGAGTTGCATACTTCTGTGTTGTCAACATGATAACTGATGAGAGTACACAAAATCCTAAGTGTCTCACCTAAATAAATAATAAAATAATGCAATATAATAAAATAATGCATTAACCTAAGTAAACTTAAGTAAAATGTAAATAGTAAATACTTATTTACACCAACAAGTTTTTCTTTTTACTATCTTTATAGACTATATTGTATTATCTTTATGTACTATATAAATTTGGTAATTTTTTTGAAGAACATTCACCTCAAAACTTCTTATCACTTGTCCACTTTCAAAGAAAAGACTTTCTTATTTTTTATTTTAAATCTAACATTAGTTCAATAACTTATAAAAGATACTACATAACTAATACTCGTTATAATATTTATACATGAATAATAATATTGCTACGAAATAATATTCACTAAACAATATAAACATTACTTGTAATTAAATAGAATAAAAATACTATTAATATTTACTTTTAACACTTAAAATCCTTTATGGTTCTCTATGTTGGAAAAATTGAAAAGTTTAAGAAAAAACAAGAATTAAAATAGAAGTCGCAATACCCAAACCATAAAAAAATCTTATCACACCCAACATCATTATTGATTTTATGCTTCTACTTCTTGAGACTTTCATGGTTTTGGATAACGTTGCTTACATTGCTAGGGTTTTAGATGAGATTTCTCTAAGATACTTTTGTTGGAAGAAAAAATAAAGACTTCCTTTGGAGTTGAGGGGACGATTGGCTACAATCTAGAAAATTGGCAGTAAGTGAGACTTTCAAGAAAATGGTAATCAAAGCATTCATTACCATTACCAAGCAAAGAAAGTGGATATTTAGGTTTCCGTAGATTGGCAAGGAAAACCTAATATTGGTGGTATCGCATATAGGAAAATTAGAGATATTGTAGGGGACAATTCATAAATGTTGCCCTTGCTCCACCTTCACTCTCCCTTTCTAGATTATTGCCCCTATTTTTTTCTGCTAACTTTTATTTGAATCTACTTTATTTGTTTGTGCAGTCTGGTATGACGTATTATGGCATTGGAACACTACAAATTCAATCAAATCTTCTGTGGGACCTAAATTTTTGCCTGGCCTCATCCATCATGGCAATACAAGGAGATGAGAGGGGGAATATGGTGAGTAGTGTGATGTTCAAATGGAGTCATAGAGTGTGTGAACCTAGATGAAGTGAAGAGCATTTTTTGCCACAAATTGTGTTGCTCAAGTCCGACAAGGGTTGCAGTGCTCATAGGGCATAACTGGTGGTGTTTTTTACCAGATTTCTTATTGTTTCAAGGAGTAGGCATACTATTTCTTTACAAATTTTCTTTCAAACCTGGATAAGCATGGGTTGATTTCATCAAAGGAAGGAAGGGTTTTGGATATGAATGCAGGGTTGTTCATTTTGTAATACATTTCCAGTGATATGCTATGGAGAATTCTAGAATTAGAAGAAAATTCTAGATATTTATTTTCTAAATGTTTTGCTCAGTAAATTTCATTTTACCCCAGCAAAATTGCTCTTACCCAATAAAAAAAAAAGAATTATTGACTACAAATTAATTAAAAAATACAATGAATTTTGAACTTTAGAAGTTCATTAATTGTACTTGGATAAATTAATTGTCTAAGGCATCTGTGAACATTAGTTCCCTCCCTATATATAGGTAGGGACTAATAATCATGCCTATAATTGAACATGTATTACTTAGATAAAATTAAGCATGGTAATTGAAATACTTATTTATGTATTGTTATATGTGTAAATATCAATGTTTCTTCCTTATTTCTTGAAATAATATCTTTAGTGGTGTAAACATTTATTGCAATGTATATTTTATTATCAAAAGTATCAAAGAAGTATCATATAAAGTAAATTTACTTTATATCAATGTTTCTTCCTTATTTCTTGAAATAATATCTTTAGTGGTGTAAACATTTATTGCAATGTATATTTTATTATCAAAAGTATCATATAAAGTAAATTTAAACTCTCCTATGGCATCCAAAGTAATTTAATTATAGTATTTTTTTAATCATTTCTATTTGTTTGTTATAGCCATATATGTACGACACAAGTTGAACAATTCCTAAACACTGAGAAACTTCCAAAATCTAAATCTTCATCTAGAAGAGGGATTCAATTTTAGTTGTAGTAGGAGGGGAATATTTTAGAGATCTTCAAGTTTCATAGAAATTTTTGTAATTTTATGTTTTAATATTGATTCATATTAAATTAATTCTTAACTATTTAAAGATATTTTAAAATAAAATAGGTTTGAATTGGAATGAGTAAAAACTTATTTTGATGAATCATTATATCTCTAGTCAGATTAAATTTTAAATTAATTTCTCATTCATATTTACTTAGTTCCACTCATTTTCAAATAAGTCATTTTATTTAAAACTTGATTGAAAGTGATGCTTCCCAAGTTTTTATTTAATAACATCTATTTTAGGTTGACTTTAGATCTATAAACAATTGAACTTCTATATGGAATTAATGAAATTGTTTAGTAATCTTTTATTTATCTAGAGCCATAATTTATCTATGGTTTCCCTTCCCACAACTCAAAGACTACATCAACACATTGATCTCTCAAAGTGTATTGATCGATCCATTAATTTGTTATGAGGTGGAATACCTATAGGATTATGAAACTAAAATTGTAATTAGAAATCATTACCATCCTATTTTAGCAAGTAACAAAATTTATATTTTTTAAAAACTTCACATCCATATTTTTAATCCTCTATAATCAGTATTCAATTAAATTGCAACTACATATGGATTGTTGTTGAATAGTTACGTGATAGAGAGGTCCCAACATCTAAGTTTTACTAATTGTACACTACGTCATCTTTTAGACCTTCTAGATTCATTCTTCTACAAACCCTAACCTTTGAGAAATCCATTCAATCTTTCCCTTACACAGTAGGGCCTCTCTATCAATAAAGACTCAAACTACTACTTTGAAGTCACTATAGAAAGCTCACTTCACCAAGGTCACCATGGCCACTTACAACTACCTTGTAGGATTTTTTGGTTTATAAAAAATCTATTCAAATTCCATTTCCCCCATTTACAAGTTATTTATTAGGTTTCCTTATCGATCTTCAAATTTTCTTGTTTTAGGCCTTGTAGTCCTACTAGCCCTAAATTAGGCCTCCTAATAGGTTTTTACTCAATAAATCAAAAAATTCCCAAATGAGCCTACAATATAATAACCACTACATATACCCTTTTAAATAAATTGAAGACTTTTAGGGTTTCTATCCACCACCTTGCATGTAACTCTGATTGGGCCGAAATGCAAAGGAATTAGGAAATCTACAAAACTTCAATGGGTTACTCCCCCAAATTGATTTTGTCTTTAGTTTCACTTCCACAACTTCCTTATGCCTTATACAATAATCAAATGCTCACAAATTACATCCACCAATTCACTTGTGCATTTTTTATCCAAATGTCTAATCTTGTTGCTTCCCAAGTTGTATAAGGACTCAGCTAGGGCAAGGTTCCAATTTTTTTTTTTTTTTTTTAACTTAGTTTTCTAGATCCCTCCAAAAAGGATAAGGTATCTTATTAATTCTACTATCTTACCTCAAAAGGTCATGAAATTCCTATAGTGGGATCCAAGTTGTGCTCTCTTTATTGCAGACAACTCTATACAAGCCATAAAACCAACAAAAGTAAAAGATTTAAAATAAGTCTAAGTATACTATACAAGAACACACACCAAAAAATGTGAAGTTAAAAAATAAATTATTCTAACTATTTAAAAATAAATATTGAAGTTCCAATCTATGGAATGTGAGTTTCAATAGTTACAATAATGATAGTGATAGATATTTTTTCTAAAATGGACTCAATTTGCTATTACTTCTTCCAAAATCTTAAATCAAAATTTTATCAGTATTTTGGAGGGATTATATATACCTCTTTTATGAGTTCCTAAAATTGGTTTCACTAACCAAGTCATTTCCAATGAGTGAAAATTCTATTCAAAAGTTGTCATGTAACTTTGCAAAAAGTGATAATGTTGTCATGATAACTTTTTGGCAACTTTAAAAGATGGTGAGTGGAAGGGAAGTGAAGGGTTTGGGCAAGAATGAGAATTTGAATTCTGCAAGATCTACACTAGGAGTGTGATCTCTGTCAGCTAGAGATTCCTCTGATTCTAGCAAAGCTGAGGATGCCAGGACTTTGGAGGACTTAGGAGGGGGTGGGATTTTGGAGGACTTAGGTGGAAGCCCCAAGCTAGTTAAAAAGTGGTCGAGCTTTTTTGGAGTACGCTCCATTGGAAAATCTATCTTTCTACTAGTTAGGGATATTTTAGTGAGGGATAAAGGTAAGTTCTCCATCGAAATCCTTGACTAGATTATTGACAAAAATATTTTGAGTATGGATTCGACTCTTGTTGGGAGATTTTTTGGGGCTAGACCCAACATTGATGATGTGAGGGGTTTTGGTCATAAGAAATGGAGCTTGAAAGGTCAAGTTGATATTTCAGCGATGGCTAAAGGGTGTCTCTCTTTTTGATTTTCTTGTGAGGAGGATAAGTAGAATATTCTCTGTACTAGCCCTTGGGTGATGGGGAGGCATACTTTGATTCTATAGAAATGGACTCCCAACCTTTGCTCTCTAGATGACTCTGTTATTCAAGCCCCAGTTTGGGTTCATTTACCAAGTCTTCCCCTTGAGTTTTGGGTGGAAGATGTTTTTTAGGGCATTGCTAATACCTTTGGGGAGCTCCTTGCTTTAGATCTAGTGACTATTTCTCAGAAAAGGATGAACTATGCCAGATTTTGTGTTGGAATTTCACAAGGGGTGGATATGCCTGAATCTATCTCTTTAAAATCCAAACTGGGGATATGGGACCAACATATTAAATTTGCATCTATTCCCTTTTTTTGCTTTCATTGTAAAAAAGCTATGCACTGGGCCAAGAAATGTCCCTCTTTAAAACAAAAGTCTAAAAAGGCTAAGAAAGTGTGGGTACGAAAGGTTCAGAATAGGGCTATTGAGACTTCAAAGGGTGATGGGGTGGTTTTAGGCAAGACTACCTCTTTATAGGAACATGATCACCACAAGGTTTTAGAGACTGAAATGAATGATGGGGTGGCTTTAGGTGAGAATGCCTCTTCAAAGGAATAGACTGATGGCTTAAATAATGATGCAGGTGGTGGTGTTACTAAGAATGTGAGAGATCCTCTTTAGAAGTAGCAAGAAAGTATAAATTGTGAAGTGGGGGTTGCTCAATCTAGAGTGGATTCATCTTTGGAGTAGGAGAGATGTATGGAGGCTTATGCTCAAAACATGCCAGAGATCTCTAAAAGGGATAGTTTGAAGAAGACCCCAGCTAATAAGGATTGTAAGGAAACTCTAGGTGCGGAAACAACTTCCTACACTAATCTCATAAGGAAAGTATGGTGCAAATAATTTCTTAATCTTCTACACTTACAGATTCAATATCATGTAAACAACAATATTGTAGCCAACCATACATACAGAAAATAGATAGAGAAAGAACACATAACACAAAGATTTTTCGGTGGGAAAAAACCCCACCCCTCCAGAACCTGCACAATGTATTATCTACAACACAAGATTACAATACACTTGCAATTCAAGTTCAACATCAACGATAGAAGATTCTAGCAGCACCTCAGTACTTGCAAACTTTCATCTATCACACTATTGCATTACAACATGCAATACCCATTTTATGAACATCTTAAGAACCAACATAATGCCCACAAAAGAGTTGGGCATTTTTCATGGCTCAACCACCAAGAACCATGCACAATTCCACATGTACATGCAATACCAAGAAAAGGGCATCCATCCCTTGAATTGACAATGACAGATTGTCATAAAATCTACCAAAAATAGTGGTCACAAGAGAAGTGTAAGGGAATCCGTCATACCAACCTATTTTTGGCATATTCTCTTACACACACCAACCACTCATTCTTGGGCACCCAAATAGGCCTCATGTCATAAGATGCTCTTACACCTGTCATAGCTCATTCCTTAAATAGCTCTTACGCGTCATAAGAATCCGTCATAACCATTTCAGCCATGATCTCCTTCACACACTTCAAGATGCCAACACATGTAAGTGATCAACATGCCAACTAGACATGTACACTCACATTTACATATTATTTGCAAAAATACATTTTACAGAACAAATAATAATAAGAATAGGAATTATACAAGGTTGAGACACCTTATTCCTAACATTCTCCCACTTGTCGAACACCTTGTAAGAGCAACATGAACATAACAGGAACTAACCGCTATAGGCCGAAAGGCCCATAGACTCCGAACACCATCTGAACTTCTCAGTGCCCACTAGTTTCATTAATGCATCTACAAAATTCTTCACAGTATCTACCTTCTCCAAATTTACCTTTCCATCTTCCACCATATCTCTCACAAAGTGAAACTGCACATCAATGTGCTTTGTTCTGGCATGGAAAGTTGGATTCTTTGCAAGGCAAATAGCACTCTGACTATCACACCAAATAGTAATATATTCTACATCAACACCAACATTAGAACACAATCTCTTAAGCCAAATGGCTTCCTTACAAGCATGCGTAGCAGCCATGTACTCAGCTTCTGTAGTGGACAAAGCAACCACAGGTTGTCGCTTACTCATCCAACTGATGGCACCACCAAACATAGTGAACACATAACCACTGGTGGATCTCCTGCTCAATATCACCTGTTCAATCTGAATCCACAAACCCATGAATACAAACTGAATGCGAAAATCCAGAAGAGTTCCCATGATAACATATGGAGTAATCTGATGTACCCCTCAAATATCTGAATGCTCGCTTAACTGCATCCTAATGTATCCATCTAGGATTAGCCATAAACTAACTTAGGACTCCCATTGCTTGGGCAATGTCTGGTCTAGTACAGACCATAGCATACATAAGACTACCAACTGCACTAGCATAAGGTACTCTACTCATGTCCTCCACCTCACTAGGAGATTTTGGACAATCATCTACAAATAACTTTGTTCCCATAGAAATAGGAACACATAGTGGTCTACAATCTGCCATGTTGAACCTGCCCAACACAAACTTCACATAATTACTCTAACTCAACCAAAGTTTTCTGTTAGACCTGTCTCTACTAATTTCCATACCCAAGATGTACCTCTCTGCCCCAAGATCTTTCATCTCAAACTGTGCTCACAACTGGGATTTAAAATCAGAAATCATACCCTTACCCTTCCCAAATAGCAACATATCATCAACATATAATGCAACAATAAGAAGGCGATCATTTTCAACTCTAAAATAAACACAATGATCTGATTTTGATCTTACAAATCCAATTGACAAAAAAAAGGCATCAAACTTAAGGTACCACATCCTAGGAGATTGCTTCATACCATATAGAGATTTCTTCAATCTGCAAACAAAGGATTATTTACCTTTAACAATGTAGTGCTCAGACTGTGACATATAAATCTCTTCCTCCAAATCACCATGAAGGAAAGCTGTCTTCACATCCATCTGTTCTATCTCTAAATCATATGATGCAACAAGAGATAACAGAAATCTAATGGATGTCAACTTTGCAACAGGAGAGAATATTTCACCATAATCTATTCCCTCTACCTGTGAATACCCCTTTGCAACCAATCTAGCTTTGTACCTTTCAACACTACCATCTACACAAAATTTCTTCTTGAACACCCATTTACAGCCAATAGGTTTTCTCCCTTTAGGAAAAGGTACAAGGTCCCATGTTTTGTAATTCTCTAATGAAGCCATCTCATCATCCATAGACTCAATCCAGGAACCTACATCTTCCATGCCTAAAGCCTCTTTCACAGATCTAGGCTCATCAATGTTACTAATCAAAGAAAAAGAACAACTGGAATCTAACATAGAATAACCAAACCTTTTTGGTTTCTTTCTTTCTCTCATGGATCTCCTTAAGGGCTAAGGTTGAAGTTGTTCTTCCTCTTCTTCTGAACTATTAGAGCTGCTAGAGCTCTCCTCATCATTAGACCCAACATGGTCTCTCTGTTCAGTCTTCTCAGGGGTAGGAGGCAACTGAACAACATCTTTTTTCTTTTCTTTTTCTTCTAGTTGTAGCACAACAGGAGAAGATGTTAGCTCTCTAAAAATAACATTTCTGCTATACAACACCTTACTAGTCATAGGATCCCAAAGCTTGTATCCTTTCACACCAACACTTTACTTGATGAAAATACATTTAATAGCTTTGTTTTCCAACTTAGATCTTTTCTCCTTTGGAACATATGCATAAGCTTCACAACCAAAAACACGAAGATGTCTAATTGAAGGCTTCTTACCAAACCACACCTCCATGGGTGTCTTACCAACAAGAGCTGATGTAGGATATCTGTTAACCAGATAGCAAGTAGTGGCCATAGCTTCAGCCCAAAACCTTTGTTCTAAACCAGTTCCACTAAGCATACTCCTAGCCTTCTCCATCAGTGTCCTATTCATTCTCTCTGCAACTCCATTTTTCTCTAGGGTATAAGGAGTTGTCTTATGCATCTCGATACCTTGTTCTTTACAGAACTATTCAAACTCTGCTAAGAAAAACTCACCACCATTATTAGTTCTCATACACTTAATCTTCTTACTAGTCTGATTCTCTACAAGGGCTTTAAATTCCTTGAATCGATTAAAGACTTGTGTCTTACTTTTAAGGAAATAAATCCATTTCCTTCTACTGTAATCATCTATGAAAGATACAAAAAATATAGACTTGGAGATCAAAGGAACTTTTACAGGACCAAATACATCAGAATGAATAAGATCCAAAACATCAGAAGATTTGTGAGAACTAGAGTAAAACTGAACACGATTTTGTTTACTATATACACAGTGTTCACAGAAGTCAAACTCAAGATTGCAATCATTTAACCCCTCAATGAGATTTTTGTTTTTCAAGGTTCTGAGACCCTTCTCACCAATGTGGCCAAGTCTCATATGCCACAACATTGTATTTTCTGCAAGAAGCTTACCTTCCAAAGTGTTTGCATTACCATCAGAACCAATAACCATAGAATTCTTCACTGCTCGTTCAGATGGTGAGGATGAAGAACTGTTACATAGAGGAATACATGCATCTAGCTGAAACAAAGTACCTCTCCTAGTACCCTTAGCAAGAACCATCGATCCTCTAATCATCTTACATCCTTCTTTCAAAAAAACAAATTGCACACCTACATCGTTTAGCATACTTACAAATAATAGGTTTCGTGCTAGACCTAGAATGTGCATAACTCCATTGATTCCCTTTACTCATCCATCAGGAAATTTGATAGTGACCCTTCTGCATCCAACTATCTTTAGGTGAGAATCATCACCCAAGTACACCTTTCCACCATCGAACTCTTCATATTTTGAGAACTAGTTTCGATGAGAGGTCATGTGAAAAGATGCACCCAAGTCAACCAACCACACATCATTAGATGCATGGGCTGCCAAAGCTACGATGAATGCATCGCCATCTTCTTGAGATTTTTTAGAACTAGAATTTGAGGCTTTCTTCTTCTTCTTAGGCTCTTTACAGTCTTTACGAAAGTGCCCAATCTTATCACAGTTCCAACATTTTTCCTTGGACTTATTGGAAGTCTTTGACTTCCCACGAGATTTGGATCTACCCTTATTGTCAGACTTATTGTCATTTTTCTTTCCTCTTTTCGTGGATCTCCCACGAACAGCAAGGGCTTCTTTTTCCAAAACGAAAGCCTTTCTCTGCATCTCCTCTGATAGCAGCGAAGACACCACATCATCCATTGTGAAGGTGAATAATGTGCTTCCGAGAGCCATCACAAGATGGTCCCATGAATCCGGTAAAGAACACAAAAGTGTGTAGCAATGATCCTCCTCCTCTAACTTGACACCAACAGATGTCAACTGTGCAGCCAATAGATTAAATGCATTTAAATGATCTGTTAAGGATCCACCTTCCTCCATTCACAGAGAATACAACTTCTTCCTCAGGAACATCTTGTTCACCAGAGATTTGGCCTAATACACGGCCCCAAGTCTTTCCCACAAACTATATGTGGTTTTCTCATCTAGAACATTCAGAAGGATTGCATCGGTTAAACAGAGTCTTATGAGACCCTTAGCTTTACGATCTTTGACGTCCCAATCTGCTTGAGTTATAGTTTTTGGTCTTGTAGTGCTTGTAGTTGCTTCCCATAGGTCACGATCTTCCAACATGTCTTCCATCTTGAGTTTCCACAACTCGAAATTAGTGTCATTAAATTTATCCACCTCGATTCTTCCATATGATGAACTCACCATCTCAATCTATAAATAAGATTTAGGATACTCTGCACAAGACTCCCACTCAACTTGAGATTAGCTCAAAAAACCCTACCCAACAACTAGGATCAAAAGTTGATCAAGCTCTGATACCACTTGTAAGGAAACTCAGGCGTGAAAACAGCTTCCTACACTAATCTCATAAGGAAAGTATGGTGCAAATCATTTCTTAATCTTCTACACTTACAGATTCAATATCATGTAAACAACAATATTGTAGCCAACCATACATATAGAAAATAGATAGAGAAAGAACACATAACACAAAGATTTTTCGATGGGAAAAAACCTTTCGGTAAAACAACCCCACCCCTCCAGAACCTGCACAATGTATTATCTTCAACACAAGATTACAATACACTTGCAATTCAAGTTCAACATCAACAATAGAAGATTTTAGCAGCACCTCAGCACCTGCAAACTTTCATCTATCACACTATTGCATTACAACATGCAATACCCATTTTATGAAAATCTTAAGACCCAACAAAATGCCCACAAAAGAGTTGGGCATTTTTCATGGCTCAACCACCAAGAACCATGCACAATGACACATTTACATGCATACCAAGAAAAGGGAGTCCATCCCTTGAATAGACAATAACAGCTTGTCATAGAATCCGCCAAAAATAGTGATCACAAGAGAAGTGTAAGGGAATCCATCATACCAACCTATTTTTGGCATATTCTCTTACACACACCAACCACTCATTCTTTCACACCCAAATAGGCCTCATGTCATAAGATGCTCTTACACCTATCATAGCTCATTCCTTAAATAGCTCTTACGCGTCATAGGAATCCATCATAACCATTTCAGCCATGATCTCCTTCACACACTTCAAGATGCCAACACATGTAAGTGATCAACATGCCAACTAGACATGTACACTCACATTTACATATTATTTGCAAAAATACATTTTACAGAAAAAATAATAATAAGAATAGGAATTATACAAGGTTGAGACACCTTATTCCTAACAATGATATCATTCCCAAGGTTGGGAAGGGTAATGTTGAAGATGGGACCCAAATGAAGTTTGTGTTGACTAAGGGGCCTTTAGCCAAGGAGACTTTTCTGAAATGAACCTTTGTTAGAGGTGAAGTTAAGGACCTTCTTACTATTTCTCATGATGAGGAATCAATGTGGGAAGAGGAAGGCTCTATTGCTGATTGGATTCCTATTGGTAAATAGGCTAAAGGTAGAAAGAAAGGAGGGAAAAAAGAGGAAGAGTTTGCATCTACCAAGAACAATAAGAAAGGACCCAAGGCACAAGGGGAGATTCTAAAGAGTATATCTGGTGGCCTTTCTTCTATGCCTCTTGGGGCTACACTCAAGAATGGGGATGTTGGGTGTTCCCCCTCTCCAATGGGAAGACCTTCCAACTTGCAAAAAAGAATAGCTAAGACCAATAGGAGCATTGTTGATGGTAGTCAGAGAACCATCCTTGAAGAAATTTTTTTTCATAAATTATGAAGATAATCTCATGGAATAATCGAGGGTTAAATAACCCTCATAAACATGATATTTTGAAAAACATGATTAGGGATAATAGGTTGGATATCTTTGTTATTCAAGAAAATAAGATGCTAAGGATAAGGTGGAATGTCTTCCAATTTTCAAGGGTGGAAGGATTACTAGAAATGATTTTAAGGAAGCCTTAGGTGGTATGGCTATTTTTTGGATAAATAGATGGATTCAAGGGGAGATTATCTCACAAAACAAAACTATGATGAATGTTAGATTCACAAACTCTAAAGATGACTTTAGTTGGGTCCTTACTAATGTCTATGCCCCCAACTCTAAATGGGGAAGAAAGGTGTTGTGGGAAGAAATCTCTAATCATAGAAAAATTTTTGCTGATGAGAACTAGATTGTGATGGGGGACTTCAATACTTTGTTTAAAGAAAATGAAAAATGGGGGGCAACCAGACTAATTTGAACAATATATTAGATCTAATGGATTTTATTCATCATCATCTTATTCATAATATTGACTTTCATGGGATTAAGTACACTTGAACTAATAGAAGATCTAGAAAGGATCTTATTTAGGTTAGGTTGGATCATGCTCTCATAAGTAATGACTAGCTCCTAAATTACATATGTACTCTTAGTGCCCAAGTCTAGGTGGGATTGGATCATTACCCAATTTTTTTGGTCATTGAAAAGCTTAATTTTCATAAGAATTTCCAATTTAGGTTTGAGAAAATGTGGACTATCCATCCAAACTTGGAGAATCTCATTAAGAAGTGGTGGTGTATTAAACTAGAAAGCACAACTATGTTTAGAGTTGCAGCTAAACTAAAGAATGCCAAGAATAATATTAAGAAATGGAATATGCATACCTTTGGCAACTTTTTTGAGAACAAAAAAAAGATTTTGGATGAACTTAAAGACATACAAGATCGGATTTAGATTGAGGGTTATGAGGTTGTTTCTAGGGAAGAGGAAAGTGGAAAATTGGTTGAACTTCATGACATCATTTCAAAGGAGGACATGTTTTGGAGACAATGCTCTAGAAAGGTCTTTTTAAACAATAGAGACTGTAATACAAAGTACTTTCATGTGACTACTCTCAAGCATAGGATGGCCAACAGAATCTCCAGACTCTATACAGATGAGGGACTAATTGATAATTAAGAGACTATGAAAAGGGAGGTAGTGAATTTTTTTTTAAAATCTACTCCAAGGTACCAATCTAGACTTGGAGAAGTAGGATATGTTCCTTGAATGGAACCCTTCCTATGTTTTTGAGGATCAAAATGTGTTTCTTTCCTCTATTCCATCTTCAGATGAGATTTCTAAGGCTATTTTTTCTTTTGAAGGAGATAAAGCCTCTAGTCCTGATGGATTCTCATTCTTGTTCTTTCTTAAGTATTGGCATATCATTAGTGTTGATATTTGTAATGGTGTGAAGGAATTTTTTGGGTACCTTTCTTGTTCTCATTCCAAACAAGCCAGGTGTGGATAGTATGGATTTGTTTAGGCCTATCAGTCTATGTAATTCTTTTTATAAGATTATTTCTAAGGTTCTTACCCTCAAGATTTTCTCTCTTCTACCTTTCATTATTTCTAGACAGAAAAATGGGTTTGTTCTTGGCAGATAGATTGTGGCTTCCATTATTACTATGCATGAAAATATTCATTCTCTTTTGGTGTCTAAAAAGGAAGGGTTTTTTCTCAAGCTTGATCTCTCTAAAGCTTATGATAGAGTTGACTAGTACTTTCTTCTTCGTGTTCTTAAAGCATTTGGTTTTAATAAGAGATTTGAGGATCTTATCTTTATGCTGGTGTCATCAGCATCTTTCTCGATGCTTGTGAATGGTTCTCCCACTTCTTTCTTTAAGGCATCCAAGGGCCTTAAACAAGGAGACCCAATTTCTCCTATTCTTTTTATCATCTTGGCAGAATGTTTGGGGAGATTTGTGGATAATATGGTGCTTAAAGGGGACTTTGTGGGCCTTAATCCTTCCTTGTCTACTCTAGTGTGTTCTCACCAACAATTTTTTGATGAATCTATTGTTATGAGAGAGGCTTCGGTGAAGAATGCTAGGAATATTATGAAGGCTTCGGTGGACTATGGGAATGCTATAGGTCAAATTATTAATTGGAATAAAAGTCTAATTTATTTATCAATTTCGGTGAAGCCAAACAAAGTAAGATTAAAAAGATTATTACTTGCGAGATTGGTTCTTTGCCCAGTTCTTATTTGGGATTACCTTTGGGGTTATTCCCTCCTAATAGGTTTTGGAACTCACTGATTGATAAAATCCACTCGAAACTTTTTGGTTGCAAAGGATCTCTTCTTAGTCAGGTAGGTAAGGTTGTTGTTTTGAAGTCTATTTTGCAAAGTGTCTTTCTTTATGCTTTGAGTATTTTCAAAATTCCAAGGAAATATGCTCTTGCTATAGAAAAGATTCAGAAAACTTTCTTGTGGATAGGTACAAAGAATAAAAAAAGACTCCCTCTGATTGGTTGGGAAAATGTTTGTATGCCTCAAAAGAAGGGTGGGCTTGGCTTGCAAAGGGTTACATCAATGAATGATTTCTTTTTGGCAAAACTGTTATGGAGATGGCATAAAGAGTTAGGGGAATGGAAGAATATTTGGACTAATAAATATAACAAGGATAACTTTGACTTTAATCATTTCCTTAATAGTAATTTAGATCAAGGGGGGTCTTTGATTTGGGAGAATGCTTAGAAACTCAAAAATATTATTAGAAAAGGGGTAAAATGGAAGGTAGGTAATGGTAGGAGAGTTCTTTTTTAGGAAGACATTTGGATCTTGGATTACCCACTTTGTGATGATCCAGGATGGAACAGGTATATGGAGCATTGTAAGACTCAGATTGGAACTCTTGTGGTGGATTATTGGAAAGAGAGTAAATGGTTGGATCTCAATAGAGTGAACCCCAATTTGGTTGAACTTAGTAAGTTCCTGAATGCGTTCTTCTTAAACCAAAAAGAGGATGAACTAATTTGGAAAACTTATTCGAGTGGTGTGTTTTCAATAGTCTCTACCTATGATGATTCCTTTGATGATTATGATGAACAGTGTTGGGCCAAGGCTTGGGTGAAAGGTATGACACCCAAAGTCAATATTTTCATTTCAATCATTTTGCAAAATAAAGTCCTAACTTTGGATAATCTTAAAAAGAGAGGGTTTATCATTATCAATAGATGTGTTCTCTATAAGAATGACAGGGAATCAGTTGACCACATCACTTTGGATTGTCCTTTTACTAAGAAGATTTGGGATAAAATTTACAGCTTATTAAATGTTGAATGGGTGTTCCCCTCCACTATTCAACTATTCTTTACTAGTTGGAAGGCATCCTCCAAGAATACTCTGAATGCTAAACTGTGGGATTTCATTCTTCCATATGTAGGATGGGTTATTTGGAAGGAGTGAAATGATAGGATCTTTAGAGATGTGGAGTCTAGTCCTAACTAGGTCTTCCATAAGATAAAAATCCTTATGATTGAGAATATTAAAACTACTAGTTCTAAATAGCAACTGTGTAATGAGTGGGAAGACTGAGTTCTTCAGAATTGGAATCTAAATAGTTTGAGTATGGGTGTTCAAAGACCTAATCCTAGTGAATATGCAAGATGGGATTGTCCTCCTGTGAATTGGTTTAAAATAGACTTTGATGGGGCCTTGAAAGGAAACCTAGCCAAAGCAGGGTGTGGTATTGTGATAAGGAATTCAAATGGTGATAATATGGGAAGTATGGCTATCCCAATTGGAAACCAAACAAAACACATTGCTAAAGCCTCTGCTACTCTTCATGGTCTTATTTATGCTAAGAAAATGAATATGAAAAAAATATGTTTGGAAGGGGACTCACTCAATATTCTTAATTGCCTTGTTAAAATCTCTATACCTTTGTGGACAATTAGTAATATAATCTATGAGGCTATTCACATTATAAATTCCTTTGATACTTGTGTTATAATTTTAGAAAAGCAAATTATACTGTCGTCTGGGTAGCGAATGTGGCTTGCTTTAGTGATCACATTATCATTTGGGGACATTATGATCCTTTTCCTCTTGGGGACACCAATTCTTTCATCATGATAAATGGAGGTCTTTGCAATATATATATATATAGTGTTAGTACCATGTAATTATGTTGGGATAAGTGTCCATGGGAATTGGGTCATTCTTTTTAGTGATATGAGCATGTACTCACACAAATTCTGGGTCAGTTTTGGCATTTCTCTCTTCGATTATTGTGAAACTCTTATTTTTAGACTCATTTGGGGGTTTCAGAGGAAGACAAACTATGATCTTGGTGATAAGAAAATGGGAGGTAAGAGGACAAGGGTGGAACCAATTAGTTGTTTAGAGTAGATGAAGAAGGAGGAGGTGTGGGATATTCTGAGGCGTGGTAATTTTACTGGATATATGGAGAGGCTAAATCGTAATAACCCAGTCATCACAAAACAGTTTATAAAAACATGGAAGGAGAGCTCAGTTATGGTGGGTAGTCAAAAACTGGAGGTCATTGAGGATGTGATTGTTGAGGCCACGGGCTTGGAGCTGGATAGTATTAATTTCTATAGGGAACGAAAACTTTCAAATAGAGCAATTGATGAATTTGTGGAGTCTGAGCATGAGAAGAGCAGTTTGGTCAAAATAGGTAATTCATATATCAATCTAGCCTCTATTTCTCACCCATGGCATTTTTTGTTGTTTGTAATAATGGAATACTTAACTCTTGATGGGAGATTCATGAAATGTTATGGGTACCATTTCATGATGGCCAACCACTTTAGGCATAGTGTTAAAATTAATTTTCCTTATTATTTAAGGTAGTCTCTTAGCATATCTATCCAAGCTATTTAGAAAGACTTGAATGGCGAACATCTCTGCCATAGGGTCTTACAGTTCTCATCATGAATGCCTTAAAGTCCAAGAAGATTGTGAAGCGTAGAGGCTATTTGAAGGCTACTAATTATGATACAAAAGGTAGCATTTCGAACAAGGGTTATGATTATAAAACCCATGATGAAGTTGAGAGGGGTGAGGAGAATTTGAATGAGAGCTTTGGGGGTAGTTCAAAGAAGAAGAAAAGAGTGATTGTTGACTCTAATTCAAATAAGGAAAGTGATTTTATGGAGGATTTGGTGAAGGATTATAAAAAGAAAAGTAGGAGTAAGGGAAAGATGATTAAGGGCATTCCTATTATTAGGGCTTCTTTCCCTTCAGATGATGAACCCTTGGTCTGTAGGATGGAGAGGAAGAGATATCCTTCAAGACATTAGGAGAAGAATTTAAGGCATGATGTGAAGGTGGATAATGAGGAGTCTAATGAACAGGGGCTACATCCTGCTTTTGTTGATAAGTCTAAAGGTTTGCTAAGGTCTACTAAAGGGCTGTATGGTAACCCAAGCTCAATACTGAAGGAGATTGGGCTATGAAAAATAAATGTAGGTGTTTGGAAGGGATATGCAAGAAATTTGGAAAGATGTAGGGCAAGCTATCAAAGTGGCTCGTGGTGAACACACACTTGGACAACATATTGATAAACTATCGGAGGTGATCTGGAACACAAAAGAAGTTAAAAAACTCATGCAAAATATCCCATAGCTAGAGGTAAAGAATAGGGTGATAAAAAAAGAGATTAATGTCAACCAGGGAAAGATCTCAAAATTGGAAGCCAAGATGAGCAATTTGGAAAAACTATTTAAACAGATTGTTGAGAATGTGAGCACTCTGTTGAAGAAATTGGAGAATGAGAGAGGTCAAGACTCCCCTAAAGTTGTTGAGATTTAGCGTCTTAGCATGCATACTAGGGCTCACTCAAAGAAGATTGAGGACACAAGAAAAATGGATGAGGTGAAGGTCATGGCTGAAAATATGCACATCCTTATAGACTAGGCGCTTGACTTGATCAAGTCTTCTTAGCTAGCTTTTTGTTGTTTCTTTTGCTATCTTTTGTTCTCTTTTTCAATAGTCCTTTGAGTGATCTGTTGGATGTTTTTTTTGGAAGTTTGTTTCATGTTTTCTCTGGGTAGCTCTCTTTTTTGCTTTCTTCTTTGTTTCTCTCTAGACTTTATGTAAAAGGTTTTAGGTCCTTTAAAACCTATTTTTACTTAATCAAAACTTTTTGGCAACTTAATTGCAATTTTTCCTTCCCTATACAAATTTGACTCCAACCTTCATAAAATGTCTCTAAATGATTCCTAAGACATATCTAACATCATTTAGGAACCTATTCTAATAATTTTGGATCAAATTTTCTCATTATGCCATATTTGTCAACTTGGCAACATTTTGTCATGTAGTGACATTTTCCCTTGAGATGATATTGATTTATACATTGATTGCCATACCTACCCAAAGACACCTAGTAGACCCTTGCAAGATTTTTATTCCACTCATGACATGGATAAGGTCATTACAAGCCAATTTTTTAGTGTTTAGTATCAAACCCTAGGGGTTCATGCACCTTATATAAAGAAAACTAAGTCACACATGGTGAAAATAATGCAATCTCAACTCTTAATTTCTTGAAGTTTCTCTAAAAAAGTCAAGTATCATCTTCTTCTAGTATATTCTTTCACTTTATTAGATGTTCCATGTACATACCATGCATAGTCATTTTCTTTGCTCTTGAGTCCAGGACATTCTCTACTTGAGGTTTGAGTTTAGGAGGCAAAATAAGTCACTAGTGACTTATGTACCTTCAATAACTTGGGTTACCTCCTATGGAAGGGGACCTTTATACTTGACCAAATATTTCACATTAAAAATAAGGGAAATTGCTAATTCTTATGGTAATTCGATCTTATAGGCATTAATACCATACTTTGCTAGTATTTTGCAAGGGCTTATCCTTTTCATTTTCAACTTTCTCAATACACCTTGCTTAAGCATATACTTGTTTAGGTGAAATTTGAATAACTCTCCAGCATAAAACTAAACTTCTTTCCTCCTCTCATCAACATTATCTTTGATCCTTTGATTGGTCTATGCCAAGGTTCATTTCACCTTCCCATGTACCTCTTTCATAGATCGAGAAAAGTCCTCTCCATACCCATTTTTACCCTTCATGTTTGTAAGATCTCTAAGTTCACATACACCACTAGGATGCATTCCATACATATCTTAAAGTATACTTCTTCATGTGCTTCTACTTACACTATCATTATGCAAAAAAAAAATCCTGAGGAAGAACTTGATCCCAAAACTATCTATCTTGCTTAGCCAACTAGGTTACTAGGTTTCACAATTTCATGTTAACTACATTTGTCTTCCCATCAATTTGAGGATAGTAAGAGCACCCAAATGAGAGGATAGTGTAAACCAAAAATGTGGCACACTTCTATAAACTTATTCCCAAAGAATCTATTGAAAAGGGAGACCTAAGAGGTGTACTATAGCTCTCTATCTATGATGTAAAAATATGCAAATAGAAGTATGGTGACTCTCAAATGAACCAAGATATGAAATCCTAGCAAGGTGCACCATAGAACAAGATATTCAAAAATGGGAGAAAGAGTACTAGCATCCAAGAATAACAATGGAAGTGTAATGCAATACAAGCTATACAAACATAAAATGCAAGATGCAAGTTAAGTTAATCAAAATATGAAGAGTTACAAGCCTTCCTAGTTAAGCTATGCGAGCTACTCTAAAGCATCAAGAAAGATAAACTAAGAATGCCATTATCCAAGTAGAAGGAGGGCTAAGATAACATACAAAATTTCTAGAATGCTCCAAGTCTCTAAAGCTCAAAAAGAACCTTGAAAACTTGCAACATAACATTAGTATAAAGCACGAGGTTAGAGAATGAGGAGAGAGCCCTCCATTTTAAAGATAAATGGATGATTGAGATTAAGAAGAAAAAGAAACATAATGAAGGGTGGAAAATTCATCTTGATTGATCCATGTGCAAAAGCATACCACCTAATCAAGATCAATGATGGGATGCAAGAGGAAAAATATGTGTAAAGGAGAATTTAAGTTATTTTGAAAATAGAAGATACCTCTCACATAGAAACTTGTACATTCATGTGTAGATGAAAAATGATTTTTCCTCTTATTTAAAAATAAGAATAATATTTTATGTGTGCGCACTTAGGATAAAGGAATTTTTGGGACTTTATTTAATTAAAAGGGAGTAAGTTATTTTAATTAAATAAAAGACTTAGGATAAGGTGGTCAAACCATAGGTTATAATTGGAAAAATAAGTTTTCGAGGATTTGATCAAAGATAAGTGATTAGTAAGTCTAGATGACTATTTGGGTAATTACACTTCCCCTAATTGAATAATGTTAAGCCAAGTAGCCAAAGAAAGAAGATGAATCAAGATCAAATAGAAAGGTCAAGCATATGCTCTTGAGCAATAGATAGTCATAGCATAATAAACAATTTGCATCAATAATAGAATATTCCCTCTACCTCGAGATTGAAATCAAAATTAGATAGAGGAGATGCATAAAATATTTAGATTTGATCAAATGGAGATAATATATTGGTCAAGATGACAGATAAATGATTAAGGCTAAAGGGTGACCACCAAACAATGAGATATTCCCCATTTTGAATAATTTTGACCAAGAAGATAAAGCATGAGAATTAGGTCAGGGCAAGAGTAAAAATGAAATGAAATGAATAAGAAGTGTTAAAGATAGTAGAAATGATGAAGAACTGATGATTTCCCCAACAAGATTCAAAGATTAAGCCTTAGAAAGTCAACTAACTACATACAAGAAGAAAGAAATTTTAAAACACAATTTTTACTAGCAAGATAAACTCATATTTTGACTTCAATATCAAAAATGGATCCAAGAAATCAAAATTAGGTAGGGGTGCAATTTTTTTGCAAATATGAGGAGTTCAAAAAGCAGGTTAAAATAAGGTCAAAAGGTTATATAAGGGGCCCAAGGGGTCATTTATTAAATCATTTATTTTATTTGAGTTTCAAAAGCTTAGAGAATATATATATATGTATGTATGTATGTATGTATGTATGTATGTATGTATGTATGTATGCATACATACATACATACATACATACATACATACATACATACATACATACATACATACATATATATATATATATATATATATATATATACATATATATATATATATATATATATATATATATATACATACATACATATATACATACATACATACATACATATATATATATATACATACATACATATATATATATACATACATACATACATATACATATATACATATATATATATATATATAGAGAGAGAGAGAGAGAGAGAGAGATGATGTGACCTCTCACTGCAATTGTCAATAGAACCCCATGTATCTGAATCTGTTGAAGCATTATCACTGGTGTCACTATAAGTTTCCATAATGTATGAAATGTGGAGAGGATTAGACGATAAGTTGGGTGAACTTTCCTCTAAGTGAACATCCTTCTCCACAAAGATTTCATGTGTCTCAGGATCCATAACACTGTATGCCTTAACACCGTCTTCATATCCAATGAAAGTACAAGGCCTAGGTGGTGGTGCCTTGCATCCTCTGGAAGATATGTTTGCCCATGTTGGACAACCAAAGACTCTTAAGTGAATCACAACTGGTTTTTTGCCACACCATGCCTCAAAAGGAGTCTTCCCGTCTATGGCATTATGAGGAGACCTGTTAAGTATGTGAGTGGCACTACTTATAGCTTTGACTTCAAGTGTAGGATCAAGAGACTTGGCTTTAATCATGCAACTTTACATGGACTTAAGATTTCTAATCCACATAGCTATAGCATCTATATTGTATGGACTAAATGCTAGTGAATTCTTAAGATCAATTCCCTCAAGTTTGCAATAGTTTTTAAGTCTTCTATCCACATATTTTCCTTCATTGTCCATCCATAGAACTTTGATGGGTTTCCTTGATTTCACTTCAACATGAATTTTAAAGGCTTGAAGCTTATCAACCACTTCATTCTTTTGATGAAGTAGACCCATGTGTAGCATGAAAATTCATCAATGAAAGTAAGGTTGTAGGGACCCTAGCTGACTAATGTCACTGCAAAGGGACCTACTAAAACCATGTGGACCAAGTGAAGAACAAATGGTGCTCTTAAAGACTTTCTTTTATCAAAATTCTCCTCTAGATGCATATCAACTAAACATGATCAACATTCTCCCTTAGAAAAGTTGATGTTAGGTAGACCTTTGACCATGTGTTTTGAGAAAAGTTGTTGAAGATAGCAGAAGGCTAGATGACCAAACTGCTCATGCCATAGTTTGATTTGTGAATTAGATTGAGTTAACAAGGCATGTGAAGGAGACTTAGGCATAACATGGGAGAAGGAATAAAGCCTCTTTTCATGATTGACTTTCCCCACTGCAACCAATGAATCATCTTTTAGACATTGTACCATTACTAAATTTGGAAGGAACTCAAGTTTGTTACCATCTCCAAGGTGAGTGATTTGGTAAATTGAGAGGAGATTAGAGCTAAAGTTTGGAACATAGAGAACATCATTGAATTCCTCATTTTCCATCTCCACATATCCTTTCCCTTCAACATCCACTTTTGTATCATCTCCCACAAAGATGTGCAATACTTGTGATTGCTTCAATGAAGAAAAGTCTCCCTTTGAAGAGCCTGTATGATAGGAGGCACCTAAGTAAAGAATCCATTCCAATGAAAAACTTGTATTTTCCATAAGTGCTTTCCCTTTTCCCTTTGAAGTGGGTAGAGTTGAATCCTTGGAAGTACCTGGCACTTGAATTTTGTTCTTCCTGAGTAGGTTTTCCAACTCATGAATTCGCTTAGTCTTGCAATGATCCTCATCATGGTTTGGCTTTTTGCAATATGCACAAAAAAGTTTGTCCTTCTTCTCATTACTTCCCTTCTTGTTGGAAGAAGAATTTCCTTTTTATGAGGAGGATTGTTGCGTCTCAGATTGTGATTTTTGCTTCCACTACTTCTTCTTCTTGTTAAAACTTTTTCCTCCTTGACTTGATTGGTTCTCATCACTAGCCACCAATGCTTTGGTCTTTGATGTCACGAGAAGTCCTAAATCTATTAAGTGAGATTGTTCATGAATCAAAGTCCCTACAAAAGCATTGAATGTAGGCTTTTGGAAAGCACTTCCCATGGTCAACCTATGAGTATTATAACTTGAAACAAAGGAAGCATACTCTATAGGTAGCATCTTTAGGATGTGATGAATCAACTTATCATCCTTCATAGTATTACCACAATATTTAAGTAGTGCCCTAAACTCATTGGCTTTGTTGATATAATCTTAAATTGTGTCAAAGTTCTTTGGATCCAATAGAAGTAGGTCATCCTCAATCTGGTATCCCTTTCCCTCATCCACCTTTCCATACAATGCTTCAAGTTTGTCCCATGTAGGTTTGGATTCCTTGAAACTGGAAATGTGGAAGAAGAGATTTCTATGTACACGACTCTTGATAATTCCTAAAGCCTGTTGGTATTTAGTTTCCCAATAAATGAGTGTTGTAACATTAGTGATTTTGAGAATTGTACCATCAACATAAAGACTTAAACCTTTTTCCATTAATCTACTCCATGCAATATCTTTCCATGTAGAATAATTAGGTGAAGTTAGAAGTGGACCTTTAGGTGAACCCATGATGTAGAAAATGAAAAGAGAACACAAGAGAGACACAAGAACACAATACACACCCCCCCTTTCACTCAATCAAAAGACCCCTTCAAAAAAGATGCTTTTGGCACTTCATATGTAGTGTGTGTACAATAGGCCACTTGTCAAAATAGATAAATTGGACTTCTAACTTTTGCTATTTACAACTGCCTTTTAAGTCTCAAATCTATCACTAAGAACTATAGCTTAGATGTACAACAATTCTGAAAAGTAATCAAAGCAATACAATGTAAAAAATGCCCTAATGTTGAAAGTGATACTTTTATTGACACAATCCTAAAATTTGATTGCAGATCTGGAAAGTAGAAGAAAAAAAAATTACTTTCAAAAGAAATAGAACCTAAAAATGTGTCCATATGAGCCCGTATGAAGTGTTTGAAGTTGCAAAATGCAAGATTGAATAGGTATAGTCACCAAAAAACACATTTTTTGACAAATCCTTGCACTAAAACTAGAAAAGAACACTACCACAAAAAAGTTCAAGAAATTCTACCCAAAATCAAAAAAGATTGCACCTGATTTGGATTCCAGATTACTGAGTTATGGCCTCTCAAATTTAGGTTACCAAGTCAAAAATGCATCTGAAGAGAGGTCTAGGTAGAAAAGTTGCCAGCTTAAATTTGATGATCAAATGACCATCACAGTAGTTTAAAAAATGCCAAGGAATGATGGTTAGACAACCATCAAATTTAATCCTATTATATGCTAACATCAACAAAAAATAGCCTCCCTTATTGATGTGGCAAGCTAACTAGACTATATGGAGCCATACAGAAGTGATATGTGGAACTGTATAGTGTTGACTCATTGAAGGTACAAATCTTGCATGTCATAGATGATGTGTCTAGTGACAAGGTCGTCTATGTGTTAGATGTGTTGCTAACATAATCAGCAAAGTGGGTCAAGATCTGATGTGGTGGGTTTGGTGACTGGGCGTGGTCTCAGCCTGATGATGTGGATGGTCTTCTTGCTAATATGTGGCTTGGTGTGTAGGGGCCAATGTGGGAAAGATGTGGCACTTCCATGGAGTCACTTGAATGCTTAAGTGTTGGTGACATGGAGTCATCAGGAAAAGATTGCAGGCTAGAACTTAAAAATAGTTGCCATCTAGCGGGATTTATAATCCCACATGGGTTGTGTGAGAACATTGCACAGAGTTTAAAAACCTTTTGCTATGAATTTTAAACAAAGAACTATCATGGTGGTTAGGAGAATTGACCTATTTTTTGTTAGTGTTGTCTGCTAGAAAGACTTATCTTGGCCGGAACCATAGAGTGTTTGCGGGATTGTGTGAAAATGTTGTCGAAAAATATGTGGATAGACCGCTACTAAGTGTAAACTGCTTGTAATATTTTATGTAGGGTACAAGGTCGGGGTGTCATTGCCCGATACCTATACAAAAAAAAATCATTTTTTTTTTTGAAAAATGCAGAATTTGAAAATAATTGTAGAGAAGCACAAATTAACAGATCCAAAAATCAATTAAGAAAATCTAAAAAATGACCATACCGAGCTTGCAAATCAGGCCTTCAAGTGCCAGTTTGCAAAAAAAATTTACCTCAAAATTGACTTTGGCTTAGGGTAGCCAAATTTATAGCCAATTTTCACCGAATCGACATTTTGGATGCAATGGCGAGGTCCATTCTGGCTCTAGACACTCCCAATGACTATGATACTCACAATCTCGGCCAAGTTGCTGAAGCAACAATGGTCTCAAATGGCTATGTGAAGAGAAATTCTTCGAGCTTTGATACTATGTAACATTTTCTCTTAGAGAAAAATTCACCCAAGATCAAAGAACTGAAGCACAAGCACAATAGTAGACCAGAAAGAGTATGATTAAAATATCGATATATATTTGATTCAATGTGAAAGTACACTAGGAGTGCCTGTATATAAAGGCCTCTAAAATGCTTCTAGAATGCATAGGAATCAACAACATGATAAGTTATACAACTAGGCACATGTCCACCAAATATGGTTTATCCTGCATTAAGCACATGAGTAAGTGCAATGATGAGAGGATAAGCCTACAAATGTGTAGCATGCAAATTTATGTTGTAGACACCATGTGCTAAATTAGGAGTGCAAATAACTATGTTGTCTACATGACAACTCAGTTAATTATGCAAACTCCAGTGTTGTATACACCATGTGTTGAATTTGAGTTGCTTACTTCTATATTGTCAACATGACAACTCATAAAAGTATGCAAACTCCTAAGTGTCTTACCAAATAAATAATTAAACAATGTAGTATAGTAAAATAATGCATTAACCTAAGTAAACTTAAGTAAAGTGTAAATAGTAAATACATATTTACACCAACACCTACGCCTCTCAAGTACACACTCTCTTGCTCTCATATTCCCTCTCTTTATCTCTCAATCGTTGGCTTCTTAGAACTATATATGCATATATTTATTTGCACCTACATTGTGTAAGGGGATATTTTTATGTCATCTATTGCACTAGTCTTGTTGATATTAGAGAGATAGAGAATCAATGTTCTATCACATATTTTAGTAGGATTACAAAACTTAATTATAACAAAAAAAACATAGTTAATAACTATTCAAAAACACCATTAAAGATATAGAAGACTATCAACTTAAATCTTGCACCTTTTAATGGCGCAAGTGCTAGTTTTAAATTTTTATAATTAATTTATGTTTACATTTAAATAACACTCATAATATAATATAAAACCTAATTTTTACATGTGTTGTTTAAACAATTAATTTAAGTACCAAAATTTAAGATTTATTTATATGGCTATAATTTGATATATTATATTTCAAAAAAGGCACTTTAATTTCTATTACTATATGTAAACTATAATGTTTTAAAAACTATTATAGAAACTAAAATGAATAATTCTTCTGTATGAGATTATATAAAATCCAAAATTATATATTGATATTATATTAAAAATATTTCAAAATAATTTTATATATACTATATTTTTAAAATTTAAATAATGACATTAGATTTATATAACATACTCAAAAATTATTTTAAATTAATTTTAAATTGTTTTGATTTAGATAACAAATTTTAGAGCATAAATTATATATGAAAAAGAACACTAAATTTACTATTTTATTTAAATTATGATGTTTAAAGAAAAAAATTAATAAAATTAAAATAAATAATTCTTGAATAAGTGAACAACTAATTTTTCAATATTCATTTATACAGAATTATGGGTGATAGCCGATGTCGACAACTTGCCTTTGCTTAATATTTCTTTTGAAATGTAGTAATTGATTGAAACACAGTGTTGCGTTAAATTATTGTGAATTGCCCAAGGGCCAAGACGGCTGTCATTATTTTCCCTATGCCATTGCCCCTGAAACGTAGAACGCGGCATTCGGCATTAAGTTATCGTAATTGATGTGACGTACTGCATGATAGTGATAGGCGCATTGGATTCCCTATGAATGCGAGTAGGCTTTTCCATAGTGATTGTGTCTCTAGAAAAGTATTTCCTCCTCTCATCATACAAGACTACAATCAGGTTTCTCGACAAGAACCCTGCATTTATGCTGAGAACTCGCACACAAATTGTACCTATTTTCTGCTATATTCAACCTGATGATGTCCAAAACATTGAAAAAGGAGTCTTTGCTAAAGCATTTTCTCGGCACCAAGAGAAGCGGAGGCACACGCCAGAGAAGCTTCAGGAGTGGAAGACTGCACTCTACTATATTCAACCTTATGATGTTGCTGTCGGCAATACAAGTGTCCAGCATTTCTATATCCCCAGATTGTTCTATTCTTGAGACTCTTCGAATTAGAAATATTGGCAACCTCACCGAGGTAGAAGTTTTACCAACTTAAGTCAAGGACTTGGATTCGCTGGGGTGTAAAATTTTGAGGAACATCAGAGGCAAAGTTGGTTCGCTAAACATTCAAAAGCTAAAAATAGACAGGTGCCCTGACTTGGATGTGCTTCCCAGTTTTGCACAATCAGTTTCTCTCCAAGAGTTTGTTCTCCTAGATTTCTAACGAGTTCAGAGAATACATGGTCTGGAATTAATAGAGTCTAAAAAATAGAGCATAGAAAATAGACAGAGCAAAACAGAGCAGCAGTGATGAACACTATAACTGCAACTTTATTCATTAAACACTATAGACCTTTTTTAACATCATGATACAAGGAGGATGCATATTTATAAATGAACACTATAACTGCAACTTTATTCATTAAACACTATAGACCTTTTTTAACATCATGATACAAGGAGGATGCATATTTATAATCATTTATGGAGAGCTCTAGAAATTTCTAATAGACTACAGTGGGAACAATCTGGAGATTATCTTGCACAGATATTTCAGGAAGTTTCCAGATTGTGTATTAAAGGTTAAATGCTCACCTATTGAACAAAGATAAATATTACTTTAACACTCCTCCATAATGTTTATTTGAAGAGGATAGAAACTTCTTTGAGCTGTAATAGATCTCTAAGTTTGACAAACTTGACAATAAACAATGCTTTTGTAAATATATCAGCAACTTGATCTTCTGTTCCACAAAATTGTAGCTCAACTTCTTGATTTTCAATTAGATCTTGGACAAAATGATGATGCACTTCTATATGCTTTGACCTTGCATGATATACTGAATTCTTTGCTAGCTTGATAGTACTTTGGTTGTCACAAAATATTGTAGTTGGTGAGCCTTGTGGATAGTGCAATTCTTCAAGTAATTGTCTACGCCACAATGCTTCTTGAGATGCCTTTGATGAACCAATATATTCAGCTTCAGTAGATGAAAGTGACAACGTTGATTGCTTCTTGTTGTTCCATGAAATCGGTCCTGATCCAAGATGGAAGATATATCCTCAAGTTGACTTTCTATCATCAATGTCACCTGCATAATAAGAATCTGTATATCCAACTAAAGTAGGCTCTCCTCCATATTTGTATTCAATGCCAAGCTGGTAACTGAACTTAATGTATCTTAATATTCTCTTGGCTACTTTCCAATGTTCAATGTGTGGCTCTGCCATGTAGTTGGATACAATACCAACCGTGTATGCAATATCTGGTCTAGTTATGGTAAGATACAAAAGATTTCCAACAAGACGCCTATACAATTTTCCATCCACCTTCCTTTGAGTAGAGTTAGCGCTCAACTTTAATCCTAGTTCACATGGTGTTTTAGATGGTTTACAATCACTTATATTGAACTTCTTAAGTACATTAAGAGCATACTTAGTTTGAGAAAGCATGATCCTTCATTCTTCTTGCCATACTTGCATACTCAAAATATAGTGCATTAGTCATGAATCAGTTATTTCAAAAACTTGTTTGAGTTGATCCTTTGTTATCTCAATATTATGTGTGTGATCTCTTGTAATAATCAAGTCATTCACATACAATACAATAATAACAACTTTATCATCACTATATTTTACATACACGTCTGGGTCAACTTTACTTCTTTTAAATCTCTCATCTAGAAAATACTTATTTATTTTTGAGTACCATGCCCTTGGTGCTTGCTTAAGACCATATAGTGATTTTCTTAATCTACACACCAAATTTTCTTCACCATATTTAATAAATTGTGGTGGTTGTTGTGTGTAAATTTCTTCTTTTAAGTGACATGCAAAAATGCACTTTTTACATCCATTTGAAAATTTTTCCAACCAAACTTTGAAGCTAAAGTGACTATTGTACAAATGGAAGTCATCTTGGCTACTAGATCACAAGTTTTAGTATAGTCTATATCTTCTTCTTGTGAGAAACCTTTAGCTACTTACCTTGCTTTGTATTTTTCAATAGCTCCATTTGATGTGAACTTAGTTCTATAGGTCCACTTGCAACCAACTACATTTTTTTCCTTTTAGAAGTGTTGTTAGTTCCCATGTTCCATTCTTTATCAAAGAATTGTTTTCTTCTTGCATAGCCGCTTCCCATTCATCTTTTCCTTTTGCTTCTTCATATGTGCTTGGAGTGTCAACCTGCATTACTTTAGTCATAAGAGCATAGTTAGCAAATACATTTTTAGGACATTCTTGATAAATTTCTTGGATGCTTGTAAATTTCCTTGGATTTTCATTATCACTTTCACTTGATTCTTCAATTTGAGTCTCTTCCCATGTAGTAGTTTTTACACCTTGACTTTGAGCATTGGTAGAAGTAGAATTTTCTTTATCAATTAAAATTGGAAAGAAAGATAATGTTGGAAGAGTTATCATTCTTAACATCTCCATCAAACAATACATTTCTTTTAATATAGATTTCATTTGTTTTTGGATTGTATAACCCATATCCTTTTGATTCCTCACTATATCTAACCATTATGCACTTCTAACTCTTTCTTTCAAGTTTGCTCCTTCTTTCATTAGGAATGTGAGCATATGAATTGCAACCAAAAATTCTAAAATAAGATACTGTAGGCTTTCTTCCACTCCATGCCTCTTCTGGTGTTATGGTCCTAATCGCCTTCTAGTGTTATGTTCATAACCACCTTAGTAGGTGTTATATTCAAGATATATATGGTAGTATGAACTACTTCAACCCAAAATTTAGCTTCTAGATTTCTAGCATGAAGCATACACCTAGCGATTTCTATGATAGTTCTATTTTTTCTTTCAACAACCCCATTCTATTGGGGTGAATAAGAGACCGTTGATTCTTTCTTTACGCCATGTTTTTTAAAAAAATCTAGAAAAGCCTTATTCATGTATTCAACCTCTCTATTAGTTCTTATTATATTTAAACACTTTCCACTTTGTTTTTCAGTCAAAGCTTTAAACTCCTTAAACTTTTGAAGCACTTCATCTTTCTTTTGTAGAAAATACACTCAAATTATTCTACTATAGTCGTCTATAAAGGTGAGAGCATATATTGATCCTCCAATTGATGGTGTTTTAAAAGGACCCATTACATCACTATGAACTAAATGTAGAGGAGTTTTTGATCTCCATGATTTACCTTGTGGGAAACTTTTCACATGTTGTTTTCCCATTGCACACCCTTCACATACCTTGGGAGTCAATGATATCTTTGGAAGCTTGTGCACCATTTGTAATCTCTCCATAAGCTTGAGACTCTTAATATTGACATGCCCCATATGCTCATGCCATAACTTGCTCATATCATCACATTTGGGAATAGAACACATATGCTTATCTCCATATTTAGAAGTAAATTCATGAAACTTATATAGTCCATGCTCCATTTTACCAATTGCAATAACTATATAATTATCATTGACATCTTTGATGAAACACTTATCATTGTAGAATTCTATTCTATAGCCTTGACTTGCAATTTGATATACTGATAGTAAATTTGTTTTTAATTTAGGAACTAACTTCACAGTTTTAAATAAACCATTATCAATTTTGACATCACCAATCCCTTTAACTTCTAAAGAACTATTAACCCCAAAATATATTTTTTCTATATTATTTTCACTTATTGATTCAAATTGATTCTCATAATGAGGCATGTGTTGTGTAGCTCCAGAATCAACAACCGATCATCTTTGAAAGTATTATTTTCTTTAAGTGCAACACAAAATCATTTCTTTTAGAATCACTAAATTTGGGAGAATTACTTATCTTCTTCTTTGTAAGTCTTTTTTTTCTTGAAACATTCATTTTCTTTATGACCCATTTTGCCACAATAATTACATTTCCATTTACTTCTATTATGATTTATAGATGAAGTGCCTTTATTTTCATACTTCAAGTTTCTTTCTTTAAATTGATTATCTTGTGACTTCTTATAATATTGCTTTCCTTTCATCACAAATACTTGAGATTAACCATTAAATGATTCTTTTTTTTTAACTTGTCTTTTCTCTTCTTGAACTAACTTAGCACACAATTCTTCAGATTTAATACTTTTAATTTATCCGCAATATCTAAACCCCTTATATATAATTGATGAGATCTAGGAAGACTTTGTTGTAAAATTTGCACAAAATCTCTATCATATATTTCTTTTCCATTAATTTACTTAAATGTGGAAGTATCTCTTGTGAGCTTGATAATTTCATATTATACAACTCAATAGTGAGAGATAAAATACATACATCACCTGAATTGAATTTTGATATAGATCCTTCAAAATATCCTATACTTTGACTCCACTTCTCTCATTAAAAACACTGGAAATACCTCTTATGAGAGTGCAAGCTTGATTAGTGTTGTGGCCTTCTTGTCCTTTTATCCCAATTATCTTGATCTTTTCTTGGATTTGTAGGCCTATATTCACTACCAGTCACAATATCATAACAATTTTAAAGAGTTAAAGTGATTTCAATATGAGATACCTAATCATAATAATTTCTCCCATTTAATTTAACTATAGGGAAAGTCACACCAAGTGATTCCATAGTAAAATTCTCTCCCTTTTGGGTGAGAATGAAAGAAATTTCAAAAAGCTTTGATGCCCAAATTAAAATTGAGAAGTTCTCATCAAAATTTCAAACAGTTATTTCCCTTGCTATAGTTTTTTTATCCTTGATGTAGTTTTCTTTTTCCCCAAAAAAAATTGCTGCTCACTTCTTCATTATAGCTTGCAAGTGTAAAGATTCACAAAAAAAAAACACACATATTCATAGTCCAAAAACTGAGAGTGCTCTGATACCATAAGGAAGTTTAAAAAACAAAGCATAGCAAATAGACAGAGCAAAACAGAGCAGTTGTGATGAACACTATAACTGCAACTTTATTCATTAAACACTATAAATTGTTTTTTTTACATCATAATACAAGGAGGATGCATATTTTTAGTCATTTATGGAGAGCTCTAGAAATTTCTAATAGACTATGATTGGAACAATCTGGAGATTATCTTGCATAGATATTCCAAAAGTTTCCATATTATGTATTAAATGCCCACCTACTTAGCAAAGATAAACATTACTTTAATAGGAATGTTGTAAAGCATTGGAGGAGTTGAGAGCAGATACTAGGTGGGAGATATAGGGTATAGATAGCTTAGAGAGGTTGGAAAGATTGAGGAGTGTAAAATTCAGAGCAAATATGAGGTTGGCTATTAAAGCTTGCATTCAAAGTATTCAAGTAATAATGGTTTTTAGGAATTTCAAATATTTATTATCTTTGGTTTGTTGTAGTCTTGCTAATGTTGATATCAAATATTTATTATCTTTGGTTTGTTGTAGTCTTGCTAATGTTGATATCAAAGGGGTTTGCAGAAATTGCCCGGAGAAATATCAGTATGTATGCATGTTGTTGGTGATGCTGTCACACTTGCAAGTTCCTTCATCTTTCCAACTCCTATTGCTAACTCTTTTTCCAATCATGAAACTTCCTCCAAACCAAAATTGGTGCCAAAACTATTGCCCAATGTTGGCGTTGTTATTGTATGTTTTTTTATCAACTGTATGACTCCACATATGCAGTTGCAAATATCTTTTATAAATGATGATGTTTTTTCAATTGAAGCGGAGGAGGGTAAATGGTTCTATTTGGGTCTCTTCACACAATGTTCCAGGTCTCATGCAGCAAAGGAGTACAAAATAGAGATATTTTCAAGCAAAGGTGAAGTGGAAAGAGGCTTGCTTGTCATTGGAGAAGAGCAGAGACTTTTGGAGGCTTCTCACAGTTTATGGGCATATTTAGAAAATTGATATATCAAAGAAGCAAAATGAATTGATTTTATGAATTATTTGCATTCTTCTCTTGTAGTTAATTCTAAATGTTGTATATCTCTCACTCTCATGAGTGTGACCATTTCCTATGATAGTTTTATGTTTTTGGTTTTGGATTATAAATCTTCTACAGTATTTTGTATTATCAGTATAAAAGAACATATTTTTGTTGGAAACAAGTCATTTCTGATTAGAGGTGGACTGATTCTAAATGGAGCAGTACTTCAGCGATATAGTATTTTAAGAATAAATAAGTGGTAACCAATTTAAAACAAAAATAGTAAACTAGATTTTACAGTGAAGCTAAATTAGCAGCTCCAAACAGTCCAAGTGTGATTTTAATAAGTTTTTAATCAAATGATGGATTGCTCTTAAAAGAGTTAGTGGTGAGAGTATTACAATAATAAATGGAAATTTTAGAGTAGATTTGTATATTAGGTGATTGATTGAAAGCTCAACATAATATTACAGCCAAGTTAAGATCTCAAAACATTTGGCAAAGGGGATTTTAGAAATAAGACACTATTATATAAAGTACTATTTTAAGACATTTATTAAACACAATTTTTTTATAAAAAATAAAAATTTAAGTTTATACATTAATTATAATAAAAAACCTAAAAATTATAGTTAGTGTCATAAATTAGAACATAAGTCAAAATTATTTTTATTGAACCTATAGTTAGGGGTAGAGCTGGAAGGTGAGAATGTTGCTCATGCATTTTCATTCTTAGTGTAATTAGAGGCAAAGGAAACCCTCAAGTGGTATGGCTTTTATTCTAGAGACTTCCATTGACATGGCATGTGATTTTTCCTTACTAAATATGTTGCAAGGAGATCAGTGCTCAAAGTGGTAACTAGCTTTCAACACCTCATTTCCCTTCATCTGGTGAACTAAAGAAAAATGTTACAAATGATTATCTTATTTTTCTTATTTTATTTTTCATCTCTTTTCTGCATTTTATTCACACATAACATAGATTTATAACTTAGGCCCAATTCTAGATACCTTGGATTCTAGAGTCTTAATATTTTATCGGAGACCAAAATAGTATGCTAAATATTACACACAATGATACCAAATAGAGGCACCTACTTTGTAATATCCCTTGCGATTGAGGTTTTTATTAGGAGCTTCAGAACTTTTACCATATCAAACATAATCCATACTTAATATTTTCACCATAAACCTCTTTAACCTTAAACTTGAATGAAATAAATAATGCATTGCAATGTAATATCAGTTGTAACATCTAATTGCATGAATAAACACATAAACACATAATCAACACGTGAAATAAAGTTTGGTTATGTAGAAACCCTTCAAGGTGAAGGTAAAACTGTGGTAGGGATGAAACCCATAAAATCTTCACCATTGTAGTAATAAAGTTCTTGTTAGGGCTATAAATTTGATCGCTTTTAATGATCTACTCTATGGGGGGTATGCTTTGCTAATACATTATAATACCATTAATTCTACCTTGATTAAAGGATTCAAACATCATAATTAAGTGAGCACTTTTTAAAGAGATTTACATAGGCATGTTATGACCACTTTGTTAAGAGATTTACCTTGATATGCCTATTGTAATATAAATGTACCTTGATCCTTTAGTTTACTCTTGAATGTTGATACAAATCTCTTCTATCCAAATTCTAATCACCTCTGTGTGGTTGATTTTCAATATCTTCTCTCTGCACTACTTGGTCACCTTACTTCACAACTTGTTGATTCACCTTTAACTTTACACACATGTGTTCCTTCAACTCTCAAAAATAATTTCTATCTTCAAATTGTTCTTAAATATCCATCTCAAAATTTTATAGATCCAAATCTATGATCTAGATTCATCCTTTTTGTCCCTTAGTCCTTCCAATTTTCTAACTCGTTCATCTCATTACAAAAGGATTAATGTTAATGATCCATAATTACAAGCATAATTACCTCCTTCAGTAACTCCTCAATAATAAGAACAAGTTTCTAGCTCAATAAAAATAATTTGCATAAGATTTTGTATCATTGTGGTATAGGGCATGAATAGTTGTCTATGCATTGATCCTGGTTGAATGTGGTGAGCAGATAATCTATAAGAGGGTCATCCGACCAACCACTCTAAACTATTATAGTTGGAAGAAATCACATACAAAACATCATGTCGATCGGCTAATCCCTTAAAGATAAATGGCCCATAGCCCATACAATGGATGGTAGGGGCCAATAAAATGGATAGTACGTTCAGCCCTACCTTACCCACCCCTAAAATATGATTGATTGATTATTTAGCAGTTAGACTTCCCTACCCTACCACACATCAAAATTCTATGGGGCAGAGTGATAATAAGGGAGGGCCTTATCAACATTAGTTTATTTGACTCCCTATTCCCTCATAGTTTAAATTCCTAGAAGAGGGCCTGACACATCAACCAACAGAAGGGTGACTAGGCTATAGTATCCATCCCACCGGCCCAGCTAGTCCTATAGAAGAATCAATCAATCTTCTAGGCTAAATTAGCTCACAACATGAAAAGTTTCCTCCCCCACCCATGCTTTCCATTGGTAAAAATTAACTACCCAAATCCCTATATCTCCATTATATCTTGATAGTAGTCTCTTTACTACCCACATATCTTGACTACCTATTCATACAAGCATATTGAGATCTATATAGAGAGAGAGGAAATGAAACTAGAGCAATCATGCCCCAACTGGATCAGTTCACTTATTTTGCACAATTTTTCTAGTATTTCCTAATATTATTCACTTATTATCTCCCCTAATGCAATAATGAACTACCTAGACTCAACAGTATTCCCAAACCATAAAATTGATTGGTTACACACCAATGGAGGTGGGACAACATCCGAAGCAACAACCCCAATAGTTTGGAAGATATTTTGGTAAGAAGTTTTACCAATGATGCATCCTATATGGACTCTATTTTATTTAAAGCCTCCCAGTGGTGTGACGCGGACTTACTAGGGAGGAAGAATAAAAATTCTCTATCTCACTTCAGAGAAATCAGTGGTTTGTGGGGAATGGATGGAAACATCTCTTATCTAATTTTTGAGTCTTCATATGGTACAACTCCTAGTCCTCTACCAACACCTTGGAGGGGGGGAATGGAGCTAATCCATGTTTCACAGAGCCAAGTTCACTCAATAGGACTTTGAATTCATCTCACTTGCATCAATTGGTCTACAAGAAGAGTGTCATCAACCATCAATCAAAGAAAAAATATATAGAGCTCGACAGAGATAAACTCAACCTTACCTAAATGCCCTACCCCATACTATTATAAGGTAAGGGAAGGTAAGGTGTGCAAGCCTAAGAATCTATAGGGTGATGACCTCGATCGGTAATAATCTACCACTCCACTACCACTAGAGATCTACTATGACTATAGTGCCACTAGATTATATATGTGATATAATAGTCCTATCTAAACTCTAGCCACTATAGTCCCCCACCCTACATGGGGCAGTGTGCCAACAAGCTAATTAGTTAATGATGATGCCAACCCCAACTTCTACCTTTCTAATGGTAAGGTCAGTAGGGATCTTGTTCATACACATGGCATAAAAAGCTAAATAGGGGTGGGTTTTTCTCTATAAAGCAACCCCCCAACTATCTAGAGTAGGGCAAGGAGGTATACCTATTCAATCTATAATAATAAAAATAGGGGGGCCAAAACATATGCCTGCTTATCAACTGGATGCCTTTGTATTGGAAAACTCCACCAATTGGCATCTTCCCCTACTATTTTAAGGGAACCCCTTATTTTAGCTTATTCTAGCTTATTAACATTAATATTAATATTAATATATATTTTACAAACAAAATTGGGTGGGACTTGTAGGACAGGAATAGATAGTTGACTTGTCATTGCCTGTGAAGCATAGTTATGCACTCAATTTTTTATAAGAAATAGAAGTCCCCTACCCCACCCCACCCCACCCCACTCCACTATTTGAAGGGTAAGGGCCCCCAAATAGATTTTTTTAAGGGTAAGGGCACTAGCCATAGAATTTTAAAGCTGACCTCACCATGCATATGGATTGATAGGAAGAGTGATCAATCCTCTCAATGATATCACATATATTGATATCACTAGGGGAGATACCCACTAGTGCACTTGGGAAGCTCTTAAAGCTATGATGGTGCCTACTATTGTAAATGGATAGGCCCCCTAGAAGAGTAGGAGATAAAAGCCTTTATTACGCTAAGCATACCACTCAAGAAATTTTCCATTACCCCATCAATTCCTATGAAGATAGGGAACTTGTATTTCCCATTCAAAAATTCCCCTTTGTTCATGTTGCTAACTACCAATTTAGTTCTACTTTTGGTTCATTGCGCCACTAAGAATGGAGGAAATATAGTGCCAAATACTTGGCAATCATTAGTAGAGCTTGTTCATGATTTCATGCTAAACCTGGTGAATGAACAAATAGGCAGTCTTTCTAAAAATGTGAAGAAAAAGTCTTTCCCCTACATCCCAATCACTTTCACATTTTTATCATTTCGTAATCCACAAGGTATGATACCATATAGCTTCATAGTGGCAAGTAATTTCATCATTACTTTGGATCTCTCTTTTTCACCCTTTATTGGAATTACTCTAGTGAGATCTCAAAGAAATGGGCTTCATCTCTTTAACTTCTTGTTACCTACGGGAGTGCCATTGCCATTAGCACCTTTCTCAGTACTCCCTAAGATAATCCCTTATTTTTTCTTCACATTAAGCTCAAGAATATGTTTGTTCAATAATATGATGGCTCGTCATAGTTTAGTAAAGATCTCAAGCGGGTTCGCTTGGACTATGTTGTGTCTAAATAACATAATGTATTTCTCAAGAGGTCTTGGTTGTATCGCCCTAGAATTTTATGGGCAACTCCTCTTGTAGCCCCATCGCATCAATTCAAGAATCTATTTTCAATAGATGAAAACTCAAACCATCAATACAAATCAATTCAACTTTTTCCTAAAGAAACTACAAGGCTTATTGTTTCTTGCTAGGAAACATCCATGCAAGAAACACAACAAATTGGATACAAGCTACTTAAATCATGTGTGCAAAGGGACATTCCAAACTAAAATATATAGGACATCTCATTTTATTTCTCCATTGCTTTTCACTATTCACTAAGCTATGAGAAAGAGGGACTGAGTATAGCCCTACCATTATATAGGCTACATGCCCCTACAATCCAAGATGCCTTCATTGTACATGCAGAGGTAGGGTGATAGTGTCAAATATTATATATTTAACATGCCCCCGGGGGTTTAGGATCTCCCATAGGGTGAATAGTAGGGGGAGGAGGGCTAGTAGGTGTAATAAAATAATAGGCAATAATAGAATAATAGGCCCCCTAGCCCTAGAATTTATAGGTATGGTATGGTCTATTTGGGACAACAATATTCCCTTAAAATAGTGGGGTAGGGGTAGGGGTAGGGGCCCAAAACTATCTCTCCTCACCCAACTATATTAGCAACTAGGACCCAAGAATTATAGCAAGACTATAATTTGGGTGGGAAACTATAGTCTTGTTGTTCCTATTTTTGCAAATCTTGGATAGATGGTAGAAGGGACCTACTAACTACCTTTAGTTACTAATAACCTATCCCTTAGTATATACTAGGGAGGAATTGAACCAGCCTTTATATGTTTGGCAACTCAACCATCAATCGAATTGGGATAGAGGGGAAGGATTCATATAGCTTTTTGATTCATTCATGGCCCTGCATGTAGAGTAATGATTGAACAACATATGGGAAGTAAACTAGCTATTATTTACCCCATCAATCACAATCTCCCTACCCTACCCTACCCTACTATTATAAGGCAAGGAAAGGCAATAGTTGGGTGGGATGGGAAGGTGAATAAAGGTTGATTACTCTTTATTTTACAATTCTATGGGTGGAGGCTATGGAGGAAAGGGTATTCAACCAACTAGACTTGTAGGGCACTCTCAACTTGGTGGGTGGAATAGAGGTTTACCCTTTAAATTGAATACCAACTCCTCTATTGGATCTTGGGAACAAGATAGAATAAATCTCTATAACTTTTGGTTCACAAAGAGTATGTGCTAGTGATTGAACCCACAGGGGCCCTACCAACCACTTTTGATCAAGGAAATGGATGGAAAAATCGAAGGTCATGGTCCTAATATTATATGCGGACCAAATCCCAATCAATTGATTAGAAATGCATAGTGACTATGGGCCCAACTAATGGTCCTAGCTCAGCCTATTACATTTTAGGCTACTCTATTGGAAGGTCAGGGTCCTAATATTATATGATGACCAACTCCTAATCAATTGATTAGAAATGCATAGTGACTATGGGCCTAGCTAATGGTCCTAGCTCGACCTATTACATTTTAAGCTACCCTATTGAATAGTAGGGCTTAGAGTAGAATAGATAATAGTTGGGGAAGGAGATTCCTTTCAATTGGTTCACTTACATAGAGAATTCCCACCCAATGGGTCATAGAAAACTTAGAATAGGAGAAGGAAAAACTCTAGTTTAGGGTGGGAGAGAATCTACCATTCTATATCCTCCCACAATTGTCTCTTCCAACCCATCCCCCTACTATTATAATCGCTCTGTAGGGTGGGAGGGGATATAGTTGGGTGGGCCCCACCACTTACCTCTCCCCCTACCCCACCTCACCCCACCCCACTATTTTAAGGGCCCCCTTTTAGATTATCACCTATTATTTTATTACGCTCACCTAGCCCGCATATTATTGTAGTCCTCCCCCCTCAAATAATGCCAATTATTGTAGGTAGATTATTGCCTATTACTCTATTATTGTAAGGGTAAGGGCTATGGGGCTCTTACATTCGAAACTAATCATAGTGTAGAAGAGTCATTTTATTATCACTCTATTAGGCTAATTAATGGCATGGTGCCTTTAGAATAGTAGGGGTGCCCCATTGAATTGTAGGGAAGCTCTCTCTCCCTAGAAGGAACCTTATTATTGCAACCTGTAGCAGGCCAACACAACACCTCAAATATATTATTTCCCCCTTCAATATTATTGTAGGGGCATATTCTATATGCATCATGCAAGGTGGGTGAGAAGATAAGATATAGTTGGGTGGCAGGTTGGAGATACAAATAGCCCTATTATTATGCCAATAGGGGAAGGGGGCCCTAATATTCTATGGGGAACAATAGGGGTAGGCATGTTAAGTATAGAATTTGGCCCCTAACCTGACCTGACCTGATAATAGTAGGGGTACAAGTAGGGGCCATCCATGTTTATGGTAGAAAAAACTATATTACTCAACAAATATACTTTTCTAATGCTCAACCATGCTCAGTCTTCATGTTTTCCCTTTACTCATATTGTACTTGGCTTCAACTAAATAACTTGGTCTTTAGAGTACTCGACTTCCACTATGTTACTCAACTCATGTGTTTCCTTATGGATAACTTGACACCCATTGAAATAATCAATGACTATATCTTTACTCGATAGTACCTAATGCTTGATAACTATTGAATGTACACACTCCTTTACATAACTCAGCCTATATAGAGTAGCTCGATTATAGTGTTGACCAACCAAATCTATCTAGTAAATGACTAAGTGTTTTGCACTACTGCCAATACTAAGATTTCCTTTAGGGTCAACAAGTCTAGGCCAATTAAGATAATAGCAACAAAATAAAAATATCTCATTATTTTCAAAGGTAAATAAATTGCATAGCAACCACTCCAAGACCCCTTTACTTAAAATATAGCTTATAAATACCAACCAGCATTGAGTGAAACACATATTTTCCAAATAAAGATGATATTTCTTTCATTCATGAACTAAGTTGTTATAGGAGTATTCATGATAAAATCATCAACTTTTCCAACCCTAGAACAATTGGTCTTTCTCATATTTATAGAGAGGTATTTACACTCTAGGAAAAAAAATAACTTCTAGCCCTATTAACCCACCTAGTATCCTAATTAACAATATCTATTGCCATCTTCATGCAGGAACACCTAGAAAATAAAATAATTTCACATCACAACCATAAAAGGGGTAGAAAGAAGTGAAGAAGGGAAAAAGTGGATTTTCTAAGGGATATCCTATCTAAATAAAGGCAATAGATGATTGGCTCTAGGAGGAATCAAAACGCATTCGATTGTGTTGCAGAAGGACTTGATTTTGAAGGCTTCCATGTTTGGGACCTTGAGTGTTGACCAACACATAATGCAAGTTCACTTGATTAGATAATGCGAAAGAAGGAATCCTAAATCAATAATTTCACCTTGTAGAGTTGTGGTACCTCAAAAAGAAAGTGAAGCTCCATATGGGTAGGTAGTAAATCAAACCAATAGAATCTGCTAGTGGTAAAAAACTTGCTTGTAGTGGAGTCCTCATTGTACATAATTTTATGTCATGATACAAGGTGCATTAGACATAAAAGGGGAAGCCTCATTGATCCTAGAAGATAGACGTTTAATACACTTTATTATGAGGTTCTAAACATGTGACAACTCTTATATCCATTAACTAACTACTTTATTGGCTTTTCTTTCATGAACACCTCTTGTCTTGTGTTGGCAACCGGTCCTTCCATGATTGGGATCTCAAAATTTGGCTAACCTAGAACCCTTGGAGAAATGTCTTTCAATCTTTTCTCAAAGATGCCTATTTTACAAGGAAAAAATCATCTTCTAAAATTTACACTGGTTCTTGTACTACCTCGATACCCAAACATCTTTGTTGATCCTCTAAAACTAGTATTCATTATCACCTTTAAGGATCGAGCATGCATTGATATCATGACCTTTTTGAAATACATTAAGTTTACCATGCTTAGGATTCATGGTTCCTAGAACCTTATGTTCTCTTCTCCTTTTTAGAAGATGAATATGAAATATGAAATATGAAAGAGGACACAAAACTCAGTTACCAAAAATAAGTAAAGTAACTTCTGATAAAAGACAAATTATTGTATTTGGGAACCATAAATTAGAAGCACAAAAAATTGCATCTCACCAAACATGGGAAACAAGATCTTCAAATCTAGAGGACCTACAACATTAGAACTTATAAGCATAAAATAGATAGTTTTAAACTTACAATATATTCATTACTTATTCTTCACTAGAATTCCAAATTGTGTTGTCTAGACAAAGACTCTAGCAATGTGACTTACAATTCTAAGTTGTCTTTATACTATTGACAAGACTATTACTCAATATCTAGGACCAATAAATTATGCCTACTTTGGATGTGATATCTATTTGAATTCATAATACTATCCAATTTATTGTAAATGACACATGACACTCAACATGAGGTTGTGTGATGCATCTCGATGAATGATTAGAGGTAACAATTGTAATCATCCAAAAATGGCCATCTAGAACATAAGCTCCCTTTCTATCAATTTATGCATATTTATCAATCACTTATTTTTGATAAAATCATCAAAAAATTGTGTATTTGATTATAACCTACGGATTGACCAGCTTATCCTAAGTTTTTATTAAACTAGAAGAACTTGTCACCTTTTAATTTAATAAAAATCCTTTATCCTATGTGTGCACATGAAAAATTATTTTCCTAATTTAAAAATAAAATAAAATGCATTTTTTTCTACACTTCAATGCACTTTCGAAGACAATGGAATCTCTCTTTTACCTCTTATTCTCCTCCAAAAATATTTTTCCTCTTATTCTCCTCCACAGATCTTTTGCCTCTTAAACACTACCATTTATTTTGCCTCTTCAAGATTCTTGTGCACAAAGTCAACTTGAGATTGATTCTTAACAATTGGATTTTTCCTCTTAATCCTTATCATCCATATTTCTTTAAAAGGAGGCTCTTTCCTCACTCTCTCATATCTCATGCTCACTCTTAAGCACATTTGTACTTTCTTTTCTTTACTTATATTTTAACTTACTTTTATTCTTAGCTTAGATTTCCTTTGTGCATTAGCTTAGCCAACATAAACTGAATATGGGTTTTGTAATTATCTCATTCTTGTTATCTTATATTTGATATTTCACTTAGCTTACTTGTATTTGCATTCCATACTTGTGATTCTTGGATATTGAAATGCTTGCCTCTACTCTTTTTAATTTTCTATTATATGGTGAATCTTGTAATGGTTTCTTAACTAGGTTTATTTGAGAGCCATGACACTATCATTGCACTCTTGTTCATCATAGATAGGAAGCTATAGGACCCCTCTTGAGATTCTCTTCATCATGATTTCTCTAATGTGTAATGGTCTATATAAGTGTGATAGCTTTTGTACACACAAGAACCACCTTTTACAATCACCGAAGACTATGAAAAGGGATTCCAATGCAACACCAACAAACCACCAATAACCTACTAGGACTAAGATCATGTGTGTGATTTCAATAGTGACAACACATCCCACTCTTCTAAATTTTAGAGACAAAGCCACTAACTAGGAACCCATGAAGGTGTACTGTCAACCTTTTAGTTGAGACAAAGAGACCAACTTGACCTATGAAATCCAACCCCACACAAAACCAAGTAAAAAATGGACACTAGAGGGAACCCAAGATGCAAACCATTCTCTTAGTAGGGCCAACACCTAGGAAAATTGAGAGAAACAAAATTGCACCATTGAACAACAAAACTCAAAAAAGAAACCAATAAAACTAAGCATAATATCCTATGGTGGAATGCACCTTGTACTGTGAATTCAAGCCACAATAATTGACAAAAATTCAAGGTACCAAGAGTATTCTATGAAAGAAATGGAAACTTGCCTTACACATGACGAGGGTGGACCTGAAAAATATTTCTCCCATAATGAGAAAACAATGGAAATGGATAATAAAAAAGAAAAAAAAAAAAACAACAACTAGAATAACAATGCCCCAAAAGGAAAAACAAACAAAGAAAAGGGCACCAAACGGATGAAGACAATAAAAGGATAGATAAAGAAAATAAATAGAAAAACATAACCAATGAATTAGAAAGAAAAGAGAAGGCCAAAAACAAACCTAGAACACTAACTTGCAGAGACACAATGATGCTAGGACCCATCCTTGTCTGAACATGAATCGAAACTGGCTCAACCCACCAAAGCACTTGTAGAATTAAGAAATGATCGTATGTGGGGAAGATGAAAACCTCAAAAGAAAACTTCTACTTGTAGAGCATAATTGTGATTATTGAACAAAGTGACAACTAACCCGTTTAGGTATCTTAAATAATCTTCTAATTATGGTTATTAAAGGGTGCATTAATTTTACTTATTTCTCATTAATGATCATTTCCATGTGTTCAACCTGAGACTTTAAAATCCTTTTGCCTTCATGAAAGAAATGAGAGAAAGGGTTCTTGACAAGTCCAAAAATTAAATTTCTCATCTGTCATAGACCTTTGGTATGAGGTTGAGGATCCTTACTTCCTTCTACTAGAAAAGAGGGTCCAACAACCTAGATGAGGATGTGGGAACCCAAAACTAAAAATACTCAAACAAAACCATAAAATACTTGTCTCAAACAAGAAAAGAAAAAAGTAAAATGAGGGGACCTAACTTTTTCCTCACAAAACGTAGAGATATGTATGTAAGGCATAACCCCACATTCATTGAATCCATAGTTGAAGATGTTAGAAAATGTAGGAGACTGGGAAAAAAGGAGGTCATCTTACAACAACATTTAATGTTTATATTTTTGTTATTTCCATTTCTACCTATACCCTCCTTGTATTGTTACTATTCATACTACTCCCCCCTCCCAAACCCTCCCATCAGTTACATCCCAGGGGGGAAGAAAAGCCTCAAAAGACTCCAAAACACTTCCCATGTGGATTCCTATCTTTGTTTCCCACTAGGAGGTTGGGGAGAAGGTTAAGTTAGGAAAAGATGAATAGTAAAAAGCTACCCAAACACCCAAGTTTGAACTATAGGTCTACTTAGTTGACTACTAGGTTGAGGAGGAAACACTTTGCACATCCTCCAAGATAGATAACAAAATTAGGATGAAAGAAATGATGGCAAGGGATAAATGTGTTGTAGGAAATGAAATTGAAAAATCTAAGAGTAAAACTAGGTTTGATATAGGAATGTGTAACAACATCAGTAATACCCACATATCTACAAGTTTTGAAATGGATAAAATATTAGAAACTATTAATATTAATGAATATGAGAGCAAGAAATTTGTCCTTCCCCCTAAGGTCCCTTCCTCTCTCCTTTACCCTTATGGTAAAGTTAAAAATGATGTTGCAGGTATAGAGGTTATGGAATCTAGGTCAAAGAACAAGATGATATTTGTTGTGACTATTTCATATATAATGTATAGGACCTCAGTGTGCTGAGAAAAGATCTACAGGTGATGGATTTTATTTTATTATAGGTTAACCCATTTGGCAACTAAAGTGAAGCACTCTTCAACTACTATACTCTACCTCCTACAATAGAAGAAAGATGTTAACCATGGTCAAGGAGGTGAGGCTATATAGGAACCTTTTTTAAGGATTGGATGACCATGGTGTTTTCTTCATCTTAATTGCAAAATACATGATTATGTGGGTTCTCCTTTTCTATTTTTGTTATGTTTGTTGAACCTACTCTATTAGTAGCATAGCTACATGATTTTTTAATAGTAGTTCTAGAACACTATACTTTTATATGGATGTGACCTATGTGGTGGAAAAAACTTATGAATATTTTGGTTTCTATATCTTTAATTATTAGACTGCATACTATGGTTAAGTTTAAGGGATTTACTTCTATTGTTAATCTTAGCATATTTTTGTTATGAACTTTAATTTTGTTAGATGGGTTCTTAATTTCATTGATAGAGTTAGATGATTTAGCATTTTTTTTCCTCTATGGATCATGAATTTATTTTGGATAAGTAAATGGTGATTGTGATTGTGTCTATTTTGGTCAAGATATCTACTAGATTTTTTTGTTATTTTTCTACTATTAATATATTGTTTATTGTGAACTTTCACTCTAATGCAATTCCCTATTGTTTGGGTTGGCCACCATTTTGCCTTCTTATTTATAATTTTTTTTAGTAATGACTCTTATTCCATAAGTATCTTAAATGATTATGGTCTACAATTGATGAAGAGTATTCCCCTTATTAACACTAACTTACATTGTAACATAATTTAGAGAAATAAAAATTTACAACAATAGGAAATTGACTTCTTATTATCTCCAAAATGACTAAATTATAACATTTAAAAATATGATATGCATAGCCACATGGTCATTTTCCATACAATATTTTATAGGCCAAAGTCCATATTCATAGCTATGACTATCCTAAACAACCCTATGGGCCTTAATTATATAGACAATCTTCCACTGCTTAAGAAGCTTCTAGAAATTTTAAGCCTAAACTTTGAGGCTGACCAAATCTAATATATTATTGTTTGTATTTAATTACATTATAGTAGGTCACAAACAACCATAGAACTCAAAATAAATTTTGAAGAAATTTTAGTTTCTTCAATTTTAGATAGTGTAACTTCTGGAGACCATAACTCATTGCCAATTTCTCCAATTGGTGTTTATTAGCCCATTTTTATAAATGCCACAAAGTTCTCTAAAATTCTTGTTTTGTACAAGATTCAGTCAAAAAAGGTTCAAAGCATTTTTAGAGCCTTTAGAGCCTTCAATATTGAGTTCAAAGTTTTCCTACCGTGGTGCCAATAGTGAAACTTTTTAATATTTTCAAAAATAGACTTGATCTTGTAATGAAACTTTACTAAAAAACTTTATATCCAACATGAACCACAAGATAAGAATTCTAAACTTGCTAAGCTCAATTGACCAAATTAGTAAAAAAATGTTAGCTTCCAAAAATATAAACTCTGCATTATATAACCCTTATTGAAAAAGATAAACCATAAATATTTTTGGGTGATGCGAGATTTCCCTTACCACACTACTACATTTGGGCTTGAATTGCAATGATAGACCATTGTAATTGTGAGACCTACCTATCGCCAAGTGATAGAACCACAAATTGGCTCCTGTCAGATGAGAATTAGACTTTTTCTATCGTAAATTGTGATGTCAAGGGGTTCCATCACAATTGTGATAGATAAAATTGTCATAACTTGGAAGATGGAAAGGGAAAGATTTCATGTTTATGCCATCACAATTATGATGTCTTAATCTTATAGTCCTCCATTACAATTGGGACATTTGTGCAACAACTATGGTATGGAAGTGATGTCTAATCATCAGAATGATTCATCATAGTTGTGATGGAGTTGTGAAAATAGTGCTATGGAAGTGACATCTAACCATCATAACTATCTATCATAGTTGTGACTTCTATTGCGTGCATTGTAATCCATAAATTGTGCCAAGATACTACACCTAAATAATTGTTTAACACATGGAATAATGGGGATGTAACAAAGAACCTTATGAAGCACCTTTTTTTTTCACTTGATCATCTCGATATCTTCTCATATGGAATTCGGGACATTGTATTCCATTTTTATGTTCTTTATGTTAATTACATGATATTTAGGACAAGAATCTATTACTTGATACTCCATTCCAATATGTTTCAAAGTGGCAAGTAATTCTCAGTACGAGTGAGGGAGACTATTTGATGGTGGTAACAAATAGTCACCAATAAATCTAAAAAACAATAAATATAAGTTGTTAGTATAAATAATCTTAATGGTACATATTTCACCTTTTAAAGATTGTAATGATGTATATCACAAACCTTAGCATATGCAACATTGTTATGTTGGATAAACCATTCATAAACTTCAAATTCACCAACAATAATACAACAAAGAGAAGAGTTGATTGGGATCCTTCGTAAAGGGTTGTGTTTGCCTTCTCAAGTAGAGGTATCTCATGGAAGGCCTCAATGTCATCCTCATCATAACTTCATCATCATCAGCAACACCAATACCAAATGTGTTGTGGATTAATGCATTTGTACCATCATCTTCAAATGTGTTTTCTGGTGCATGATCATCATCTTCCATGTGATTATGATATTCTCCTTCAATACTCACACCTGTATGTTCCTCCATATTCACACCTCATGTTCCTCTAAGATGTGGATGTTTATATCATGCACTATGTAATGCCTACCCCTAGTTAATTTTTCATGTTGGATTGCTAGATTCTTTTAGGCTAGTTTTATGATTAGTAGTACTTAGTTATTGAAATTTATTAGATGTCATTTTAGACTGAGTTTATATATTTGATGAGCTACTTGATACTTAGTTATTTCATGTGTTCAAGATTATTTCAATGATGATACATGTATGTTCATTCAATGACTTCAATTATCTCATAATGATAGTTAGATGTGTGATTTATATTAGTTTCTATGGTTACTTAACCCATAATTGTATGTGTATGCTACATTTGTATGTTTTAATTTATGCTTGACATTTCTAATGTGGTTGAGGGAGGGAGTCATAGTCACCTACTAGTTGAGATCTACACAATGCACTACTCCCCATCATTGCCTATTTAGTATAGATTATATGTATATCTACATGCTCAGCTTTTATGCAGATTGTTGGTGCTAGACATCGACTTCTCTAAATTGCTAGGATGAGTGTACCTTATCACAACATCTCAATGGTAAATGAGGGGAGATCATTCTTGAGTCCAAATCCTAAACCTAATCCAATTGTCCTAGAAAGTAGGACAAGTATCTGAGTTTTACCCTTCCAAAATCATCAAGTGACATGAATTTTTGATTTTGATCCTTGAGTTTGATCTAGTACTCTATTCTTTGTAAAAGTTTTTGTATTTATTTTTGTGTGTTTGTTGTGATTTTTAGTTATAATTAAATCAAATTAAAATATAATTCAATGAAAAATTTATAAAGAAAAAACATTATTTAACTGTATTTAATTAATTGAGAAATTAATTAAATAAAGAATCAAATTTAAAGGATTTAATTAAAGTTTGATATTGGCATAATCATATTTATTTAATTTAATAATAATATATTTAGGAGTTTCATTTCTATAATAAAGTCTCTATATATATATTTGATCGGTAAATGGCTAAAGCCTTTTATTATATTATTAAATAAATAAAAGAAATTACAAGTCCTTTGTTCAAATAGGCACTAGTAGGGAAGAATAGGAAAAGAAAACCTCTAGTCTTTCCTAGGACATACTCCTTTATTATATAGAATTTAAAGGGGCATTCCCCAGTTTATTGTTTACAACTTAGAGTATCTTTGTTAGCTTGGGCTCATCAACATGTTAATTTTTTATATTGATTACATTATGCATTTCCACAAGTAACACAAATACAGTATTAAGACCAATCGAAGTGGAGAAAGGGGAGAGAAGATCCTAGCCTCCACTTTGTTCCATTGAAAAATCTTTGCCCTATACAATACCAGCTTTCCAAATAGAACCAAAACAAATCTTTTGCTTCTAGCAGGGTTAGTAACATAAGACTAAAATCATAGGAATTAGAATCAGAATAATTCTAAATTAGAAAAGCATCACAAAATTCCACCAAAACATATCTTGATTAGGTCACCCAATCAACAACTAAGACTATTAATATATAAAGCACACTACTAAAATAAAAAATAAAAATAAAATAAAATACAAGACTGGCATAGCTTATGAAATAGTAAGAGTATAATCCAATGTTTAACCATTTAAGCACTAGAATATGTTGTGTTTTCACAATGCACACTCCATTTCGATTAGAAATGGGGGCCCCGTACTTTACTTTTTAGCTCTTTGGAACCCTAGTCTAGAGTCCAAGCCTTTTTTGGAGGTTTTATCTATTGTCTTAGTTCATGTCCAGGTCCTAGTTTGAAGAATAGGATTATGGAATTAGAGTTCTTAGAGAAATAACTCTTTTTTTGAATCAAAAGGCACACCAGTGCACCTCAACAGGTGGGCTAGTTCACCAAAACCACTCAAGAGAGGGAAAGAGGCATTTTGCGATGCGTAGGTAAGAAATAGTGTAGCAAAAAAGAATGTGGGGTCCCTAGTTCTATAAAACTTGGGGCCTCTCCCTTCATTTCTCCACTTGTTCTTATTTTCCCATCTCCCCCTCACATTACCGTAGCTTCACACCAGCAGAGGTGCATGTCACCTTCTCCCCACCTAGCTTCCTACACTCAAAAGCACAAAACATAAGTCAAAACACATAAAAAATAAAGTGCACAGTAGCACACCTAATAAGGTGAACTACTGCACACATTATTTTTCTTTGAAAAACTAAAAATGGTCTCAAAAACATTTAAAAACTAAGTTAAAATCCCATTTAAGGTGCACTATTGCACACCTTAAAAAAAGAAAGCAATCAAAATTTCCCTAAGTTTTGATATAAGGTGCACATCAGCACACCCTAGGTGCACCATTTTTTTTTTGCATTCTAGGGGCATATATTAGGTCTTTTAGGTGTTTTTGAGTAGTCTAGTTTTTTAGGTTTTTGTTCATGATAATCTAGGGTGTCATTAATCCATTTTTCTTCAATTTTGTGTAGATTTGATGGTGTCTTCATCATCATCCCTTGCTGAGAAAATGGTTCCAAAGATAGTGGTATTCAAGTTCCAAGGTGTGCCAACAAAATCAAGATTTTAGGATGAGTACCTAGAGATCTGAGATACCAAGTAATTAGGGTGCATTCTTGACACTGTGCAACAAACCCACCAAAAGATCTTAGATACTTTCTGCATTAATCAAATTAGGACTTGTCAATGCAATGTCACATCCAATTTTAGTGCAGTCCTCAAAACTGCTAATGACAGTAGCAGAGAAACATGTTTTTGAAGAAAGGGTCATGAGAAGCATAATAGGGGAGATCATCTTGGGTCTTTGACCTAACAATATAGAGAAGGTGTTCTATCTAGCAAGGGTGGATCAATTTATCAAATTAACCTACCACTAAGCATAGAGATGGTATAAGGAACATGTGGAGGAAGCCTCTGAAATTATACAGTTATCATACCTTACTGAGAAGACTCCTATAGGATGGAAGGTAGGAAAAGTGGACATGACATGAGGATACATGAAGGAAGATATTGGATACTCAATCATACTCTTGAGTAGAGTCATGGGTTTTCCCACTTTGGGACATTTGAACATATGGATGGTCAATCTCATTAAGACTGTCAAGATGATAAAGATGCCAATTGACTGGGCCTCCATTCTTAGTGAGAACTTGGGAGAGAAACTAGTGGTAGTGAAGAACAACAAGAAATTTTACAAGACATCATACTTGGTGTACCTATTAGCCGCAAGGGTAATGGATTATCTTGGGTTCTTTAAGAAGGGTAGCATGCATGATGCAAATGCATGGCCTTACATTGTATACCCTCAGTTGTTAAAGAAGAAGCTTTTAGAGAAAAGAAAAGAATATAGGATTGTAAATGATGCTTTCATATTCACGATAATCTAGTTTATAGAAAGGGATTATGCCAAGAGGATGTCAATAGAGGCAGCTACAAAGGTATCAAAAGTCAAAGTTTACTATATCTAGTTCCAAAAATTTGCATACTTGAGGGCACCAAGGTCAACTCTCAACCCTAAGAAGCTCCTGAGGTATCCCAGAGACCAACTTATTCTCCTAGAGATCTCTCTACAACTCTTGCCTATGTATGACAAAGTTAGAAAGCAACATGAAATATGTTGGACATGGCCTATGGCTATACGACCTTTCAGGGTGGATCAGAGGCAAGATATTCCATCTTTCAAGTGTGAATGAGATCAATATCCCTTGGATGAGTATAATTCCCCTCGACCCTATTTTGAAAACATTGGGAGAGTGCAATACTTAGTGGGTAAAAGATTTTAGCATAAAGATACCCTTGAAGATCATTGGATGAATCCAACAAATGACTATGATGTCTGCATGAGACTATTGTAGGATGACTTTGTATCTAGTAGAGATTTCTTTGAAGATCAAGATTCCATTGAAGGTTGTGCAACAAGGTATAGAGGATCTTCTCAATTCATTATTAAATAGGAATAAGATCAGTGATAGACCTATAATAAATGCCAATATTAACAAAGATGAGAACTCAGACATTAATCATAGGGAAAGGCATGTCATTAAATTGACAAATGATTGGATAAAGAGACCTTTCAAACTTGATCCAATCTCTGAAACAATGTTCTTCCATGCTCAAGCTTGCCTAGCTAAAGTTCGAGGAGCAAAGGTCATAGTGTCGATATTTATAGCCCAGTCACTAGTAAGACTAGAAATAGTGCACCAACTTGATAGACCGTTTGGGCATTATTGAACTCAAAAGGGTAAAGGTAAGGGAAAAAGGAAGAGGAATTCTCCCCAACAACCTAAACTAGAAGAGAGAGAAATTCAGGCACCTCCACAGTAGGGAGAAGAAAACATACAAGAGTTAGAAAATGTTGAAACTACAGAGACCCAAGATAATCCTCAAGTGCCACTAGCTAAGAAAATACTAGGAGGAGATGAAGTGGATATCCAAGAAGTACCTCATCAGTAGGTACAAGCCTCTCCTTCTGTGCCTAAAAGGAGAAGAAAGATTAAGACTTTGGTGAAAAGGAGACAAAAGGTAATCAAGAAAGTGATTCCTTTCCCATCAATCTTTGAACTTATTCCAAAAGAAGTAGAAGAAGAGGATGATGAGGATGAAGAGAATGAATTACCTTTGAATAGGAGGACTCATCTCCCAAGAGCTACAGAGTTGGAAAGGAGAAGAAGTTGCGCTATCACAACTCCATCTATTCTTGAACAGCCCATTTAAATTATAACATTAGAAGGTGAGATGAAATAATGGATCGATGAGAAATATGTGGAAGGAATTGATGCCTTTTAGATGTTAGATTTTGATTTTATGTTAGTGGATACTAAATTGGTGGAAGACAAGATAGTAGACACTCCAACTAATTAACCTTAGTAGGAGGATTGGATTTAGTTACCACCTCAGATATAAGGACCTAAAATAATTCCATTGTCACTACATCATGTCACATTTTGTGTAGATAGAT